>MU968359.1:15619552-16083354 GCA_034641835.2 Pinus albicaulis | reverse complement strand
AGGTCGAAGAAAAAATTTCATCCACTTCCTCATTAGTGTGATCATCGTTACATTGCTTAAAACCTTGAATGGAAAGAGATTCTACCACCAACTTTGTTTTTTCTATCCATGTTTCCAAAAATATAAGCCAAAAATCTACAAATGACTTAATAGATCTGACATGAAAACTTGCAATCCATTTTCTACATTTCCCTTGAAATGAATCATAAAACAATCTGATACAAATATCTTCATGTCTGACTCTAAGAAGCTCAGTAAAGTCACGAAAATTTGATATATGATTCAAGGTCAAACTCAAATCTTCTCCATTCAACTTTGGACCATTCATTAAATTATATGCATCCTTGGGAAAAGGATTTGGGAAACTGTAAATTTCTGAAAAATCTGCACATGCATACCTCGAAACAAGAATGGCAGCATATGAGTTCTTCATAAGTCCAGTGGAATCACCATGAAGCTATGAATTTTTTTAATTCTTCAACAATGGAGTCACAAAGGTAGTTTTTCAACCTTGGAAATTTTGATCTCCTCCTCCTCCAAGAGTTCAACATCACTGTTTGAGCACAAACTTCAGTAAATATGTATTCAGACTCCTGGTAGACGCACCAAAATTTTATCTCTAAATTGGTACTGATCGGATGCTCCACCAGACATCTTAGAGTAACTCTTTCAAACTAAATTTTGACTGAGGATAAGCCTCTTCAGTTTGAGAGGACTATCTCAAATTAATTTATGATTTTCTCAATTAAGATTTAATCAGATGGCTAACTTTGTGATAAGTGCTTTAATGTATTTTATTGTAGGTTAAAAATGAAATAGGTTTAACTACCATTGGGCTTATGGAGTCAGTGTGAGCGAATTCAATGACAAATGGATCTCCCTGTGGGAGTTGAGGCTTTTATTGTTTCAATGAAAGGACAATACTAACACACAAAATAATTCAAAAGCTTAATGTTAAAAGGAAGTCAGAGCATGCATAACATGAATTCTGATTAATTCAACACCAACATATTGGAAATAAGATATTAAGAAACATAAGACATAAGCTAATTGAAACACTCAAAGAATCTTAGGTGAAGCAGAAACACAGTCACTGTATATTACTGATGATAAAAATTTACAATAGTGGTAGTGTCAAATAACATTCTCCAACCCCTTCTCCTTCAATAATCTGCTTATTAATAGGCTTAGGAATATTTACATTGATCCTCTCAATAAGGCCGAGCCTTCGAATTCTTCTCTTAACACCTAATCTAACCAAAAACATATTACAAGGAAACAAAATTGACAACTACTAACTTTAGGACTTAGAGACCTACTAGGACTCTACAAACTATTTATTTCACTAACAGCTTTTAGATAATATATTTATGATGAAACTTATAAAACATAACCACTTTGAGTGGGGTGGAAATATCCATAACTAAACAATAAAACAACCAAACTGAAATTAAGGGTATCCTCCTCGGATTTTGGGGATGTGCTGTCATAGTTGATGATGTGTCTAGAATTGATGAGTTGGCAGCCTAATCACCTTCTTTGTTGAGTGTTCTGACCAAACAAATATTCGTTGATACTCTTTAATGCCTCTACATGGTTTTCTAACCTTCAATACACTTTCAAAATACCAAAATACAATAAAAATCTCCTTCCTACAAAAACAAAGTGAAATAGGAAGTTTCATAGCGTGGTTTGGCAGAAAATCTGTTTCACCCATCTAGGTCAACCTTTAGCCCTCCTTTATGATTTGAATGTTTTTTTTTGGACAAAATAAGCTAAATACAAATTTTATCCCCCTTTTATTTCCACCCAAACTATGATTTTTTGCAAAAAGTAACCTTCAGGGATTTCGTAGCGAAATTTGGCCTTCAAGCCCGAGCTTCGCTACGAAATTGCCTAATTGGCAAAAAACTTAGAATTTTGTTATTTTTTCTAAAACCTAGGGCTCATAAATGAGCTCCTATCTCTGAATCCTTGATAGTTGTTGCAAAATGGGAGGAGTTGTTTGTAAATTAGTTCGTGCTGAAGAAAAACCTCTCTAGTTTTTTTGAAAAACATCTCCAGGTGTCTGTAATCTTCATTTTAAAAACATGCCTAAAACAAGAAAAAAAACGCATTTTGGAAATAAATCCCAAAGACATCTTTGAATCTCCAAATTGGTAGCACCTGTGAGAAAAATGAAAGAGGTTAATGCTATTTTATTTGTGCTTGACAATAACCTCTCTCAGTTTTTTATAATTCTCCTCTTTTTTCCCATAAATTTCTCTTGAAGTTGACTGCTCAAACATTCAAAAAACAGAGAAATTCATTTGTATCTTCTTGTAAAAGCTCATGCAACCAGCTTTGATGAAGTCCTATGAAACACTAATTTATTCCATGAAAAAAATTAATTCTATAGGTTCATGCTTGACCAATGAACCTCCATTTATTATTCTTCTTCTGCATGGCTATCTCTTTTAACATTGTGTTGGCCTTCTTAAATTGTGACACCTGCAAGGATAAAAACTAAACAACAAGTTGCTTGCTATGGGACTAGAATTTTTAGCGGTGATAATGGATTGATGCATGCAAATATCGAATGAAAAGTGATAGATAGGTTCTTGGAGATAAGTTTTAAAAATGGAATGTGAATGTGGAGAGAATGATGACAAATGAGGGAGTGAAAGGGAATGATGGGTGGTATTTACACTTTTGCATGCTTGGATGATTATGAAAACCAGTTATATGACCTCACCTTTACCCTAAACAACTAAAAACTTGACAATTCATCATCCCATTCATTTATGCATAACAACATGATTCCATGACATTCTCAGTTATAAATCTAACATATTTGCTATGGAATGATCAGGTGATTCTGAAGCGAAAATTACCTGTTTTGTATAGAATTCACTACCAAATCATTAAAAATCATACATGTGGCTAAAAAAAAAATTTAAACCAATTCATGTGAACCTAAGGTGGATTTGATAGATACGACTGAGATTACATGACTAATGAATTGTTTTGGTCGAAAATTAAAATTTTATGTGTGATAACAAAATGGAAGAAGGAATACGATGTTCTTTCATTCTACTCCAATCAAAGGAAAAGACCTCAGTACTTGGAAGGGGTTCTGTAGAAACAGGTGAAATGCCCCCTAGTGTAGAAGAACCTGAAGTAACAAGAAGAACATGAGCGGTATGAATTCCACTCTCTACGAGGAGATTGGGATTGATCGAATGTGAAATCGAGTCGACCACTTGATCAACTAATGGATCATCAACCTGAGTGATATGAGTTTCACTCTCCAATGGAAGAGTGGAATTGGCTGTACTTGGAATTAGAACAATCACATCATCAACTGACGATAGGTTGGGGGGAATTTTATGGTAACCAATTACAAGTTGTTGTTGTGGAATAGTAAGGTTTTCCAAATAAATTTAGGCTTCATCCATGTGAGGGAAAAGGTGAATATGATGACTCCCTTTGCATAACCTGCAATCCACACCTAAGGTATCTAAAAATTAAAAACAAACAAATGAAAATGTGTTATCCAATCTAGGAGTCAAACCACACACAAACAGTTGTTTTCACAACGAAATCACTAGTTGGTCATTAAATCCGACGTCACAGAGATTGATGTGAAAAACTAGCAGATGTAAATAGTTACCTGGACAAGTTTCTTAATGAAACAGTCTGGAGCAAGTAACTCAGCTATGCCATCTCGAGTGAATATTACCCTCCAAAAAGTCTAAGTGAGTCTAGTAAATGTATTTTCTAGGTACAGTGGGACCTTCCCTCCACTGTCACCTCGGGAAAATTCCTAAGATTATATCCACTAAGGTTACCAACTGAGACAATTCAACCTAGGGGAATAGTCTATAGCCCGATATACATGGAAGTGTAGAGTATCAAAGCCTAATCCTCTTGAAATTTCCTTGACGTGTTAAATAAGAGGTTTAATAACAAGTGATCCCAGGCTCCTCGAAAATGGTTAATCCAAGGTTTACCATTTGTAATGTGTGCACATATTCTATCTTTACCAATGAAGTAGGTATGATTACTCCACTGGGTCTGATATGACCTCGTGCTTGACTCTTTTAAGAAGAGCTTCTAGGAGAAAATTTGCAATAATTATAATTTTTCCCCACCACAAGATACTATTGTTTGTTTATTTTCTTTGGAAAGTTAACTACTTCCCTACTCCAAAACGCTAACCTAATATTAATTGGTGGAACGAGCTTTAGAAAATATAAAAATATCTAGATTAATTTTAATTAGTGATGTGTTATTTGGTTGTTATTTACTCAGTAGGGAAATGGAGGTGAAACTTATGGTGTTATGGCCCAACTCAAAAATTCTAATGCATTCAACCATGAAAATGTAATATTTTTCTTTTGATGAAATCCTAGTTAAGGGAAAATGATAGGTTCTTTGATTTAAAAAATGAATTCAAAATTCAAAATCCCAAAACATTTTTTTCATGCAATGCCAATTCACTTCCAACAATGCAAAATTTGATAAATAAGAGAAAATATAACAATTCTCTAATGCAGTAATTTTCAGCAAGAAAATACTAACGTTAATCAATTCCAAGTAAAATTTTTATTTTTGCGTTTGAAACAAGCATAAAAACATGCAAATTCAAATCAGTACTATCTTTCAATGAGAGACATCATCTTTTCAATTGATGAAATAACTCTTTACAATAGGCATAAATGAATATATGATGAGATTCATTGAAATAAAAGAGATTCACACTACCAATTACAAAAGTGAAAGATTCTTTTTTGATAGATCATCAAACCAAAAAAAACTAAAACCCAAATTGTAAAGATAAGTGATTTTCCTCAAAAGGACAATAAAAAAAACTGATCTAAATCTACAGTTGACTTTTCCAGAATGTAAACTATGAAGTTGCAATCTATGCACATTTCACATGAAAACTATGCAAATGTAATCTATGCACACTTTTCATTCATATTTTGAGAATGAGAATTCTAACCATGCAAATGTAATCTATGCAAGATAATTCTCAAACACAAGATGATTCCAAATGAGAGAAATAACAACAAGACTATTTTCCTTCACTAATGTAATCTAAGGAACCAATCAAGTGTAAATAAAGAAAATTGGGTAAGAATTCCAAAGGTCAAAATTAATAACACTCAAAGGTGATTAACACTCAGAAACTGAGACAAACCTCGAAGTAATGACCAAAGGAAATCAAATTAAAATTTCTCAAAAAAGAAAATTCAAAACACTCAATCAACTAAACAAAGACTTAATGAGACTGTAAAGAAGCTAGCTTGATCATAAAAACCAAAAATCTAGAATTAAATCAAATAAGCCTCAACTTTTTCAAAACTTTTACAGGGTTGCACAGGCAATCAGTGTAATTTAGTGCACATTTCCACTGTTGCTGAAGAAAAGTTGCGCAGATATGCGCTCTGTGTCTGAACATAAACTGCACATATAGAGAAAATTAAGAAAAAATTAAAAAAATCAAAGGTCTCAAACCAGAAATTTCAATGCTTAAAAGGGTCTAAAGGCATCAAAGGTCACAAAAGGAAAAAAAAGGAGAACTCGTTCCCCAGTATGGTCACCAATTTTTTACCTAGATAAATCCCTCTTGTGGACAAGATTGATCTCCCTAGTATCCCAACAGATAACTAGAAACAAATAGACATAAGAATATCTCTTTCCCTAAGCTATTAACATTCATATTATCGAAACTAGAAAAGAGAGAGTGTTGCTCTTACCTTTCAACAAGATTCTTTATGAATACCTTGCCTTTTGTTCTAAAGAAGTTCTTCAATGCTGAGAAGTAACCTGCAATCACAAACATGAAAAGAATCAAAATCATCTGCAGAATAATAATAATCCAACTACTAGCTTAACTTAATGATCAAGGAGATTACGAAATGTAATTTTTTTAATCAATATGGAAAACAACACAATGATAAAAAGTATCCAAATGTATTATTCAAGAATAAAGGAGAAATATGACAACCAAACCTTGATGTCGTATAGGTTCCTCCCATATGCCTCCCAATCTTCCTCGTTGGTTTAACAAGATTTCCACTCTAAAAATGACCAACATAATATTACCATCAGTGAACTGCACTAACCCTGAAGTCTCAACTCAATTTATAGGAGAAATTGAGGAGGTTTCAGATCCACTTCTTAAGGGATATGATCCTTAAGAAAAGGAGATCAGGTCCATATACCAAGGGATGAGGTGCAGCTATGTAGTGGTTCAAGGTTTCTAATTTGGATAAGATTCCTAAAACAAATATTCTAGAACTTACTTTTTTATTTTTACTTGCGTGAACAGACCTGCGCAGTTTTCAGTGGAAGAAACCACACATATTTGCACAGTTTACACTAGAAGAAACCATGCATGCAAGGGTTTTGTTCAAGAAAATCGCAAAAATGTTCAAAAGGGGGTTTTAAGCAGTCAAAACCACAATTTCCTTTGTCCCTGGTATTATTTTACTTCAAGCTTCACAGGGGATTCACTTGAGACACTCCATCGAATGGTAGGATATCTGAATTGACATTCATAGTCACAAATTTTACTGTAACATTGAGCCATCCAATTTTCATGCACGTATAGTGAATATAGGAAGACTATTCTTTATATGTTTGTGGTATATGCTTTTCTCACATGTACTAAGGAATTTGAACTAATTATGTGGATTTGGTACCTATCTTGTTGAAGATGTGTTGTATTTTGTTTTATGATCGTGGTTTTCTTGTGAACTACTTTATAAGTTAACTAATAATCCTCTTATGCTCTTGTGTGTCTCTTTTAGGATAGTACTATTACTTCTTATAGAGGCTCACTCTCTTTCTCCTTGCTATGAAAGTATCTTATATACATCGCAATTTTATGACTCACAGTGTTAGCTTACTTACTTGTTTCAAATAATGTTTGTATAACCTCTTATGTTAATAATTACAACTAAGGCGAATACCTAAGGAAAATAGCAACCAACCATATTTCTGGTTGGGGCTCTTACTCCAAACAGTGTGAGGTATAATTAGGACTTCACATCGAGGAGACCCCCTAGGTTGATAGATTTCCAACACTGCCAACAATATATTAATTCTCAACCAATATATTTTATTGTTAATGGATAACATATTGGAACTTCAAAAAATTCTTAGGTGGCTCGAAGATGAACTAGACGTCGTAAGAATGTTGTTAGAAGAGCTCTTGCAAAACATGAAAAAATAAATTAGACATCCATTATTGCAACATAATCAATAGAAGCGTCAACCTCCAAGAACAATGGTTGCTTAATAAAGTAATAGTTACCAAATTTTACTACTTAATTAACTAATTTTGAAATTCAGTTTATGCTAAAGGCTATATCTTGTAATTTTTTCAGCTTAGTAAAAAAAAACATATTGGAATATTGTGGAATATGCACATGCAAAATAGTTTCTAAGCTATGTCATAGTATTCCATATGTCATTTCTTTGAATAAGAACTTAATTTACAAATATGTTTCAATTATGTATGATAATGATTGATTTAGAAATTTTTTTAAAGTTTGTATGACAACCCTTTTTTATAGAAAGATTTGCAAAATTGATAAATCAATAAAACAATGTAAGAAATCACATTGCAAGGAATTAGACATGACAGAGGACAATGAAAAACATAGTAAAAAATGTTAGTAAATAGCATAGTACACACATCAAGACTTGGGGGGGAGGGGGGGGAGAGAGAATTATGTGGAGTGTGGACAAATAAGTGTCCAGGAGGGCGGGGGAACAAATCTTGCTATGCACAATGTATCAATGTTAATAGTTCCATGAATTATGTAAAAGAACCATATTGGAACATTGTGGAATATATGCGTATGTATACATGAAAAATATTTGTAAGTTACGTCGTACTCTTTCGTACATAGTTTCTTCAAATAAGTGTTCAATTTACACATTTGTTTGAGTTCTATATGATAATGATTCATTTTTTATTTTATTTTATTTCCACGACATACCCTTTTTGATATAAATTAGTTATAATAGCAATTTATTGGAAATATGTCGATGGGTTCACAAATTTGATAAATCAATAAAAAAAATGTAAGAAATCACATCGCAAAGAAGTAGACACGAGATAGGACAATGAACTAGTTGCACATTAGAATCAAAATATGGTAAATAATGTTGGTAAATAACATAGAAAATCAATACTTGAGGGTGAGGGAGGAGGGTGGGGAGTCATTGTGCAAAGTGCGAAATAAAAAAAGATCGGGTGGGAGGGCAAAGAAATCCTCCTCCACACAATATATCAATGTTAACAATTTCATAAACTATGCAAACATCTTGAAACGAGAAGGCATCTTGTAACTATTCGTATGGCCTTGGAAATGTAAAACTTGAGTTTCAAACAATGTAAAGTGCAACATAAAATCACATTGCATAGGAGCAGACATGACATAGGACACTGAACTAGTTACACATTACAATAAAAACATAGTAAATAATTTTAGTAAATAGCATAGTACAAACATCAATACTCAAGGACATAGTGGGGGGTGGGGGGATGTTGAGAAATCTATAGGGAAATAGTTAGGATGATTTCTGTTTTATTGATAACTGCTTCTAATGTCTTTTTACTTTTTCTTACTTATTAGATTCTTCACTTATCATTATGTTTATATATAATAAAAACACTAACAAAACATAAAGAATAAAAATACACAAAAACACAAAATGTAGGTTGCAAGCTAGGGCCAAAAGCTCTGCTCTTGAGAGGAAAACCTGTAAATCTTTTTTCTTCTTATAGATTATTCAATTGAAAATTTCCATGACATATAGACAAAAGCCAATACCCTCAAATACCAATTCAAACCCTTCCAGATGATGTGATTCCTTTTTCCAAGTCAAACCTAGTCAAATATCTTCTAGTAGTGCAACTTCAACCTCCCTGCGACATAATTTCATCCTCTACTACAAGTCTGAAATTGTGGCCCTCCTAGTAGTAGTTACTGCCATAGGTTTGACTTTATTATGGCCTCTTAAACCTTCTTCAAAACTTCACTTGGATTTTTTCTTCTTTTGGTGCTTGAGGATGACTCAATGTGACCTTCAACGACCTTCCTTTTCTTCTTTCTTCAATATCAAACTTTTAGAAGAAAACCCTAGACCAACAACACAAACCCTAACCTTCCTTTGCACACGTGAGAGAGAAATAGCCTAGAAACAAGTGTCCTTCATCCTCCTTCTTCACTTCTTTCTTCTTCTTTCTCCTTCGCTTGAGTGAGTGAGTGATCAATGTGTTCCAAGGAGGTCAAGTTCCCTCCTTTATATAGGCTTCTTACAGTGGACGTGGCTCCTCAAAATAGGTCGAATTCTCAACTGACATGCCAACTTGGTCTTGAAGGGTATTTTGACACTTTTAATGACAAAAATATTTTTCTTTTCAAGTTACAATGTTCCTAATGGGATCTGCAACCTATGAAAATGAATATTTTGACCTCTTGACCTATGTCAAACCCTAGAAGCACTCAATGGGTGCTGGACTTGTAAAATAAAAGAACTTGAGCATGAAACCCATGCTCCAAAAATAAAAATAATATTTTTTATTTCATTTTTCAAAATACAAGAATCAAACGTACATTTCAAATTTATTAACACAAAAACTAGTTACACATTTTTCAACAGTGGGGTAGGCATTGTTCCTAGTGGAGAATAAAAAACAAATGGGTGGGTGGGGGAAAAATTCCTCCTCTGCATCTTCACACAATGTAATAACGTTAAAAATTCTAGGAAATATCAAAATGTATCGAAATGAGAAGTAACATTTACAATAAACCATAGAAAATTGATTATACATATAAAATGTTGGTTCTCTTGTTTACATTTTCAACGAATCTAGTTACGATACAGACTTGTTTCTTACATTGTCAAGCAATGTTAACATTACCTTGTACTTTATACTTGAATAATTTTACTATTGTCACATAAATTTTCCATTTCGTTTGATGATTGGGATGTAATTTCATGTTATGGTTAGTTGATATACTATTTATTTTCTTTCATTTTCAAGAAATGTACTATTGGTATTTTGGAATGCATATATATCTCTTATCAATAACTAGTAAGATTGAATTTCCCTTAACTATTGGCTAGGGGTAAGGCATCTTCCAGATTTCCATGCATCCACATATCCGTACTTACGATCTTAATATCGTCTTTTGTTTTTTGGTTCAATAATTTGAGCATTGCTGAAGATTTTTTAACAACGAAGTGTCATCTACTTTCATCTTGTGATTACGTAATCTGTAGCTATTAACATTGTAAAAAAATGTATTTCAATGGATTTCTGTGTTCAATTTCTATGTTTTGTACTATGTTATTTACTAATACTATTTACCATCTTTTGATTTTAATGTGTACCTAGTTCATTGTGTTATGTCATATCTGCTTTCTTGTAGTTTGATTTCCTACATTATTTTATTGACTTATCAAATTTACAAATTCAATAATTAGTGAAACAATATTACAAAATATTTAAGGAGTTTCTATATTTGAATATTTAAATATTATATGGATCCTTAATACTTTTTTGAAATCTCTAGAAATCAAAATTTGTGTTTAATATTATTTGAATATGATTGTCATGCTTTTCAGTTTAACTCAAAGTGTCAAAAATTTACACCACAAAATCAGAGCTATCAATGTTACATTTTTATTTCATTTTCAATTTCTCAAAATTTGAAAACAAAAACATGTAAATAAAGTATACAATATGTTTCACTTAACTATGTTTGAAACTCGGGTTTTACATTTCCAGGGCCATGCGTACAATTACAAGATGCATTCTCTTTTCGTGATGTTTGCATATTTCCTGGAACTATTAACATTGATACATTGTGTGGAGGTGCAGAGGAGGATTTTTTGCCCTACCCACCCGGTCATTTTTTCTTCTACACTCTCTACAATGCCCCCCCCCAATAGACGTGAAACTGGAGAAAGTATTACCCGATCTACGGAAAGTTTCCTTTGAGTAATATTGTGTGGAAAAAATTATTGTTATTGATTTTGTTTTCTAGTTTTGATACACTTGGAACATTTACAATAAACCATCAAAATATGATTATACATATGCAAGAACGATTCTCTTTGTTTACATTTTTGAGGAATCAAGTGACAGTATAATTCGCATTGCTTGCATTATCAAGCAATGTCAACATTACCTTATACTTTGTGCTTGAATAATTTGACCATTGTCGAAAAAAAAATTTGGTTTATTGGATGATTGGGATTTGATTTCGTGTTATGGTTAGCTAATCTACTATTCTATTTTCTTGCATTGTCAATTAATCTACTATTGGTATTTTGGAATGTGAATATCCCTCTTATTAGTAACTAGTTAGGTTCATTATTTCTAGTTTACAACCGTTATTTCTAGTCTCAAACTGACCATCCTATAATGAGTGCCTGCTATATTACAATTTTTTTTTTTGTTCTTAGTTAAAGTTCCCTCCACACCCATTCTCCCACAAATACTTTTTTTCCCAAACATCCTTAATTCCACACATATTCATAGCTCTATGCAATTTTTCTCCCACATATCTAAATTTGTGAAAGTTTTAAATGGAAAAGAGATTTAAATGAAATAATAAGAGATAAAGGAACTAGAAAAACATAATGCAAAATACTGATAATATAAGTATACAATGCTCCCGGATGCGGGTGATTGCTAGCCTCATGGACGTGGCAGCTCCTCCACACTACACATGCCGCAGCCACATGGTTGCGCATGGCCTCTAACCTCGCCTTCATAAAGTCAACATCTGTTCACATGCTGTGGGCATTGATCCTCCTATTGCATGCCTTAACTATTGTCCGGCTTGCTAGTCATCCCGCTCTTCCATGGCGCCTGGCTCTTTATCCCATGCCTTCTCCCCCAAATTCAATCTTATGCTTCATTTCTTTTGCCCTGGTCATGAGCTCCTCCATCCTCTGCCTCTCTTGTTGATTTAGGCCTCCCACCTCCTCTCTACCTCACCCCACGCCGATCCTTCGCCCTCCTGCTCAGTCATGCCTCGAAGGCATAGAATGTGATGCAGACAGGGTCACGGTAGAGGCCGGCCCTCTCACCCTCCCCTGTCCATCTGTGATGATGGCAGTAGGCCGCCCCATGTGGACAATTTGAGCTCCTCCCAGCTCAACTTCGATTCCTCTGGAGCGCTAGTCCCTTCACTCATCTCCGCTACTCTCACTGTGAGTTTTCAAGAGGCTGAGAGCTCTGCTGGCTCTAGTCCTCGCAAAAGGTTCAGAAAATACATCATCTCTTCCTTGAAACCTCAGTTGTCCAAGAAATCCGCTACATTTCCCACCAAGACAACCACATGCTTCTCCAGTAGTGAAGGCAGTGAAAGCTTGGCGGCAGATGGCACGGTGAAGGAGCAAGGCATGCATTGTACTAACACTATGGAGCCTTCGGTGAAGCCATCAAAGAATGAAGAGGAACCCTCCAACGAATATGGTTGCTTCATCATAGAAGAGCCTCCTCCTCATGACCAGTAGCATGCCACGTCACCACAAAACTCATTGCAAGAGGTTACCTACCTCTGCTAGGCTTAATTTCTCATTTTTCATGCTTTTCTTACTCAGTACATTAAATTTTTGGATAATTACTGAACATGCTGGTTTCCCCTCTCTAGGCAGCAATTCATGGACTGGTTTCCCCTTCTAGGGCAGTTCTATTTTTTTGCTTCTGAACTCTATACCCGCTGGAATTGGCTAGCATAGTAATTCAAGTGGGAAAGTTTTTGATATGTATTTTATGTACCATATAATAGAAATAGTCTTATTTAGAAAATATATATATATAAGTATACAATGCCAAATCTATTTAGACAAATATTTTTTTGACAATCACCTTTGTCGTATTTATGCTAAATGGAATTATTTCAAAATTTCTAATAGAAATATCAGCATTTGCAATAATTTTTGCCTCATATTGTTCGATAAACGATGTTGGCACAAGCAATGTTATTGTTATTTTGACTTTCTTATCTGTCAAATCTACACGAATTTTTTCTTTTGTCTTATTTTCTTTGTCCAAAAAAGTTGAATATTTAACCAAGACAATGTCATGAAAAATTCTCCTTGTTATATTGTTACAGTTGTCTTCGATCAATAATGGCATAGACTTGGTCTCTTTTTTCCAAATGATTCCAAAATTTACACAATTGTTATATTGTTACAACCACATTAGAGCTCAATTTCATAATATTTATTGCAATACTGACCTTCTTAGCCTTTTAAGATGCTTGGGAGGCTTCTATCCAAGCTTTTTGAGCATAGGAATAAAATCTTAAATCAAATTAAATAACTCTTTTCTTTAGGTCTGATAGAACAAGGATTGGTCTTAGTGGACGTTAACCACCACCACCACCATCATCATCAATAGTAATGTATTGATGCAAACAAAGTGAGGAGGCTATGCAATGTATCAATGTTTAATGTCCTTACTCCACATACCTAATCTCCCACACAACACCTCTTTCTCACATGCATTAAAAAGACAATTGAATATTTGATAATTAGTATTTAATTCACAAATGCAAGAATTAAAAACGAATGTGTGGAATAAATTCATCGATGGGAAATTTATGTGAAATACCACAACATTGTAAAGTAAAGCTTTTGTTACACTACGAATTGAAAATTTCATTCCTAATAAAGTTACTGATCAAACAGGAACTATTACCTCAAAAAACATGAAAAAAAACAACCCAAAAACAAAAAGTGTGTCTTCCAAAACACACTTTTTTAGGGTCAAATTTCAACATTTTTTTAAACTGTGTTAAAAACAAATTTTATTCTTGAAAAAAGAATTGAAAAAACACCCTTGAAACAAAAAGTGTTGATGGTGGAATAACATCGCCAATTTTGTGTGTGCAAAAAACAACCTGAAAACAAAAAGTGTTAATGGTGGAATAACGTCATCAATTTTTTGTGTGCAAAAAACACCTTGAAAACGAAGAGTGTTAATGTTGGAATAACGTCTCTTTATTTTCAGGGTAAATTGTCAATAGTTTTTAATAATGACATAAAGATAAAATATCATGACTCCAAAAAACCTTAAAAATTCAACGATAAAAATGAAATTAAAGATCAAATATCAAGTCTTAAAATTCCAACGATTTTAGACATGGTATTAAAGATAATCTATTGTTGTGTCTCTAAAAGTCTTAAAAATCCAAAGATGACATTAAAGATAAAATATAACATTTATGAAAATAAAACTCCAATGATTTTTAGGCATGGCATTAATGGTAAAATATCACTTGTAAAAAAAACAAAAAAAAAGATTTAAAAAAAACAAAAATTTTCAAAAATAAAATAGAAAGGGAAAATTTAAAAAAACACACAATTTAAAGAAAAAAAATAAAAATTAACCCAAAACCAAAAAAACAAAAAACAAAATCAATTTTTTAAGTTATATAATAATAATAATAATAATAATTAAATAAAAAAATTAAAAAATAATTAAAATTTCAAAAACCATTTAAAATAAAAAAATATAGAAAATAATTTAAATTAACATATATATATATATATATATATATATATATATATATATATTAAAAAATAATAATAATAAAAAATTAAATTTAAAAAAAAATTAAAAACAAAATTTAAATAACTCTTTTAAATTAGAAATATATATATATATATATATATATATATATATATATATATATATATATATATATATATATATATATATATATATATGAAAAATACAATTTCGGATTAAAAAATAATAATAATATTTTTTTTAATTAAATAAACTTTAATAAAAATAAAAAATAAAAAATTTAAATAATAAAAACAAAAATATTTTTAAATATAAATTTAAAAAAAAATAAAAATAAAAATAAAATAAAAATAAATTTAAAAATAACAAATAAATAAATAAATTAATTAATTAAAAAAATTTAAAAAAAATTAAAATTTAAAAAATAATAATAAAAAATTAATGAAATAAAAATTAAAAAACAAATCAGTTTGGTCGCCGCCCTGGCGCCACGAGCTCTACCAGCAGGTGGCCCCCAGGGTAGCAAGGGTCGACTCTTGCTTCCCTAGTGGCCATGGCATACGGCAAGAGAGTTGGCAGCTCTACCTCTGCTCGTCGACCAAGCCACGTGGCCCCAGGTCAACCATTAAAACCCATTTTTAAAAATTTTCTATTATTTTTTTTTTTTTTTTTATTATGTTTTTTATTCTGCTTTTTTATTATTAATTTTTATTTTATTTCATTTATGCATTTTATTTTTATTTTTTTAAATATAAATTTATTTATTTTTAATTTTTTTTAATTTTTAATTTTTAATTTTTTTAAATTTAATTTATATTTCTAATTTATTTATTTATTTATTATTTTTTTTAATTTTACTATTATTATTTTTTAATTTCAATTAAAAAAAAAGTATTTTTTTTCATTTTTTAATTTTTTAATTTAATTTAATTAATTTATTTATGTTATTTTTTTTTTAATGTTTGAAAATTTTTATCTTAATGTTTTTTTTATTTTTTTATTTTTTTTCTTCCTCATTTTAATTATTTTGTATTTTAGTATTTAATTATTTTTATCATTTAAATTTTTTTATTATTTTAATTATTTTTTAATTTTTAATTTTAGTTGTTTTATTTTATCATTTTCTTTAATTACGTTGTTTTTTTTTCTTTAAATTATGAGTTTTTTTTCCCCCTTTTTATTTATTTTTTGAAATTTTATTTATTTATTTATTTAAAAAAAAATGTTTAATTTTTTTTTTTACAAGTTATTTTTGTATTTTTTTACATTTTTATTAATTTTTTTTCATACTTTTTTTATATTGGATTTTTTTTGTCACATTTTTTTTATTTTATTTTTATATTTTATTACCAAGATGAAAATCATCACTCTAAACAAAAAGAATTGATGTTGCATCAACACTTTGCATTTTAAAGCAAATGTTCATACTTGATAAATAAATTAAAAAAAAAAAAATTGCCAAAAAAATCATCATTTTTCTAAATCGACATGACATTTAAAAAAAAAAAAATCAAAGAAAATTTAAAGCTCCAAAAATATGCTAAAAAAAATAGGTTATTCTACATCACCACTTTTCAAAATCGACATGAAAATCATGACATTTAATATATATATATATATATATATATATATATATATATATATATATATATATATATATATATATATATATATATATATATATATATTAAATTAAACTATGCTCCAAAAAAAGGGTGATTCTGCATCACCACTTTTCAAAATCGGGTTCTTTTTTTGCTACCTCAAAAAAATGGGTACCAGGTAATTTTCTCATTTGATCGGTAACTATGTTTCCTTGCTCCACACAATCATTCTCCCGCAAAACACTACTTGTTTACACACATTAAAAATACATAAATGTGAAATCATTAATGCACATAGTATTCAAAAACCTTAAATGCCAAGATTCGTTATTTCTAGTTTATAGACCACTGTTTCTAGTGTCAAATTGACCATCCTTATAACGAGTGATTGTTACATTATGAATTAAAGTTTTGGTTCCTAGTTAAATTAATTTTGTGTCTAAAAATAGATTTCCCTCTGTAATGCTCAAATTCCTTAACCAGAAAGTAGAAGACGATGTTAATATTAGAAGTACAGATATGCATAAGCTCATAACTGTGGATGGCATCCTACGCCTTGTCAATAGTCAATGGAAATTCAACCTTACTAGCAAATAATCTTAGTAGATAGCATAGTAAAACACATAAATTGAACAAAGAAATTCATTGAAGTACATTTTTGTACAATGTTAATAGATGCACTTTACATAATTATAAGATGAAATAAGATTCCACTTCCCTGTTAAAAACTCTTCAACAATGCTCAAATTCTTGAACCTGATAATAGAATATGATGTTAATATTAGAATTATGGATATGCAGACGGTGCTCTACCCCTCGTCAATAATCAATGGAAATTCAGTCTTATGAGTTATATATAAGAGAGATATCCACAGTAAAAAATACCATTAGTAAATTGCTTGATAATGCAAGCAAAGATAATAGTATATCAACAAACCATAACATTAAATCATATCCCAATCATCCAACAAACCGAAAAATCTATCCGACAATAGCCAAATTGGTAAAGTAGAAAGTATAAGATAATGCTAAAATTTCTTGACAATGCAAGCAACAATAACTGTACCATCACTATATTCCTCAATAATGTAACCAAAGAGAACTATCATTGTATATGTATAATAATGTTATGATTGTTTATTGTAAATGTGCCACGTGTCTCAAAACTTGACGACAAATAAAAAACAACTATTTTTCCACATAATATTGCTAATAGGAAAATTTTAGTAGACCATGTAATACTTTCTCTAGTTCCACACATATTAGGGAGAGGGTGAGAGGGGGGGTGGGGGGGGTGCATTGTGTGGAGTGAAAAAAAAATGGGTAGGTTGGGGAATAAATCCACCTCTGCACAATGAATCAACATTAATAGTTCAAAAAACTATGCAAACATCTCAAAATGAGAAGGCATCTTTAAACTGTATGCATGACCTTGGAAATGTAAAATGTGAGTTTCTAATCTGAAAATGGCTTCGATAACTTGTTATGCTTTTCAAGAACCTCCCACTCATTTAAACAAAATAAGATCTAGCTTATTCCTGACTTGTGCGGAAATGAATACTTGAAACATGTGTAATTTTTTTTAATTGTTTGAGTGTTTTAAGACCATTTATTTTTTCTGATATTAAACATGTGAAAAAACCATATAATGTAGCAAATAAGCATCAACACATAACAACAAATTTAACATAGGAGTTCACCCAAATATCGTGGGATACGTCTCCTTGAGCCTTTGTCAACTGACTTGGCTCTTTCGGATTAGGATGGAAAAATTCTTTTACAAGTTACAAAATCAACTCCAAAGGTTATCTAAACTAAGCCAATGGGTTTATAATACCATTTATATCCCTGGAATGGCTGAAATATTTATGAAGATGAACCTCGACTCCCTTAGACTTGAATCCTTGAGTTGGTGCCCTTAAGCTTCCCTGACCTTCTCTTTGGTACTAACTCCCTCAGAATCCCTTTTCTGTCCCTGAAAAATTTTATACTATCTCCTTCATATATCATACATCCAAATTAGGCTGATCATTTTCTCAAAATGAGCACTACGTCCCCAATCTAGGCCTCCATCCACTGTTGGCCCTTGTCTGCCCAAAACTTCCCTATGGCTCTTCGACCTTCAGAAGTCTTAAAATGGATCTGAAAATCCTTTCATTGGATTCAAAATGTCCAAAATAGTCAGAATAGACTATTCACTTGCATAAATTGGCCTCTAGTTGCTCCAGTTTCGCCTCTAACAACTGGTGGCACCCCCTGGCTCTAAGCTCACTGAAAACTTCTCTGAAGCATATCAACATTCAAAAGTCTTCAAAAGCTTCTAAAAATCCCTCCAATGGATTCAGAAGACTCAATATAGTCAGAAATTACTATTGGTTTGTTGAGAATGGACATTGGTTACTCTAGATAAGCCTCATTCTCCTACTGGAAACTGGTGGCCCTCGTGGCCCCTTGAACTTCTCTGAAGCAAATTGAACTTAAAAATTCCTTTTTTGGCTCTAAAAACCTCATCATTAGTTCCATAATGTTTGAAACATCCAAAATTGACTATTTGATTCTTGAGTAAGGCCTCTAGCTGTCCTGGATAAGCCTCTTTTTGTTGTTGGTCCCTAGTGGCTCTAGTGGCCCCTAGAAATTCTCTGAAGCTAAATCCCACTTAGAAGTCCTATGATGGCTCTGAAAGCCTCACCAATGAATCTGGAATGTCTAAGATAGTCAAAATTGACTATTCACACTCTCATAATGGTCGAATCTAGCTCAAGATAGAGCCTAAACAATATTTGCCTAGTGATCCCTAAAAACACTCCACTAAATGTGGAGGAACTACACATAACTCTAGTTAAATTTGGAAAATCAACAAAGTTGGGTGCTTTGGCTAAAACCCTGCCATGATTAACTGTTATGTTTAATGCTAGGGGTAGGGCTGTGCATATGCCCCAATCCCCGCGGTCTTCTAACTACAATTGTCAGCGTAAACCATGTGGAAACATTAATCATAACCCGCATGTGACCACATACACAATAGAGGAAAAACCATTGGAGGTTAACGGTTTCATAAACCATCAGGGTTCCTTTGAACATCGTTCATGTGAGAGTTGAAAACCATTTGTTAACAAACTTATGGCGGAAACTAAGGCACAACTCTAGCTTAAAAGCGAAACTCCAGGTTTACAGAAGTGGGTTAACGTAACTATCATACCCATTTAACTATAGCATAGAACCGTCACCATGTGACAAGCATATGGTTGGCAGAGTTTACAAAATATCAGGGTATAGTTTAGCACCTAGTTCTGAGGTTAAGGACACATGGGGAGGGGTTGGACCTAGGGGTTGTCCCCTCCTCTCCCCCAAATTGGAAACCATTACACGTTAAATTAAACGTGAATTCATTATGGTTAAGAACTAACCATAAGAGAGACAATCAAACCTTCCACGTTTGCGCTTGGAGTTCTCGGAGTCGACTCCGGTGGAGTTCGACCAAAATTTTGCATAACCAAACCTGGGCCACGTGGCAGCCTCCGGGCCTGCTACATGGCGGCCTCTGATTAGCTGTAACCTCAACGTATAGTCCATCTGTCAAATGCAAATCCGACACTTGTCAAAATCCCATTCACCTAGAAGTAATATTCTAGGGAATATTCCAAGAATATTCCTTGGAATATTCTCTCTTTTTTAACTTTTCAAAACCTAGTCAAACTTGGTCAAAAGCCAAAAATTGCAGTTTACTGGATTTTTCAAATCGCGATAAATTCTTCATACAGTGTCAATTTTTCAAACCGGTCATGACGCCGAAATCAGGAAGATGAGACCTATCTAGTCACTCGTGTTTGACACTCTTTTGAACACTTTGAATTTTGAGCTATCACTTAGGTCCTTTATCCAAATCTGATCACACCTCCCCGTTGGGAATATTTTGGAGCCCAAAAGACTGATTTCTTGATCTGTTCAGTAGATGAGAGTACAACACCCTCATATATCTAGCATCCATACACTTTTTCTTGCTTTTCTTAGTGCCTTTGAGCCTAAAATCAAAGGTAGTCAACACTTCCCCTCCTTAGATGCTCTTGTCCTCCTGTCAAGAATTGTCTTCCCTGCTCATCCAGAAATTTTTGGCGAGAAATTTATAGAAGGTTGTTGAACATCATGTCCTTGATCATCGATCCAAGGCGGCTAAAATAAACATGAGATTACAACATAAATACATGCATACATGACTGAAATTTTCATATATACAAATGAATGTATGTCTTACTGAATTAAGAAGTCAAACCACTTCTTACCAAGCCACTTCTATGGCGAATTTTGCTGCTGAAAATCTTCTTCATGTGAAACATCTGTTCTCACATCAATAATGGAATCTTTGGTTCCAATTTCGCCAGTATTTCTATCCTCTTGCTTCATGTGCTTGGGATGATTAGTTGGATGCAATGTCCAACATTGGGCAACAAAATTTCCCTTCTTCTGGCAATGTGTGCAAGCCTTTTGTGCCTTCTTTGCAAGTTTTGTTTGCTTCAACTGTTTCCTGTATCCCTTCATCCTCTTCCAGAATCTCGAAACTTCATGGTTAAATATACCAAAATATGCACACCAACTCTTTCTTCCATTCAAGCATGCAGAATTGTCATGTTTATCAGAAACATAATCAACCTTACTATGGGAAGAATTATACCTCAAATGTTGCTTTGCATGCCCATATTTTTTACCTTCATGAGGAGATGAACTTGTAGAGGTTCCATCTTTCTTTTGAAGACTAACATCAGTGTTCATGTCTTGATAGTTATCCAAACTCTCATGCTCGCCATAAGCTACATGTCTACACACATCTTGCTGCAACATACGCTTCATACAATGGAAATCAACTTGAAAACAAATTTGACATGTTTGTGGTTTAGAACTTGTAACAAAAGTTCTTTTTGAATTTGTCTTAAATGCCTTCATAGCTGTAGAGTTTTCGCCATTATATTGAACATAAACAAGACCAAACTTCTTAGGCCTCTCCTCAACCAAAATAGGATCAGTCATGCCTTGTGCATGTTTTCCTAAACCCTTGCCTTCATAGCCCATTTTTAACATTAACTTGGACCCTATACCTCTAGTGTGCTTTTCAAATGAACCTACACATATTTCTGAAGTGGAAACTGAAGACAAATTTGAGTGAATTACCTCTGCTTCACGCATGTGTTTGGTTAAGGCCTCTTGGGCTTGATGGAGCTACATCTCCATCTCATGCATTATTTGAATAATTTCTTCTTTCTCTTTCTTTATAGCAACCAATTTCTCATGAATTCTAGTGCTTTCCTTTCTATCTTCAAACAGAATTTGCACCCTATCCTTTAGGATGTAGAAGTCTCGCTTCATCTCTTCATCGAAGAATCTTGTGAAGGAGAATGATTTTGAAGCCTCACTTTATGAGGTTTTCATCATTATGTCAATGAAAAAAATAAATTCAATCAATAACTCACCAATATTTCAAAAATAGTTGACAAAGATTCTGAACAAAATGGTTGTAGAGTCAATCTCTTCTTCAAGCAGCCTTTTGCAAACAAACTTCAAGAGCTTCTTAACAACAATCGTCAAGAGGGTTTGTGCTTTAAGGGTTTCCTTGAGGTCCTTTGGGTAAGGAAGATGCCTTCATGCCCTTTTTATTTCTTTGTCATCTTCTGGACTTAGCTAACAATAGCTTTCCGTTCACCTCTAGAAAACTCAAATCAGTGAATTTGCAAACAGTAAAATTATTTGCACTGTTAAACACCTTTTAAGTCAAACAAGCAACCTAGTGCTCTATCAAGAAAGAAACTATTGCTATGATACCATATGATCTGAAAATGGGCTGGATAACTTGTTATTCTTTTCAAGAACCTCCCACTCATTTAAAAAAAATAAGATGTAGCTTATTCTTGACTTGTGCAGAAATGAATACTTGAAACAGGTGTAATTTTTTTTTAACTGTTTAAGTGTTTTAAGACCATTTGTTTTGATGATATTAAATATGTAAAAAAATCATATAATTCAGAAAATAAGCATCAACACATAACAGCAAATTTAATATAGGAGTTCACCTGAATATTGTGGGCTACGTCTCCTTGAGCCTTTGTCAACTGACTTGGCCTTTTCGGATTAGGATGGAAATTTTATTTTACAAGTTACAAAATCAACTCCAATGGTTATATGAACTGAACCAATGGGTTTAGAATACCATTTCTATCCTGGAATGGCTGAAATATTTCTGAATATGAAACTCAACTCCCTTAGACTTGACTCCTTGAGTCGGTGCCCTTAAGCTTCCCTGAGCTTCTCTTTGTCACTAACTCACTCGAAGTCCCTTTTATGAGTATGCATGACCTTGGAAATGTAAAATGTGAGCTTTTGATCTAAAAATGGCTTGGATAAATTTTTATGCTTTTCAAGAACCTTCCACTCATTTAAAAAAAATAAGATCTAGCTTATTCTTGACTTGTGCAGAAATGAATACTTGAAACATGTGTAATTTTTTTTTTTTTAAAGTGTTTTAAGACAATTTTTTTTGCTGATATTAAACATGTGAAACAACCATATAATGCAACAAATAAACATCAACACATAACATCAAATTTAATATAGGATTTCACCCGAATATCATGGGCTACGTCTCCTTGAGCCTTTGTCAACTGACTTAGTTCTTTGGGATTAGGATGTAAAATTTATTTTACAAGTTAAAAAATCAAATTCAACGGCTATCTGAACTAAACCAATGGGTTTAGAATACCATTTATATCCCTATAACGAGTGAAATATTTCTGAAGATGAACCTTAGATCCCTTAGACTTGACTCCTTGAGTCGTTGCCCTTAAGCTTCCCTAAGCTTCTCTTTAGCACTAACTCACTCAGAATCCGTTTTCTATCCCTGAAACCTTTTATAATGTCTCCAAAATACATAATACATCCAAATTATGCTGATAATTTGCTCAAAATGAGCATCGCATCCCCAATCTAGGCCTCCATCCAGTGTTGGCCTTAGGATGCCCAAAACTTCCTTGTGGCTCTTCGATCTTAATAAGTCTTAAAATTTCTCTAAAAATCCTTCCATTGGATTCAAAATGTCAAAAATAGTCAAAATAGACTATTCTTTTGCAGAAATTGGCCTCTGGCTGCTCCGATTTTGCCTCCAAGAACTAGTGGCACCCCTTGGCTTTAGGTTCACTGAAAAATTCTCTGAAGCATATCAGCCTTCAAAAGTCTTCAAAATATTTTTAAAATTCCTCCATTGGATTCATAAGACTCAAAATATTCAAAAATTACTATTGTTTTGCTGAGAATGGATACTAGCTGCTCTGGATAAGCCTCATTCTCCCGCTGGCAACTAGTGGCCCTCGTGGCCCCTAGAACTTCTCTAAAGCAACTCGGCTTTCAAAATTCCTCAATTTTCTCTAAAAACCTCACCATTAGTTCCAAAATATCTAAAAAATCCAAAATTTACTATTGGATTCTTGAGTAAGGCCTCTAGCTGCCCTAGCTAAGCCTCTTTCTGTTGTTGGCCCCTAGTGGCCCCTAGAACTTCTCTAAAGATAAATCCAGCTCAGAATTCCTTTTATGTCTCTACAACCCTCACTAATGAGTCTTTAATTTCTAAGATAGTCAAAATTGACTATTCACACTCTCAGAATGGTCGAATCTAGCTCAAAATAGAGCCTAAACAAGATTTGCCCAATGACCCCTAAAAACACTCCACTAAATGTGCAGGAACTGCACATAACTCCAGTTAAATTTGGAAAATATGAAAATTTTGGCACTCCAGCTAAAAACCCACCAGGACTAACCGTTATTTTTAATGCTAGGGGTAGGGTTGGGCACATGCCCCAAGCCTTGCGGTCTTCTAACTGCAATTGTCGGCGTAAACCATGTGGAAAAATTAACCATAACCTGCATGTGACCACATACACAACAACGGAAAAATAGTTGGAGGTTAACGGTTTCATAAACCGTCAGGGTCCTTTTGAACATTGGTCATGTGAGCACTGCAAACCATTTTTTAACAAACTTCCGGCGGAAACTAAGGCACAACTCTAGTTTAAAAGCGGAACTCCAGGGTTACAGAAGTGGGTTAATGTAACTGTCAGACCCATTTAACCGTAGCATAGAACCATAACCATGTGACAATAATACAGTTGGCGGAGTTTAAAAACTGTTGGGGTATATTTTAGCACCCAGTTCTGGGGCTAAGGACACATGGGAAGGGGCTGGCCTGAGGGGCTATCCCCTCCGTTCCTCCGAATCGGAAACCATTACATTTTAAATTAAATGCGAATTCATTATGGTTAAGAATTAACCATAGGAGAGATGGTTAAACCTTCTATGTTCATGCTCAGAGGTCTTGGGGTCGACTCTGGTGGAGTCTGACCAAAATTTTGCATAACCAAACCTGGGCCACGTGGCAGCCTTCAGGCCTTCCTTGTGGCGACCTCTAATTGGCAGAAACCTCAACGTACAGTCCATCTGTCGAATACAAATCCGACTCTTGTCAACATCCCATTCTTCCAGAAGGAATATTCCAAGTAATATTCCAAGAATATCCCTAGAATATTCTATCTCTTTTTTACTTTTCAAAACCCAGTCAAACTTGGCCAAAAGCCAAAAATTGCAGTTTACTAGATTTTTAAAATTGTGATAAATTCCTCATACGGTGTCGGTTTTTCAAAGCATTCACAGTGTCGAAATCAGGAAGATGAGATCTATTCGGTTTCTCAGGTTTGACACTCTTTCAAACACTTTGAATTTTGAGCTATCAATTAGGTCCTTGATCCAAATCTGATCACACCTCCCCATTGGGAATATTTTGGAGCCCAAAATACTAATTTCCTGATATATTCAATATATGAGAGTACAACACCCTCATATCTCTAGCCTCCATACACTTTTCCTTTCTTGGCTTAGTGCCTTTGAGCCCAAACTTGAAGGTAGTCAACACTTCCCCTCCTTAGATGCTCTTTTCCTCCTGTCAAGAATTGTCTTCCTTGCTCATCCATAAATTTTTGGTGAGAAATTTATAGAAGGTAGGTGAACATCATGTCCTTGATCATCGATCCAAGGCGGCTCAAACAAACATGAGATTACAACAGAAATACATCCATACAAAACTGAAATTTTCATATGTACAAATGAATGTATGTCTTACTGAATTAAGAAGTCAAACCACTTCTTACCAAGCCACTTCCATGGCGAATTTTACTGCTGAAAATCTTCTTCATGTGAAACATATGTTCTCACATCAATAATGGAATCTTTGGTTCCAATTTCGCCAGTCTTTCTATCCTCTTGCTTCATGTGCTTGGGATGATTAGTTGGATGCAATGTCCAACATTGGGCAAAAAAATGTCCCTTCTTTTGGCAATGTGTGCAAGTCTTTTGCACCTTCTTTTCAAGTTGCCTTCACTTCAACTGTTTCTTGTATGCCTTCATCCTCTTCCAGCATCTCGAAAATTCATGGTTAAACATTCCACAATATGCACAACAACTCTTTCTTCCATTCAAGCATGCAGAATTGTCATGCTTATTGGAAACATAATCAACTTGACTATGGGAAGAATTATACCTCAAATGTTGTTGTTACACAGTAATTTGTCACCGTCCCTACAATCCCCGTCCCGCACATTGGAGGGCTCATTTCATGACCTGTGAGCAGTAACATGGCTTGAAACCACTTTCATGACATCCCTCTGAACAAGAGATTTTAATGCCCTGAAGACATCTCCTTGTGAAAAACCCTAAAAATGGCCCTTTTTGCATTGGCGCGAGCAGGCAGTTCAGTACCTGTGCCAATGGGGAAAATCCTTCAAAGAGGTCGCGCCAATTGGCGCTCTGTCCCAAATTCACACCCACGCCAGCCATTTTAAGGAGTGTTTTTAAAAAAATAAATGGCGGAAGTTTCGTCCTAACTGATACAGGAACTGATATCTATCTTGAGTTGGGAGGTTTGGCTACGGATTTCCATAGAGAGGAAGTGGTTTGCCACCTCTCATGGAAACTTCCTTGATGATAGGGCCAATCCCATGATTATAGGGATCCCAACTCCCCTTCCTCCATCTATAAAAGCTTGCCCATCTCCATTGCAAGCTAGTCTTCAGGTTCCAAAGAGTTCCCAAGAGCTTTCACATCCTTATGCTGCAAGAACCTTCTTGATTCCCTTGAGGCCAAATCCAAGCAAGGAGATTATTGCCAAGTATCCGGAGAGAGAGGCTTGTCCCATTCCCGACAGGCTTTATCGAGACATGTTGTGCTGACGACTCGCCAAAGGAGAGTGCTGCGTCGAAGCTATGGTGTATTCTTCTTTTGACTCATTAATGATAAGTGACTATCGGTTATGGTTCCACTCTTGTTCTTAATTATGTTCATGAGTTATGTCCTCTTCAACTGACATATAGTTGTATATACTGGATTTTATGCTTGCGTTTGTGTTGTTTCTTGCATGTGCAGGTGTGCGATCACGGAGATCATGAGGATTGTGATCTGCCAGGGCAAAGGAACAGGAGCACCACCTCTTCTACAAACGACAACGTTGGATTCCAGGTAAGCCTTCCTCACAAGTCGGTTTATTTGCAATTAGGAACCTGCACTGTAGCGTGTTCAATTGTTGCTAGACCCGATCTGGGCTAGTAGGGATCGCCTCTGTCCGCCGAGGGGATTTACCTCTTCAACATTTTGGCGAATCCGCTGGGGAGCATAGCTTGTTGTTTGATTTGTAAGCTATAGACGGAGCCTGAAATGCAGCCAGATAGCCTTCGAAACGCTTTTGCTTTGCATTAGCGGAGTAGATCAACGCTGCTTCAGTCAATCTCCAGTTTGGTTTACGGACTGAACAACTTGGAGTTTTTTCTTCTCTTTCCAGTCAATTTCTTGGTCTTGCTTGCTTGGTCAGCTATTTGGACTATTTTTTCCTGTTTGTTTGGCTTTGTTTTAGCCTTGCCATCACTTGTCTCTGTCTGAGATTGCTTGTTTTTTTTTTCCATAGTAAACTCGACTGGCACAATTTTCAATGTGACAGTCGTGCCCATTGGCGCAGGTTGCCTGTGTATCACCCGTGCCATTGCCTTTCTGGCGCTAATTTCCAGCTCACAGTTGTGCCAATCCTGTGAGCTATTAGGGTTTGTTGTTTTTCATGCTTTCTGAGACTGGATTGTGATTTTGATCTTGTTTTTTCGGCTGTTTGAGTGCATTGGAGCCTAGTTTGACTGGTTGTAACCTTTATCCTTTGGTTGTTTGCCTATTTCTTTCGATTTTTCATTTGAGCCCTAGGGCATCTAGGCGCTTTTGTGAGTCGAGCCTCCCTTGGGAGTTTTTGGTTTTTGTTTGTTCAGTCGACTTTGGGATTGCTTCCTTACATTCGCTTGACAGTTGTCTATCATTTCATTGCGTTTTTTGAGTGACTGATTTCATTTTCATTCAAATTTTGCTTTGCTTCATTTTGGGCCTAGATTACACGGCTCATTGTTGTCTTTGGGACTTTTCTTGGTTTTGAGAGACTTTTTGTCGATTTGAGATCTGATTGTTCGTGCCATTGAGTGAAATTTTCTTGTTTTTTCTCTCTTAATATCATTTCTCGAATTGCTTCTCATTTTTTTCAGTCTGTTTAGTGCATCTAGCTATCAAACATTGAAAATAAAAAAAATCTCTTTTGCTTTTGGTTGATCAGTGAAAATTGAAATCTTTTCGGTGTTATTAGTAACTTTGAAGAAAAGTTTTTAGTTTCATTAGCTGCATTAGAGATATCGATTGTCTTCTGATCATTTTGTTTGTGTAAAAAGCTCTCAACTCTTCTATAGCTAGCTTTCATCAATGAAATGATGTACTGTGGCATGTAGTTTTGCATTTAGGAGATTTTTGAGACATCACATTCGTTAGGGCCTGAAAACTGAAACGTAATTGAAGATAAACTTTAAAATTTACTCAATTTACACTAAGGCAACATTGAAATCTAACGAAACACATTTAGAGGTCTAGGCTAGAGATGTGTTCCGGCGTCTTAAAACCTAGTAGCTGTCGTTCGCCTCTTGGCTTTAGACAGCACTAGTACGGACTTGTGCTCCCCGTACCGTCGCGTATATAAAGGGAGACCCCTCTAGGTTTCAATCCTTTATCTATAGGAAGCCGAGTCTACCGCCCTATACCCGTGATACACCGGACACAGCATTCGGGGAGAATGCCTGCACGTACGGAAATTCCTTGGTTGATTTCTCTTTCATTATTGAAACCAAGGTGTATATTGCAGTTCACGGTTATTTGGTACACCCTTTTGCCTAGTATTCCTTAGTAGTCATTTTGATCCTGTCTGACTCCCTAAATTTGAAAGGATCACCAAGCGCTTGTCCTTTCACGCTTGTTTCAAAACTGAAAGAGATAGAGTCACCTTTCATCCGTTTCTCGACTCTTAAAACATGAAACGGTGAAGTTTCTATGTTTCAATGTGGTAAAATAAATCACCTGCGATCACACGCCCTTTTAGAGTTTGCTTGTTGGCCGTTTTATTTTGTGCCTTGGTTTTTGGCCTGTGTGTGGTTCTGAGTTTTGATGGAAACTTTTCCGGAGTTCACCAACCTGCAAGGAATCCCCTCCGATGGGAATCATGGTCCTTTTCCTCCTTTTGGAAATATTGGCACTCCTTATATGGCAACGTTGTCTCTTCTTGGGTTAACTGTTGGGTTGCCTGTTTGGTTGTTTTCAACCTCTGTGGTCCCAAATGTCTCAACTACTGGTCAATCAGTTCCTCCACCTGAACAACATCATGTTGATTCCAAGGTGGACCTCTCCCCTTCTTCGCCTGTTTCTGCGTCCTCCTCTTCTACTTCGCCTGGTGAAAGTCTAGATTCTAGTAACCAGGTGGCTAAGAAGAAGAAGAAAAAGACAAAGAAGAAGAAGTCTGATAAAGGAGAGGCTAGCTCTGCGGCTATTGCGCCTAAGAAGCCTTCCGTTGATAAATCTCCCAACCCTCCACGGAAATTCAAGTTCCCTTTCATGTTTTGCACGGGACACCATCTTCTTCGAGACTGCCCTGGCATTTCCAAAGTGCTCAAAGCATGGTCCAACGGTCGTCCGCCATTGCCTTTGGCTTCCGGGAGTCAGGTTGGGGGCACGTCTTCAACTGGTGCTGGTAAGGCTCCTAAGAAGCAGGGTAATATTACCAATCCCTGTAAGTTGTGTGAAGGGCACCATGCCATTCACCTTTGTCCGTACATAGATGAAGCCAAGAGAGTCTTGGACAACTCAACCATTTCTACACCATGCCTCCTAGCTAGTTATAATCGGCTTTCTTTGAGTCCTCCACCAGTTGATCCTACGATTGTTCAAGAGTCATCCTTGGTCGATCCCGCTCCCCCGGAAATTCAAATTCAGGAATCCGTTCCTGACCAACCATTGGTCGTGGGATCGTTTGAACTGGCCCCGTCTGCGGTGCACCAGGTCTTTTCCGTGGAGAGTGGATCTCACACCCCTCATGTTCTTCTGGTTTCTTCAGATTCCTCGGGCTTGGAGAAAGATTCTCCTATCCCTGTACCTCAAGAAGCTGCTCCTCTGCCTCCCGTGATGGAAGTCCCGGGGGATACTCCTCCCAGCTTCGAGATGGAGGTTGTGGAGGATGCTCCTTCTTCTTCCGTAACACCAGGGGAAGACCATCTTGATTCGATGGTAGCCCCTCCAAGTAGTTTAGTCGCTTCCTTTGATTGGAATCGATTTGTGGGATACTGCCTTCCGTCTTATGTGCCTTTCGAGATCACAGTACAGGCTTTTGGTCTGGTCGTACCCAGCACCATTATAGACGAAGGCGCGTCTGTTAGTGTTCTATCCTCAACTACTTGGCAAGCTTTCGGTTCGCCACCGCTTGCACCTATTACGCAGAATCTGTTGGCATTTAGCAGAAGAACGAGTCAACCGTTAGGGATCCTTCCAAGGTTACCTATTACTTTGGGAGGTAAAATCGTCTATATGGACATGATGGTTGTTCCAGGCCCCTTGGATTTCAATCTGCTCTTGGGGCATGATTACACCTATGCCATGGCAGTGCTTGTCTCCTCCCTTTTCGTGTGGTCTATTTTCCACATGAAGGACGGATCGTGACCATTGATCAGCTTTCATTCTTTGGTCTTGATGTGGCAACTGGCCCACCATCATCCCTTCCTAGTTTTTATCCACCCATTGTATCTACCTCATCGCAGGTCAACTATGTGGCTACCTACCCCATGCATGTACCCAATGATTGTGCCATTGTGAATCAGGTGCTGGGGGCATTGGGTCCTGACTTCCAGGATGTTTTCCTTCCATCGGGAGTGGAACTCTTGGAAGCGATGACTTCTTGTTCATTATGATGAGGTCTGTCAGAGCATGGTTCCCTTCCTATGTCAAGCTCTTTAAAAAATGAAACCAGGTTGTCGAAGCATGGTTCCTTGTCTTTTGTCAAGCTCCTTAAAAAATGAAACAAGGTCGTCAGAGCAGAGTTCCTTGTCTTGTGCCAAGCTCCTTAAACCATGAAACAAGGTGTCTTGAGGATAGTTCTTTTAATGTGTCAACCTCGTTAAAACAATGAAACACATTCCCATTCAATTTGAGTCTTTGAAAAGATCTCGTAAAATCCCAGTCGAGTCTTTCTCTTGGTCTCGTAACTTGAACCTTCACTCCATCTGCCTTTCATATGGATTGAAGCTTGGGGGGCATGTACCTCAAATTGAGTCACCATGCTAGGGGCATGCTTACTATTTCAAGCATAGTTTGTTTCCGTTTCAAGCTTGTGTAAAAATGAAACCAGTTTCAAGCATAGTTTATCTTTGTTTCAAGCTTGTGTAAAAATGAAACCAGCTTCAAGCAAAGTTTTTTGATTTCAAGCTTGTGTAAAAATGAAACCATTCCCATTTTACCTTCCGTGATTGCCATTTTATCAGCCTTTCTTGCCATATGAACCTTGGTTTTCTCACTCCATCGTCACTATTTTCTTGGCCGATCATATGCCTTCACTTGGTTGTTTTACCCATTCCTGAGGAACCGCTGCGATGAGTGGTATTGTTAGCCAGCCTCTTGAACTTTACTTGTTCTGAGCAGTTCTGCCATTACCGGAACCAATTGCTACCCTTTATACCACTCGTTCCTCTAGGAGGAGTCATCTTTCAGCTCTTTTCTGACTCTCTAAACATGAAAAGATTGCCGAGGCCCTTGTCATTTCGATCTCGTTAAAGTGGCTGTGAATCGACATCTGCCCAGTATACATTTACCCCTTTTTCGGGCTGGGATGGATTATTTACGAAAAAGGAATACCCTAGCCTATCGCGACTAGGAGGTTTTCTCAGATATTATTTTCTACCTTTTCAGATCTGAGGAAATATTTTCGAAAACGGACCGTTGGAGTTTACTTTTCTGCTGTCTTTTCAAACTCTCTAAACATGAAAAGATGTCGAGTTCTTCCTTTGTCAGACTCATTAAACCGAAATGACATCGGAAATTGTCAATCATGACATTATTCGAGTTTCTCCTTCCTAGGGCTCGTTAAATGTACTAGGATGGGTTCGTTCGAAGGACGAACTTATATGACAAGAATATGGTATCCTCTTCAAGCTTGTGTAAAAATAAAGAGGTACTCACCGAAATGGTGGGGAAAATGGAACCAGCATCATTGTCATCTCGGCAGTATGTCGCTCTTGAACATGGCACTTGTCTGCATTCGTGTCGGGTTGGGGACATCTCATCTCGTTCTTCACTTGCCTTCGTGGGTTTGGATAATCCCTTTTGACCTCTCATCTGTTCTTTGCCTCATCGCCATGACCTATGATCCATTGATGTCAAATACTGCCAAGTCCACTCTCGTGCCGTTTATATGTTCAAGATAAGTTGACCTCTGCAAAGTATCAACCTTCCTCTAATTCTCATATGATCCTAATTCACAAAAACATCATTTTCCTCTGTCTCGTGTCGATGATGTGGGAAACATTATGGCCCACCTTCAATCAAGGTCACTTCCTGTCGACTTCAGCTCATTATCCAGGAAGTTGATCTAGAGACTCCCTTATGGTACCTTGGAGCCTGCATGCCTCAATGGCAGGTTCTTCGCATTCGACATGAGGTTTTCATTACTGGCCTCCGATCGAGTGATTCTGTGGGTGTTCGAAATCAACTCATTGTTCACATGCCGTAGATTGTACCTGTAGTACCTTGAGGACCATTGGCATTAATGGTGGTACCTCTCGTGTCTGTTAACAGCTTTCATCATTGGCTGGTAATCAGGCGATGTTCTTGCATGTTCGACTTCATCTCACATATTCACATGTTTGAACTTGTACTTTGTTCGGGTCGAGATGGAGCACAAGACCCTGGATTTTGTCTGTTGTAATCCAGGCTACAATTTTGTGGATTATTATGATTAGTTACATGACTCACTTACTGGATAGCTGCGACCATACCTGAGTCTATTTTTCGATCCTCACTGGATGGCTGCGTCCATGCCTTGGATCTGGATTATTACATACTCTGTTATGGATGGTTGCACCCATACTGCATATATATCATGTATCTGAGATATCAACTATATTTCTTCACGCAGGCTTTCCGACGGCAGAGTTTTCAGTAGGACACGTTCTCGTAAAGCATTTCACCCTCTCTCTCTCTTGGGCCTCATGCTTTAGGGGGCATCTATTACACAGTAATTTTTCACCGTCCCTACAATCCCCGTCCCGCACATTGGAGGGCTCATTTCGTGACCTGTGAGCAGTAACATGGCTTGAAACCACTTTCATGACATCCCTCTGAACAAGAGCTTTTAATGCCCTGAAGACATCTCCTTGTGAAAAACCCTAAAAATGGCCCTTTTTGCATTGGCGCGAGCAGGCAGTTCAGTACCCATGCCAATGGGGAAAATCCCTCGAAGAGGTCGTGCCAATTGGCGCTCTGTCCCAGAGTCGCACTCGCGCCAACCATTTTAAGGAGTGTTTTAAAAAAAATAAATGGCGGAAGTTTCGTCCTAACTGATCCAGGAACTGATATCTATCTTGAGTTGGGAGGTTTGGCTACGGATTTCCATAGAGAGGAAGTGGTTTGCCACCTCTCATGGAAACTTCCTTGATGATAGGGCCAATCCCATGATTATAGGGATCCCAACTCCCCTTCCTCCATCTATAAAAGCTTGCCCATCTCCATTGCAAGCTAGTCTTCAGGTTCCAAAGAGTTCCCAAGAGATTTCACATCCTTATGCTGCAAGAACCTTCTTGATTCCCTTAAGGCCAAATCCAAGCAAGGAGATTATTTCCAAGTATCCAGAGAGAGAGGCTTGTCCCATTCTCGACAGGCTTTATCGAGACATGTTGTGCCGACGACCCGCCAAAGGAGAGTGCTGCGTCGAAGCTATGGTTGTATTCTTCTTTTGACTCATTAATGATAAGCGACTATCGGTTATGGTTCCACACTTGTTCTTAATTATGTTCATGATTTATGTCCTCTTCGACTGACATATAGTTGTATATACTGGATTTTATGCTTGCGTTTGTGTTGTTTCTTGCATGTGCAGGTGTCCGATCATGGAGATCGTGAGGATTTTGATCTGCCAGGGCAAAGGAACGGGAGCACCACCTCTTCTACAAATGACAGCGTTGGATTCCAAGTAAGCCTTCCTTGCAAGTCGGTTTATTTGCAATTAGGAACCTGCACTGTAGCATGTTCGATTGTTGCTAGACCCGATCTGGGCTAGTAGGGATCACCTCTGTCCGCAGAGGGGATTTACCTCTTCAACAGCTGCTTTGCATGTCCATATTTTTTACCTTCATGAGGAGATGAACTTGTATAGGTTCCATCTTTCTTTTGAAGACTAACATCAATGTTCATGTCTTGATAGCTATCTGAACTCTCATGCTCTCCATAAGCTTCATTTCTACACACATCTTGCTACAACATAGGCTTCATACAATGGTAATCAACTTGAAAACAAACATGACATGTTTGTGGTTTAGAAATTGTAACAAAATTTCTTTTTGAAGTTGTCTCAAATGCCTTCATGGCTGTAGAGTTTTCGCCATTAGATTGAACATAACCAAGACCAAACTTCTTACGCCTCTTCTCAACCAAAATAGGATCAATCATGCCTTGTGCATGTTTTCCTAAACCCTTGCCTTCATATCCCATTTTTAACATTAACTTGGACCCTATACTTCTAGTGTGATTTTCAAATGAACCTACACATCTTTCTGAAGAGGAAACTGAAGACAAATTTGAGTGAATTACCTCTGCTTCACGCATGTGTTTGGTTAAGGCCTCTTGGGCTTGATGGAGCTGCATCTCCAACTCATGCATTATTTGAAGAATTTCTTCATTATCTTTCTTCATAGAAACCAATTTCTCATGAAGCCTAGTGCTTTCATTTATATCTTCAAACAAAATTTTCACCCTATCCTTCAGGATGTAGAAGTCTCGCTTCATCTCTTCATAGAAGAATCTTGTGAAGGAGGAGGATTTTGAAACCTCACTTGACGAATTTGTCATCATTATGTCAATGAAAAAAAAAAATTCAATCAATAATTCACAAATATTTCAAGAAAAAATGACAAAGCTTCTTAACAAAATGGTTGTAGAGTCAAGCTCTTCTTCAAGCAGCCTTTTGCAAACAAACTTCAAGAGCTTCTTAACAAACAATCGTCAAGAGGGTTTGTGCTTTAAGGGTTGCCTTGAGGTCCTTTGGGTAAGGAATATTCCTTCATTCCCTTCTTCCTTCTTGTCCTCTTCTAGACTTAGCTAACAATATCTTTCCCTTCACCTCTAGCAAATGCCAAACTCAAATCAGTCAATTTGCAAATAGTAAAATTCTTTGCACTGTTAAACACCTTTCAAGTCAAACAAGAAACCTAGTGCTCTGTCAAGAAATAAACTATTGATCTGATACCATCTGATTTGAAAATGTGTTGGATAAATTTTTATGCTTTTCAATTACCTCCCACTCATTTAAACAAAATAAGATCTAACTTATTCTTGACTTGTGCGGAAATGAATACTTGAAACAGGTGAATTTTTTTTTAACTGTTTAAGTGTTTTAATACCATTTGTTTTTTATGATATTAAACATGTTCGAAAACCATACAATGCAGAAAATAACATCAACACATAACAAAAAATTTAATATAGGAGTTCACTCGAATATCGTGGGCTACGTCTCCTTGAGCCTTTGTCAATTGACTTGGCTCTTTGGGATTAGGATGGAAAATTTCTTTTACAAGCTACAAAATCAACTCCAATGGTTATCTAAACTGAACCAATGGGTTTATAATACCATTTATATCCCTGGAATGGTTTAAATATTTTTGAAGATGAACCTCAGCTCCCTTAGACTTGACTCCTTGAGTCGGTGCCCTTAAGCTTCCCTGATATTCTCTTTGGCACTAACTCCCTCAGAATCTGTTTTCTGTCCCTAAAAAATTTTCTACTGTCTCTATCACACATCAGACATCCAAATTAGGCTAATCATTTTCTCAAAATTTGCACTGCATCCCCAATCTAGGCCTCCATCCACTATTGGCCCTAGGCTGCCCAAAAATTCCTTGTGGCTCTTCGACCTTCATAAGTCTTCAAATGGATTTTAAAATCCTTTCATTTGATTGAAAATGTCCAAAATAGTCATAATAGACTATTCACTTGCATAAATTTTCCTTTGGCTGCTCTGGGTTCACCTCCAACAATTGGTGGCACCCCTTGGCTCTGGGTTCACTGAAAACTTTTATGAAGCATATCGGTTTTCAAAAGTCTTCAAAATATTTTTAAAATCACTCCATTGGATTTATAAGACTCAAAATAGTCATAAAGACTATTGGTTTGCTGATAATGGATACTGACTTCTCTAGATAAACCTCATTCTCCTGTTGGCAACTGGTGGCCTTCGTGGCCCCTAGAACTTCTCTGAAGCAACTTGGATTTCAAAAGTCCTTTATTGTCTCTAAAAACCTCATCATTAGTTCCAGAATGTCTGAAACATCTAAAATTGACTATTGGATTCTTGAGTAAGGCCTCTAGCTGCCCTGGCTAAGCCTCTTTCTATTGTTGGCCCCTGGTGGCCCTAGTGGCCCCTAGAACTTCTCTGAAGCTAAATCCAGCTCAGAAGTCCTCTAATGGCTCTAAAACCTTCACTAATGATTCTATAATGTATGATATAATCAAAATTGATTATTTACACTCTCAGAATGGTCGAATCTAGCTCAAGATAGAGCCTAAAAAAGATTTGCCTAGTGACCCCTAAAAACACTCCACTAAATGTGGAGGAACTGCACATAACTCCAGTTAAATTTGGAAAATCCGCAAAGTTTGGAACTTCGGCTAAAACCCCACCAGGACTAATCATTATGTTTAATGCTAATAGTAGGGCTGGGCACATGCCCCAAGCCCCGCAATCTTCTAACCGCAATTGTCGTTGTAAACCATGCAGAAACATTAACCATAACCAGCATGTGACCACATGCACAGTGATAGAAAAATAGTTGGAGGCTAATGGTTTCATAAACTGTCAGGGTTCCTTTGAACGTCAGTCATGTGAGTGCTGCAAACCATTTTTTAACAAACTTTTGACAGAAACTAAGGCACAACTCTAGTTTAAAATCAGAACTCCAGGGTTATAGAAGTGGGTTAACGTAACTATCAGACCCATTTAACTATAACATAGAACCGTCACCATGTGACAAGAATACGGTTGGCAGAGTTTAAAAACTATCGGGGTATAGTTTAGCACCTGGTTCCTGGGTTAAGGACACATGGGGAGGAGTTGGCCCAAATCGGAAACCATTACACATTAAATTAAATGTGAATTCATTGTGGTTAAGAAGTAAACATAGGAGAGACAATTAAACCTTCTACGTGTGTGCTCGAAGGTCTTGGGATCAACTCCGATGGAGTCCAACAAAAATTTTGCATAACCAAACCTGGGCCACATGGCGGCCTCTGATTGGCCGAAACCTCAACGTATAGTCCATCTGTCAAATACAAAGCTGACACTTGTCAACAACCCATTCACCCAGAAGGAATATTTCAAGGAATATTTTGAGGAATATTCTAGGAAAATTCTCTCTTTTTTTCTACTTTTCAAAACCCAGTCAAACTTGGCCAAAAGCCAAAAATTGCAGTTTACTGGAATTTTCAAATCACGATAACTTCTTCATACAGTGTCATTTTTTCGAATCGTTCACAGCACTGGAATTAGGAATACGAGATCTATCCGATCACTTGGGTTTGACACTCTTTTGAACACTTTTAATTTTGAGCTATCACTTAGGTCCTTGATCCAAATCTAATCAGTTTCAAACACAAATAAGTGCAACATATTATATACTTTATTTAAACTTGGGAAACTAAAAATGAAATATAATGTAACATTGAGAGCTCTGATTTTGAGATGTAAATTTATGACACTGAGTTAAAATGAAAAAACATGTCCTCAAATTTTATTAAACACAACTTTGGTTTTTAGAGACATAAAAAATGTATTAAGGATCCATATAATATTTAAATTTTTAAATATACAAACTCCTTACATAGTATGTAATATTTTTTCACTAATTATATAATTTTCATATTTGATAAATCAATAAAACAATGTAATAAATCAGACCACTTGAAAGTAGACACAAGATAGCACAATGAACCAACTACACATTACAATAAAAACATTGTAAATAATCTTAGTAAATAGCATAATAAAAAACATAGAACTTGAAAAAATAAATTCATTGAAATATGTTTATCTACAATGTTAATAGATAGAGATTATGTAATCACAAGATTAAATCAGATGTCACTTCCATGTTAAAAAATCTTTATTAATGCTAAAATTATTGAACCAAAAAGTGGAAAATGATATTAATATTGAAAATACGGATATGTAGAAGAATGGAAATGTGGATGGATAATTGTATCTGTATAATCACATTTTTATGGTTTATTGTAAATGTTCCATGTGTCTCGAAATTGGTAAACAAATCAATAACAAATCATTTTTCCTCATATTATTGCTCATAGGAAACCTTTTGTAGATGAAGTAATAATTTCTCCAATTCCACACCTCTTAGAACATAGTATATTTCAGTCTCGTTGTTCACATGTATGATACAATTTAATTAATGGAAATAAACATGTGACAATGTTGGTTGAAAATGGTACAGTAAACCATAGTTTCATCATAGTTATAGTAGTTGTAATTAAACTACATTTCACATCCAGTCTCAAATGGATTCATATATGCATAGTCGTTTTCAGTTGTCCTTGGAAATTTTGTAAAATTGATATAGAAAATCGAGGCTTAACAACTTGAAATCATATGTCTTTCTATAATTTTTCTTTACAAACACACATAATAATTACAATATAATAAAGCCTAACTGTGCATATTCCACTTCTCGAAGAAAGAAATTTTCTTAGATTTTCGACATTATTTATTGTTTCAATGAACATATGAATGTTGATTATGAAGCTCAGAAAAAATATTTCCTGTTTTCTAACTATATTTTTCAGTAAGATGAGCGGAAAAATGTTTTCTTCCAATTGGCTTTAAATTGAAAGATACGTTGAAAGAAGATTGTTGTGTACTTGAACCTATTACAAATGCAGCATTTCTAGAAAAATACATGGAAATTGTATAAAAAATGGGAAATAACATTATAGCAATGAAATATTCAAATAAATCAAAGATTATTGTTGCCATGTCCTATTCTGCATTGATGTCTTTCATTTCCAATATAAATTGCATTGTTGTTTGTGTTGTCGAAATTGCAATAACATTGATTCTGCCAACTAGAAACAGAGTTTGACTACGAGACATATTTGCAATTGTCATATTTGGAAAGAATCAATACTCTTCACAAATAGGAAAAATATTTTATAAAATTCTAAAGCTACTTAGACAAATAGTTTTTTCAAAATCACCATTGTCGTATGTATGCTTTGGAATTATTTCAAAATTTCTAATAGAAACACTAGCATTTGCAATAAGTTTTGTCTCATGTTGTTAAATGAAATGTGTTGGCACAAGTAATGTTAATTTTGTTTTGGATTTCCCAGATTCGAGTGACACACATGACACGAGCAGACAACAAATCCCATCGAACGTAGACTGTGGAGATCTCCAAAGCAATTCACTACCGGTTGCAGACCCAATCACTAGTATCGCCTCCCACTATCCTCACATAAACACCGATCATGCAGACTAGACAGGCATGATGTCTCCTGAACCGGACCATCACCTCACCCTTACCTCCATTAATGACCATGCAACATAATCCCTAATGCAGCATATCTTATCTATCTGTGTCTGCCCACCAGCTGAAGCCTCACACGCAAATCACACATAGCCTCTCTGACATGCCTCTTTCACAATCCTATATATCCTCCCATTATTGGCCCCTCCCCTCCATCAGTTTCTCTTCGCTACATTTTGCTCTCCTGATTTGGATGCTTGCTGATAAAAATCAGCTGCGAACTCCAAGTCCAAGTGCGAAACTGTGAAGTCCCCCTTTGGCTGGTGCACTGCACCCTATGCATCTGCCCCTTAACCTCTGTAGTTTCTCCTGCCCTTGTGCTCTCCCTTCCATCCCTCCGAAGTGCACAATGGCACCCAGGCTGCGCCAACGCACAATTCGAGGAGGTCAACAAGGAGCTCTCCCAAGCTGCTACAATCGCGGCGAAGACAATTGTCTCGAATGGCTCGAGGGCTCCTCGTCTAACTCCCCTGCTAGCCACCCTTCTATTCCTAAACAACGCACAGACTGCACCAAAAGCCTAGTGCAAAGAGGAAGACATGGTGCGTGGAGGTCCACCTCCTTCTCCAGGGCTCCTTCGCCGCAGAGCATTCCTGCCCCACCGAACATCCCTGCGCAGGCAGACAAAGACACAAATATTTGGATAATGGATTCTGATGGCATCTGGACGAGGGTTCCGGATGGAGTAACTCTGGATTCCCCCATCCTTTTCACTCCATCAAATCTCCCCATTCGCACTACTGCTAAAGTGGAAGCTACAAGGGAAGCAGTCATCACGCAGGCCCCTACCTATGCCATTCTTGAGGAAGCTCCCAACCACAGTGATGATTAGAACGCGTAATGTTAGTGTCGTTGTTCATACCTATTTTGTTTTTTGTATTTTGTGCCCGTAGGGCTACACATTCATGTCCCCCTCTCATGCTCCTAAATGTATCAGTGCCTCTGTGCACATAGTAATTTTTGCTCGCAAGTTTTGTCTGGGCCAACCCCCTCCCCCGCGGTAGCCCAGAAGCAGTGTAACAAAGGTAGGGATTGGTTAAGAGCTACTTACCAAAACTTCATGTAAACTATATACTTATATATTTTTGAATTAATAGAATTAGCACAACTTACCAAAAAAACAAAATTCATTTTGGATTTCTTATCTGTCAAATATACACGGAGTATTGCTTTTGTCTTATTTGATTTGTCCAAAAAATTTCAATATGAAACTAAGACAACACCATGAAAAATGCTCCCTGGTATATTTTTACTGATATTTTCGATCAATAATGGCATATATTCGATCTCTTTTTTCGTAGTCATGAGCATTTAATTTAAATTAATTCAAGAAAACCAAAAATGAATATGATATATAGTTAACTAAACCTAGACAAAACTACATTTTTTCTTTTGCTTCTTCCCTGATTTTTTTTTCCTTTCGTTTTGTCTCTTGCGATATCTATTTTTGTAATAGTGCTCATCATCATATTTAACCATCGTCCATGTTTACTTTCACATCATTTGAATGCGATATTTTTTTCATGTTCACAATTAATACATTGAAATCAATGCTTAAAAGGACTTATAAAAATCAATGTAATGTATATTCTAATAACAGGTTCATAGTTTTTTGCCAGTGGTAGAAAAATTGGAAAAAACATGTTGGAAATCCCTTGTGTATGCAAGTGATCAGAAATTCAACCCCCGGGACATGTCTCACCAACCGAACCAAAAAAATAAATAGTAGTTTCATAGTCACTAGATAGAATCTAATTTCTATGCATATAAGTAAGATACTAAATATGTTTTATATAAATATTAAAAGTACCTTTTTCCTTATAATTGTTGTCCTGGATATGAATCTCTAAGTGTTATATGTTTCATGAGAATTAAAAAGATTTTTTTTTAGTTGGATCACATAAAAAATATAGCAAAAAATACATAGTTGTATCATGTAAAAATAATCAAATGACAATAAATAGAATAGAAACATGTCTCTTAGAAAATTTATTATTGTATTTAACTATATATGTTCTACTTGTGTTCATTTTCCCTTCTTTGACGATACGAATTAGATCAAATATATAGAATAAGAAAAATAAGAGCTTCTAATTTCATAGCACCAAAGAAATTCAGACATAACAACTACATGACAGTAACACATATTGTATAAACATGTTTAACAATCTCACATTATCCACTTTTTGAACTCCGCACCTCATTGCTACATGGTCGTAATGTATATTATATAAATGATCCAAGTACTCACATATAGAAAAAGAATGCATTGTTTACCTAACAAAAATGTTACTCATTATGCACCTTCGTTCGAAATGAGATTGCAGAGAAAATCCCTCACTCTATGCAACTACCTGAAGAACATCGTAGAACCTGGACAAGGAATCTATTTAGAACCAACCTCCCCAAAAAGTAATCGAACATGCATTTGTTACATGTATGCTAAAAAAAATGCATGATAAATACCTGGTGAATGCTCCTACGAACAACATATCTATAATTAATGGTTATAATTGTCACATTACGTTTTAAATTTTCAACATAAATATTAGATACTAAGTAAAGACAAACCTTGTTCATCTAATGGAAAATTAGAAATAAGATTTCCAAAAATTAGAAAATGTTTTCTGAATTTACAAGAAAACAAGATTATTCAACATTTTCTCGAAACTATGGTTAACATGTTGAGATAAATAATTGATAGTCAATGGACTTCAACCTGCAGATAGAAAAATGTAGTAAAAAAACAATCGATAGTAAACGAACTTTTACCATGGGGAAACTACTAATGAAGAGGGGACTAATAATATTAATAATAATAAAAGCGACAAAATAATGGATAGTTAACACACTTTGACCATGAATGCGCAATGAAAACTTTCATTGTAAGCTTTGCACAATGAAACAAGCCCTTGCATTTAAGGTTGTCAGTTTACACTGCAAGCTTATGATCACAAAAATAATGTGTATTCTCTACATGCCCTTTGACAAGTTAAATGTTTAATTATTAAATAAATATTTAAAACTTTGATAACATTTTATAAATGTGCAGAGGAAATATGTATATAGAAAGTCTAGCACAATTTCTTTAAATTCCTAATTACTTTAAGAAAAGAAAATGTACACATGTATATCTAAACTAATTACAAAGACTAATTTAGATTGATAAAATTTATTATTAAATAAATTTGATTTGGTCATAAAGTTAAAGTTAAATTTGATTTGGTCATAGTCAATGTTTCATTGTATGGAGAGACTTATATAAATGTGCTTATATTTTTGTGCAGAAGTACATGGAAAATAACTTTGATACATTGTGCGGAGTGCTTAAAGATTATATGGAGCCTTGATACTACTTGTTTAATGTATCTAGAAAGAAAAATTGTGTTTAATGATATTTGACAATGATTTTTGTACTTTTCAATTTAACTCAAAATGTATCAAATTTACATGACAAAATAGAGCTACCCATGTGACATTGTTATTTTGTTTAATTAGGCTAGTTTTGTGATATGCGGAAGAAAGAGAAAGGCTATGGGGGGAAAACGACAGAAAGGTTGTGTGGAGAAATTGGGAACAAATATGTGTAGGTAGCTTTGACATATTAATTTAATATGAAATATGGAAAATGAACACAAGTATAATAGATACAGTTAAAGACAGTGACATACAACGATAACTTTTCTAAGAGGTTTTCTATTCTCATTTAGTTATTATTACATTATACACCTATGTTTTTTTCCCTATATTTTTTATGTACTTTGTGATATGTAATGTTGTATAGAGAAAGACATACGAAAATGTATACATACATATGAAACATTACAAAATAATGTTTCTATTCCCCATCCCACACAACTATTCTTCTGCAAAGAAAAAGAAACTTCACTTAATATTACATAAAATTACAAATAAAAGCACCATTGTTCTGCTCATGACAAGAAATATCAAATATAACTTTTTTCAATAACCTTTCATCAATGTCTCTTGAATAGTTCTCCATGAGTACTTCCTCCTTTGAAATTCTTGCCACTCCAAAACTTCCCCATCTTTTTCAAATATGCTTTTAGTATTAATAATTATGCATATGCATATTAATTAATTAATTATATTTCCAAAAAACAGGGAAAATTCTTGCCACTGCAAAACTTTCCCCATCTGCTTCAAATATGCTATATCCAGTCACTTTGCATATATCAACATAAACATGTAATTATATTAAGGATCCATACAATCTTTAAGAGCTTTGCACAATCTATCAACATTACTTTTTCCACACCTTCACACAACAATATAAGCACATTAATATAAGTCATAATATGATCATTTATAATGTGATATTCTTTCCTACAATGCTAAATTATCCTTATGCGGAATGTGGAGGAAAAAAGCTTGACTATATAGTCCTGACTCCCACACTTCTCACACACCCTTTCTCCTATACTTCGTGTACCATTGTTCTACTCCTAACAAGCAATGACAAATATTTTTTTTTATCAGTCTTGTGTCAACATCTCCTGAATAGTTATCCACGAGGACTTCCTCCTTTGAAAGTCTTTCCACTTGAGAACTTGCCCCATCTCTTTCAAATATGCTATTATTATTAATTAATTAATTGTGTTTCCAGAAAACTAGAAAAAAGTCTTTCCACTCCGAAGCCTGCCTCGTTTCCTTCAAATTTATTATATCTAGACACTTTGAATATATCAAACAAAGCATGTAACTGTATGATGGATCCATATACTCTTCAAGCACTCCGCACAATGTATCAACATTAATTGTTACATACATTCTCATAATAATATAAGCACATTAATATAAGTCATAATATGATCTAATTTAAAGCGTGATATTATCCCATACAACATTAAATTAGCCTTATGTAGAATGCAAAAAAAAAATCTTGACTTGATATGGTCTCTACTCCCACACTTCCCACATAACTTTCTCTCGCACTTTCCATACACCCTTTCTCCACACAATTAAATAATAACAGATATCCCCCCTTTCTTACATAACGAACCTGCAATCCCACCAGTTCTTCCATCTTGGACTCTTTAAGCACTTTACACAATGTATCAACATTACTTGTTTTGTACCTCCACACAATAATATAGGCACATTAATAGAAGTCATAATATGTTCTTAATTTAAAATGTGAAATTCTCTAAGGACTTCCTCCTGCTAATTAAAGTTCTCCTACACTGTTAAATTAGCCTTATGCAAAATGCCAAGGAATAAAGCTTGACTCAATATAGTCCCTACTCTCTCACTTCCCACACAAATTTTCTCCTGCACTTCCCGCACACCCTTTCTCTGCATAACAAAATAATAGTAGTTAGCCATCCCCCCCACTTACATAAGGGGTCTGTGGCCCTTCTACTTTTGGCATATTTAGACGCAGTAATAACAATGTTAGACATAACAGTGTCAAAGCACTCATCAACACAATGACAACTCTCAATATTAGTATTCTTTTTTTTTTAATTTTAAAATGATTTATCAAGCACTAAAAAATAATGAAAATAAATCACCCTCCACAAGGGGAATTATGTCCCTTCAAGCCTCACTCAGGCAATGGAAAATTAGAAATAATATTTCCAGAAATTAGAAAATGATTTTTGGATTTACAGAAAAATACAAATATTCATCATTTGCCTGAAATTTTAGTTAAAATTGCAAAAACTAAACAAAACAATCAATAGTCAGCATAATTTAACTGCGAGGTGTGTGCTATAGTCCATGGTGAGGCAAAATAAGAAAAATAAGAGTTTCAAATTTCATAGCACGAAAGCAACGTAGCTGTAACGACTACACGATAGTAACGTATATTGTATAAACATGTTTTTCACTCTCACATTATCCAATTTTTGAACTCCACATCTCATTGCTACAAGGTTGTAGCATATATTGTATAAACGCTCTAAGTACTCACATATAGAATAAATAATACACCATTTACTTGAAAAAAATTCTACACATTTTGCACCTTCGTTTGAAATGAGCTTGTAGAGAAAATCCCTCACGCTATGCAGCTACCAGAACAACATCGCACAACCTTGACAAAAAATCTATTTGTAACCAACTCCCTCGAAAGTAATGAGCATGCATTCATAATGTGTATGCTAAAAAAAATTGCATGATATACACCCAACGAATGCTCCTACAGACAACATAACTAGAATTAGTGGTTACAATTATCACATTACTTTTTAAATTTTCAACATACTTATTAGATACTAAGTAAATGGAAAGCCTCATTTAGCCAATGGAAAATTAGAAATAAGATTTCCAAAAATTAGAAAATGATTTCTGAATTTACAGGAAAATAGGAATATTTAGCATTTCCCTGAAACTTTGGTTAATACATTGATATAAATAATCGATAGTCAATGGACTTCGACCTGCAGATAGAAAAATTATAGTTAAAAATAATCGATAGTTAATGGAATTTGACTGCGAGGCTCGGAATAATAAGGTGGGGAATAATAATAATAAACAACTTGGAAAAATAAAATATAGTCAACACACGTTGACCACAAACACACATTGGAAGCTTTCATTGCAAGCTCTACACAATGAAACATGCTCCTACAATTAAGATTCTATGTTTGCAACACAAGCTTCTGATCACAAAAACATTGTGTATTCTCCACATGTCCTTTGACAAGTTAAAAATTTAGTTATTATATAAATATTTAAAACTTTGATAACATTTTATATATGTGTAGAGGGAATATGTATATACAAATTCTAGCACAATTTCTTTAAATTCTAATTTTCTTTACTAAAAGAAAATGTACACGTGTATAACTAAACTAATTATGAAGACTAATTTAGATTGATAAATTTTATTATTAATAATTTTGATTTGGTCACAAAGTTAAATTTAAATTTGATTTGGTCATAAAGTTAAATTTAAATTTGATTTGGTCATAGTCAATGCTTAATTGTGTGGAGCTTTCCTTATGTATTGCGACTTATAATAATGTGCTTATATTATTATGCATAAGTGCAGAGAAAAAAATGTGATACATTGTGTGGAGTTTATGGATCCTTGATACTTGTTTAACGTCTCTAAAAAGCAAAAATTATATTTAATAATAATTGACAACTATTGTTGTACTTTTAAGTTTGACTCTAAGTGTCTCAAATTTACATGGAAAAATCATAGTTACTAATATTACATTATTATTTTGTTTAAATAGGCTACTTTTGTGATATGCGAAGGAAAGATAAAGGCTATGGGGGAAGCGCTGCAGAAAGGTTGTGCAGAGAAATTGGGAACAAATATGCAGAAGTAAATTTGAAATATTAATTTAAAATGAAATATGGTAAAATGAACACAACTAGAAAAAATATAGTTAAAGGCAATGATAGAAAATGATAACTTTTCTAAGAGGTGCGCTATTCTCATTTTATTATTATTAAATTTTACAGATCTATGTTTTTTTTGCTATATTTTTTATGTACTATATGATATGTAATGTTGTATAGATAAATTCATAAAAACATGTATGCATACTTACAAAACATTGCGTAAAAATGTTTCTGTTCCCTACCCCACACAATTGTTCTTCCACACAAAAAAGACACTTCATGTAATATTGCAAATAAAGGCACCACCGTAATGCTCCCGACAAGCAATAGAAAATGTAAATTTTTCAATAGCCTTGCATCAACTTGAACTAAACATTACTCCATGAGTAATTCCTCATTTGAAAGTATTTCCACTCCACAACTTTCCCTGTCTCTTTTGAATATGATATTAGCATTAATTATTTTTGCATATGCATATTAATTAATTAATTATGTTTCCATAAAACTGGAAAAATATTTCCACTCCAAGACTTTCCATGTCTCCTTCAAATCTCCTATATCCATTCATTATGCATATATCAAACTAAACATGCAATTGTATTAAGGATCCATATAATCTTCAAGCACTCCACACAATGTATCAACGTTACATGTTCCACACGTCCACATAAAAATATAATAGGAACAATATAAGTCATAATATGATCTAATTTAAAACATGATATTCTCTCTACAATATTAAATTAGTCTTATGCAGAATGCAGAGGGAAAATTTTGAGTCAATATAGTTCCTTCTCCCGTACTTTTTGTGCACCCTTTCTCCTGCACATCCTTTATCCAAAACTTGCTTTGTCTCCTTCGAATCTTCTATATCCAACATCTTTTCATATATGAAACTAAACATGCAACTATATTAAGGATCCATATAATCTTTAAGAACTCTGCACATTGTATCAACGTTACTTGTTCCACACCTCCACACAATAATATAGGAAGATTAATATAAGTCATAATATGATCTTAATTTAAAACATGATATTCTCTGAGGACTTCCTCTTGCTAAGTAAATTTCTCCTACAATGTTAAATTATCCATATATGGAATGTAGAGGAAGAACGATTGACTCGATATAGTACTTTCTCCCGCACTTCCTGTGTAACACCCTCCTCCCACATTTACCCAAGTTACCAACCTACCGGGCTAAACACAATGACAAAGAGTTACTATGATATGATTCAACCTCCTAGATCACCTTAAGGAAGTGGAATCGACATACCAAAAAAATTAATGACTTCCCTATCAGGTTCTACAGGACCCCCAAGGGCTAAACCACCATTCCAAGTGCTCAGACCCTGAGTTAAACCTATTTTTTCAGTGCCCTTATCTCCCAAACTTTGGTACAACACTTCCTGATTTCGACTAAAACCCTCCAGTTTCACACATGATGCCTACAATGGAGCAACTACAACTTTTTTCACCCAATTCTATGACTGTAGCCGCGCGATTTAAGCTACTTTTCAGGCTAGGATCCATATCTCTGCCTATAACTTAATGAAACTTTCCAGAACCATGAATAACACAAGGAAAAATCCTTCCATACAAAACTTAGAGAAGAAATTTACCTAAAAAGGAGAAGCCTGACAGACATTCTGTTAAACATATCATGAACATGAACTCTACAATTCATAAATACATGTATGACCATAGGGGTCTCATACTTATTTGATAATCGTCAAAAAGGTCTAATTCCTTCTCATATTAGCTGCAATAACATCTATTATTTCATGCATTCCATAAAAAATCATGTATTCATCAAACATTTCAAGAGACATAAGAAATATACATCATATAACCAACAGATAAACCAACAATAACCAACATATAAACCATGGAAACTCAACCATAATATCACCATAATAATCAATAAATATGCTCATAGATCACAATGGAAAATACCTATTATTAACATATGAAAATGCCAACCAAGTTAGGGACTTCCACATAAAACCCAACCATATATTGGGCCAAACCAAATATCTCTTTCATACAGTCACCCACGTGCCATATTCCAAGGCCTAATGTGGGATCTCATGGAATAAACCAATAAAACCAAACCAAGGATTCTAGAGGCCAAACCGCCTCAAACCTTAACCAATGATTCGACCTCATGGCCAAACATCAATAACCATCACCTGATTGGTATCTATCCAAGTTGTTAAGGGCTCTAGAGAATTTGTTCCAACGAAGGCTTCCAGGACTAGTAAATCAACCCATAATTTTCACCAGGCTCCAGAGCATTTGTCCAACCGAGGCTTCCAGGACTAGTAACTCAACCCACCAAGGACTACAAAGTGTTTTTCCAATTAGGGCTTCTAGGACTAGTAACTCAACCTAAGTTTTTATACGGATTCCAAATATTTTATCCAACCAAGGCTCTAGGAACTAATAACTCAACACACAATCATACGGAACATGAGAACCAATCATAAAACAAAAGGGAAAACCCACAAAACCATGGTTATCTAGGAAATGGAAAGGCTAGTAAAAACCACTGTAAACCTAGGAAACCCTCCATACCAATGAAAATTCATAACCAATAAAACAGATGCATGCCAAAACTAGCATGGAAATGATAAATGCAGCTCAGTACCTGTAAGAAAAAATCGTTTTAGTTGTTGACCCCACTGTCCCCTTACACTATCCTGCTCTTCCTTTTCCTTCTTGCTCCAAATACCAAGTATTCCACACTCTTCCATGAGTGATCCATGAAAACTCTAGTGTCCAAGAGTATGAGAGAGTGAGAGCATAGAAGAGAGAGTCATAAGTGAACTGAAAAAATCCATGAACTAATCCTCATAAAACTTTTTGTACCATTGAGGCCTCTAATTTCTTCATTTTCCTTCAATTTCCTCCTCACATGCAACCTGTGATCTTGCACCTTCCTTTTCTCCTAAATTCCATTATTTTCATAAAGAGATGCCAAATAATTCCTATTTTCCTTTGCGATTTATTTTTCCAATTTCCTTAGCCATAATAAACCAAATGAACACCCACTAGGATGTTTTTCCCAACATTTATCTTGGAATATGTATCTGATGACCTTGGTATTATATTTTTTCATGAATTTTTAGTTGGGGCTATTATAGAACCCTCCCTTTTGGGGAAACACCATCCTTGGTGTTCAATCACAATTATAAACCAAAAAATTTCTGAAAAAAATATATATTTCCCTTGGATCTTTATGACACAGCTCGTTGCAGTTTTTACAATGATCACTGAAAACATAACAAACATATTGTTTACTGGAGCTTTATAATGCAACTCATTATGGTATTTACAATAAAAACCACATATACATACTAATACACATTTTATTCAACCACCAAATAGCCATACAATCTATGGATCTTTATAAATCCATCTCGATACAATATTTAGAATAATATACACATATACACATATGCACATTTTCTCAACTAGCGAATAAAAAGATATGATGCCTGCATCTGCAACAAGGGAATCCAGAGGCGCACACCTCCACCCTCAAAAGTAATACCAGGATTCACCTACTTCTCAGGAAGTCGATAATCAACTATTAAAACCAAAGTCCACATCTAATGTCCAATGCTATGATACTAGTGCTAATTTTTCCCTCAGTGAACAATTATTGGCTCATTGTTCCAGGGCACACTCTCAATCTGCTCTTAATTCCATCTAGAAATGCTAATGACAAGAACAAATTCATTCCCCGACCTTCCCTTCTCTACTATAAATTCCCTCAGGAAATCCATTCACTCCCTTCCTTGTAGTCACACACCTTCTAAGTTCCGCGGGTATCCCCTTCTCTGCTTCACAATCCCTCAAGCGACCCCTCCCTTGGCAAGGTTTCCTCACATCGAAAGGTCCAAAAATCCAAGACATGTCCCTACCTTGAAACCATGATATCGGTCACAGCACGTTCATGGCAATCAATTGGCACTATCAGGTACTAGTGTCCCACAATAGCCCTACTCCTAAAGTGCTTTACCAACATACTGCTTCCTGTTCCAATTCCTTTCACTGACGTTGTTAATTCTTGCAGTTGGTTTCAACCATCTAGTCTAGGCATTTCCATGATTTCCTGTACCAAACACACAATTCCCATTAGATTCAAAATGAATTGAAATAAATCCAATTCATACCTCATTACTGGCCCTTCAATAAGGTACACTTGCACTTATGTTCACTTCCTGTCACAACAAGTCAAACTAAATTTTCAATCAAATCATCATATATAAACATATCACATCTGGTTAGCTCAAAACACAACCATCATATATCAAAATCATGAATCACATGCAATCATCTTAAACCAAAATCATAGATCACATGTACCCATCATAAATATGAATCATAAATCATATGCATAGTTAAAAATTGAGATAAAATACTAATACTTATCCTTTAAATGGTTATTTTTTCTATCTTTGTCCTTTGTCCTTTTCATACACACACTAGATTGGTTTCCACACCCGGAAAGCACCTAGTGCCTTCTCTCCTCTTCAATCACATACACATACACACAATATACATCACAACACATAAACCTACACCCGGTGTACAACATAACACAATACATACACCTACACCTAGTATACAACACAATACATATACCTACACAAAGTACACCATAATGAATACACATGTCATGATACAACGACTACACAATCCTCATGACACAATAACACAGTACCACTGTGCACAACACAACGTCTATGACATATACACAATACCACATGTAAATAGTTCCACCCACACAACGTGTACACAACACCACCTGCACCATGTGTACACAAAAGTACATGCATGACGTGTGCATAACACCAAATGTAAACAAAACCACATGCACGACATGTACACGTCACCACTTGCGCACAACCCCCCATGTACAAAATGTACACAACACCACATCTACATAGCACCACATAAATAACATGCACGCAATGCCATATGTACACAACACTGCATATGCAACATTCACAAAGCACCATATGTACACAACACCGCATATCCAACATGCGCACAACATCGTTGTTATGTGGAATCTATGACTGTGGACAGAAGTATCTTCCCTAGGCTTGATGGCCTGGTCTAGAACAATAGAAAGAAAAGAATCTAATTTTCTCCTTAAATTAAATGGGCAATGGGATGAAGCCTACTTGGAATCTATCATAAGCTTTTCTCCTCTCTTGGCTTGTATTCTCCAATCCTATCTATGATCATTATAATTATAACCTGCACAATTAAACAACATAAGCTAATAATCTACAACATCTATGTAGCATCATATAATCACTTTATTCAATGGATCAACATGGCATTGAAATATATGAAATCATAAGATCATATATAGGAAAACAATGAACTCTTTGTATTAATATAAATGAAGAGAGTTACAGCCAAATATAAGAGTCGATCTTTTATAAGATCTCCTCCCATCTGAATTTTCTTCCTTGCCACAAAGTGTACCTCCATGTCACCCTAATGCATGGAATAATGAATCTCACAACAACGGGATGAGGGTAGAATCTATCTCCAAAATCCAACCCCTAGCTTATGGATGATAATAAATATATAGGAGAGGATTGTAAGCTAAGAGTTCTTATCCATTTACCAATCTATGCTTTAAATCCACTCTTGATGGGAGGAAGACCTCAAGGGATAAGGAGTGAAATATCCAACGTAGGATAGGATAGGATTCGAGACTTTCATCCAAGGTAAATAGTTATAACAACTCCTGGAAGCTTCTGGAAGAGGAAGCTTCAGGATTCCTTTTATTTTTCCTGAATTTTTAGAATCAACACACCCCCAACAAGGGGAAACCTGCTAATGATCAACGCAGGCCCAAAGAGGGACAACCTATTGGTGAACATGAGTCTTTAAAGGGCCAAGGTACGTTGGGCCTAAAAATCACTAAAATGAAGCAGTTAAAGGAAAAAATTGAGGGTTTTGAGAGTCATGCTTATGGCTTTGTGTAGAAAAATGATGACAAAGTGTTCAAGGATGTGAATGATCCTGTTTGATGGCTTATCGGTGAGATGCAACAATTTTTTTATAACAACAGCATATCTAACATCTATACACAACACCATATATAGAAAACAACACATGTATACAACATTGCAGGTACAACATATATACAATAGTAGTACTACATATCCAAAGACTACATTGCATCTACCAGGAAACCTTGCTTCTACTATCTTTCCACCATTCATGCTTTCCCTAGCATGTCGCACATCACACTTATTTCATTCCATTGATGTATCCGTCAACATTACCTGCCATAACATAGACATACTATAATCACATAATATCACTTCATATCCACATGATACTGACCTCATATATTTATCAAGGCTACTCTTTCCACTTGATTCCTCATAAGACCAGGAACATATTCATGTCATTCACCTGCATAAGCAATCATTACTCCACAAGAATGATCCTTGAAGACCTTGTCAGACAATGACATGCATACATACATATAAGCATGAGCATAAAAAATGATGATCTCTGACGACCTTGTCAGACAACGACATAGATACGTACATGTATACATATAGAGATATCAACATAATTACCAGATATCATAAGGTCAAGGCTAAGAGAAGCCCCTTTATCCATGCACATCATGCACAAAATTAAGAACAACAATTCCCAACTTACCAAGGAATATGATGCCTCAAATCCATAATCTTTAAATTTCCTGATTACCTTTTTCATTACTATCCTACCACCTTCCATTTACCTCAATGGACCTAACCAATCCAACTAGTTGTCATACGCTTGGCTTCAACTTCCCTTATACATGCATCGAGCTTCATCCAGGTCTTACATTACCTGTCAGGTTTGATTCAACTCTCTGTGAGCCCCATTAACTTCCTCTTTCCCAAACCAATTCCCAAGAACCTCAAAACACAAAAGAAAAGAACAAGAATAAAACCATGAAAAACCAATAGAAATACGACACCACAAACAAAGTGGTATGCCCATACACTAGACATAAACAAAACTACAAACCAAGTGCAACCAAATCGCAAAGACTGAAAGCACAAAACTAGAAACAAACACCATGATCCAATCCCCATGGGTTCCCAATGCTTCCAAGGGAGGCTCAACCTGAGGCTTCTCCAATATTTCATGGTAGTCACTTTTTCCATGAAATCCCTTACATCATACTTCCATAAACACACAACCGAAAATTTATAAATAAATATAATAGTATACCAGTTATCTTACCCTGTTGTGCCAAGCACAATGCCTTGCAATTGAAAAAATTCATGCCATATCTCAAGGGACTCCAATTCCCTTGACAAATCCATATATAACTAGAAACCAACTAATATACATGTCAAATACATGTTCACGAATATAGCACATATCCACCTAATGTCAAAACAAAATATAAGTTAAGAAGACTTCTTGTATTCAAAGGAATCATTCATTTGGAATTATGGTTTCCAAACATAGCGAGTGGAATTATCACCCAATTCCTTTCTTTTACCTTGCCTCGCTGCAATTGAGTCTTATTGTTTACTATCACATCATACAAATGTTAGTTATATAAACAAATCAACTATTACCTTGTCATGCTAATACCAAACATGTTTCCCTACAACTTCTCACACATGTCATTCACATGTTCCAAATATCAATATATCATGTCTATTAATTTGAAATCCGGCTTTACCAAGACTAAAGAGCATGCCATAATCAACCAAAAACCATTAATCATAATACTACAACTAGCACCCACTTACACTCAAGTACATATCAGTTGTCTCATCACATACAATGTTAGTACAATCATCTTGAAACAAGACCATTCCTTCATGCAATCTTATAGACACATAATCATATCATGCAATTAATCAAACAATAAAACAACCTATAAACAGATCAAGTTATATACACTAAATAGAATACATAATCAAACTCATACCTCAATGTATCTCAGGGGAGGCTATCACATCTGCACAAGTTAGACTAAATTAGTACAACATAATATCACAAGTATATAAACTCACACTTGAATACCATAACCATAATCATCTTCATAGACCAATCTAGGTTAGAATGATACATTTAACATCACGATCCTAATTGAAATGACCATTATCATTATGTGTATGACCGCAATGCATAAAACAACAAGTTAATACCATTCATGACTATTGGACACATGCACACATGATCACATTGATTAAATAACATCTATCATACATGTAACCAAACAAAAATATAATGTGAGGCATGTATATAATCCTAATGTATATAACAATAATTAATTAACATACCTACATACCCAACAAACAAACTTGTATGAATATCTCCTCTCAACCGAGGTCTAATGCTGCAACCTCTCTTTGATGATATGCATCTCCTTCTCTATCTCAAATAACACATTAGCATCATAACATAACAATAGCATCATGATGACCTAATTTCATACAATGACCTCACAATGCATGTCTGACCTACTATACATGCATAACTATAACCATGAAAATGCATTCATAACAACATTTAGATGCTGAAATTCATAACAAATCCATATACAACTGGCATGCATTCATGAAAAACACATCCAACCTACAACATCATCAACTTCTACATGTAAACAAAATTTTACCAATCACCCCTACCATGCATACATAACAATCACATATACAACCTTCATGCATGCATGACAAATAGATTCTGCCCATTCCAGTCCAAGTGTTGAACCATGCTCTGCTACCACTTTGTGGTATCAGATTTCACCCAAAGAGAATGAAAACCATATATCACCCAAAGAGAATGGAACCTGCTCTAATACCACTCTATAACACCATCCTCCCAGACTTACCCAAGTTACCAACCTATCGGCGTAAACTTGTGACAAAGAGTTACTATAATATGATTCAACCTCCTAGATCACCTTAAGGAAGGGGAATTGAAAAACCAAAAAACTTAATGACTTCCCTATCTGATTCTACTAGACTCCCAAGGGCTAAACCACCCTTCTAGGTGCCCATACCCTGAGTTAAACCTCTTTTTTTAGTGCTCTGATCTCCCAGACATTGGCAGAACACTACTTGATTTTGACTAAAACCCTCCATTTGCACACATGATGCATAGAAGGGAGTGACTGCAACATTTTTCATCCAGTTTTGTGCCTATGACCATCGGATTTAAGCCACTTTTTAAGGTTATGATCTAAACCTCTACCCATAACTTAATGAAACTTTCTAGAACCATGAATGACACAAGGAATAATGAATACATATACTCATAGATCAAAATGGAAAATACCTCTTATTAACATATGAAAATGCCAACCAACTCAGGGACTTAAACGTAACACCCGACCATAGATTGGGTTGGACCAAATATTTTTTTCAGTCAATCACCCATGTGCCATATACTAAGCATGAATGTGGGATCTCATGGAATAAACTAAGAAAACCAAACCAAGGCTTCCAAAGGCCAAACCAGCTCAACCCTCAACCAATGATTCCACCTCATGGTCATACATCACTAACCATCACTATACTAGTCTCTATCCAAGTTGTCCAGGGCTCCAAAGCAATTATTCCAACCAAGGCTTCCAGGACTAGTAAAGCAACCCACAATTGTTGTCAGGATCTAGAGCATTTTTCCAACCAATGCTTCTAGGATTAGTAACTCAACCCACCAAGGGCTCTAGAGCACTTGTCAAACTACGACTTCTAAGACTAGTAACTCAACCCAAGTTGTTACAGGGATTCCAAAGCGTTTTTCCAACCAAGGCTCCATGAACTAGTAACTCAACTCACAACCTTATGGAACATGATCACCAATCAAAAAAAAAGGGGAAAACCCATAACACCATGGTTATCCAGGAAATGGAAAGGCTAGGTAAAACTATTGTCAATCTAGGCAACCCTCCATGCCAATGACAGATCATAACCAAGAAACCACATGCATTCCAAAACTAGCAAGGAAATCATACATGAAACTCAGTACCTACATGAAAAACCCATTGTAGTTGTTGATCCCACTGTCCCGTTGTGCTTTCCTGCTCTTCATTTTCCTTCTAGCTCCAAATGCCAAGTATTCCACACTCCTCCAAGAGTGCTCCACTAAAATTTTAAGTGTCCAAGAGTATGAGAGAATGAGAGAATAAAAATGTGAGAGTGAGAGAATAAAAGAGAGAGCCATAAGTGAACTAACAAAAGTTAAAGTTGAAAAAAGCTATGAACCAATCCTTAGAAGAATTTCTATCATTGATGCCTCTAATTTCTTCATTTTCCATCAATTTCCTCCTCACATTCAACTTGTTACCTTTCACCTTCCGTTTCTCCTATTTTCCATTATTTGCATAAATAAATGCCAAATAATGACTCTTTTCATTTTTCATTTCCTTTTTCAATTTCCTTAGCCATATTAAACCAAATGAACACCCACTAGGAAGTTTTTCCCAACATTCAACTTAGAATAAATGTCCCATGACCTTGGTCTGGGTTGTTACATCTCCCACACACTTTCTTTGCACAACAAAACAATAGAAGTTATCCCCCTCTCTTACATAAGGTACTTTCAACCCCTTTAGTTCTGGAATCTTTAGACAAAGAAATAACAGTATCGTAGCACTCACCTATGCAATGGCCACTCACAAAATTAGTTTTTTTTAAATGATTTGTCAGGCATTGAAAAATAGTGAAAATAAATCACCCTCCACTAGGGAACTTATGTCCCATTAAACCTCGCTCAGCCTATGGAAAATTAGAAATAAGATTTCTAAAAATTAGAAAATGATTTTTTAATATACAAAAATTTAGCAATATTCAACATTTTCTGGAAACTTTGGTTAAAATTGTAAAAAATTGGCAATATAATCAATATTCAACCAACTTTGACCGTGAGGTGAGTGTTATAATACCTAGCGAGGTAGGGACTACTAAAGATAAAAAGAAGAATTAGACAAGGTTGTTACTTCATAATAATTATGATATTTCATTAACCTCTTCTCATAAGAAAAATAAAATGTATCCAATACAAAATACAATGAACTCTTTTAAATATTAGAAAATTTGTGAATGCCACTATTTTTTCAAAAAGCAGAGGAAAAATGTGTGCATGCAAATAATTTTTAAAAAGCAATGGAAAGCAAGTTTTTTTTCAAAAATAAATGGAAAAAGTTTTTCATGCCTCAATCTTTTTTTTTAAATAAAGGGTATACAAGGATGCAACGCTAAGATTAACTTCCATGAATAAAGCAAGGGAAAGTAAGTGTTGCAAACCTAAGTTAGGGAAAGAAAGTCATGCAAAGCTAAGATTTAACTTCCATGAATATTTTGAAATAAAGGGAAAGAAATTTATGCAAAGCTAAGTTTAACTTCCACAAATTGCTAAAAAATAAAGGTAAGCAAGTCATGCAATGCTAAATTTTAACTTTGAAGATTTTTTCAAAAAGCAAAGGAAATAAATTCATGCAAAAATAATCTTTAACTTCCATGATTTTTTCAAAAATCAAGGGAAACCATGTCATGCAAATCTAAAACAAAGAGAAAGTAAGAGAAATCAAGTCATTCAAAGCTAAGTTTAACTTTAATTTGTTCAATGTTCACAAAAGCACAATAATAACAAGTGCACTAGATAAAATGAACTCTTTTATGAATTAGGAAACAATGGCAAAAGTTGTGCAGGCCATAATTTTTTCAAAAAGAAATGGAAAAAAAGGTATTCAAAGTTAAGCTTAACTTGTTAAATGTGCATGAAAACTTGATAATAGTAAGTGCAATTTAGTAGAAATTCTTTTGGTAATAATCACATGCAAAAGAATAGTAAGTGCACTTAAGTAGACATCAACATGCATCGTATGCACCAACAACTCCCATAAGAAAATTTTACATCAACCTAAAATAAACATCAACATGCATCATTGAACAAACACCTCTTCATAACCACAATTTAAGTGGTCATGTGGTACTGGGTAAACGAATATATGGACCTTTAATACTATGAAACAATATTAAGTAAACATGTACAAAATGATCCACTCAAAAAGTGAAAATGGAAAAACCTAGAGGGAAACCCCTACCCCAAATTATGGAGAAGATAAGAATAAGTAGACTACTTTGGAGACAAAGTTGCTTACACCCAAAACAATGAAACTTTCTCTATGTGAATTGTTAGGTGAATATGTTGACATTTTTCTCCATAATTAAATAGTGTCTTAGATCAATAACTTGTTCATAGTTGAGCTCCAGAATAGTGAAGCACATTATAATCTCAATGTGTTGGTTTGTTGTAGATAAATTAGATTTTATGAGCTCTTAATGGAAATGTCATTATCAAAAAAAAGTGATACATATCCAATGGTACTGGATATAAAAATTACATATAATGCATTAAATCCAAATGGTCTTAATGGTCTTATTGAAGACAACATGATGCTCTAACTATAGATATTTTAATGGAGAGAAAAAAATTACTAAGAGGAAAAATAAATTAAAAACAATCAGCAAAAATCATAAACACAATATGGACATAGTGTTTACCCTGGGAAAACACCATATCCAAGGAAAATCTTAACTAATGGAATTCCATTAGATCCCTTGGCCAAACCCTAGCCAACCAAGTCAAGTGAGCCTCACCGCTCACATTGCCTGGCACATTACAATAAAGTTTCTCCCAACATTTTAAAGGCTCCATTACATGCAATCCATGAGAACAAAACCATGGGAAGCCAAAAAACATGGGCCCAAAACCATTACTTCTGACCCAATCAACTTCGACTCTTTCCCTTAGTCAAGTTTACCTAATATTCCCCCTTAAACCTCAACTTGGGGTTTCTCTTGAACAACTTCAGCCAAACCAACCAAGTGATTAATACCTACTCACTCTATCCATTACCCGCCTCAAAGTTTATACCCAATGTTTCTATTAACAAAGTGTTCAAGGATGTGAATGATCCTATTTGATGGCTTATCGGTGAGATGCAACAATTTTTTTATAACAACTGCATATCCAACATCTATACACAACACCATATATAGACAACAACGCATGTATACAACATTGCAAGTACAACATATATACAATAGTAATACTACATATCCAAAGACTACATTGCATCTACCAGGAAACCTTGCTTCTACTATCTTTCCACCATTCATGCTTGCCCTAGCATGTCGCACATCACACTTATTTCATTCCATTGATGTATCCGTCAACATTACCTTCCATAACATAGACATACTATAATCACATAATATCAATTCATATCCACATGATACTGACCTCATATATTTATCAAGGCTACTCTTTCCACTTGATTCCTCATAAGACCAGGAACATATTCATGTCATTCACCTGCATAAGCAATCATTACTCCACAAGAATGATCCTTGAAGACCTTGTCAGACAATGACATGCATACATACATATAAGCATGAACATAAAAAAATCATGATCTCTGACGACCTTGACAGACAACGACATAGATACGTACATGTATACATATAGAGATATCAACATAATCATGATCACAACATAATTACCAGATATCATAAGGTCAAGGCTAAGAGAAGCCCCTTTATCCATGCACGTCATGCACAACATTAAGAACAACAGTTCCCAACTTAGCCAATGAATATGATGCCTCAAATCCATAATCTTTAAATTTCCTGATTACATTTTTCATTACTATCCTACCACCTTCCATTTACCTCAATGGACCTAACCAATCCAACTAGTTGTCATACGCTTGCCTTCAACTTCCCTTATACATGCATCGAGCTTCGTCCAGGTCTTACATTACCTTTCAGGTTTGACTCAACTCTCTGTGAGCCCCATTAACTTCCTCTTTCCCAAACCAATTCCCAAGAACCTCAAAACACAAAAGGAAAGAACAAGAATAAAACCATGAAAAACCAATAGAAATACGACACCACAAACAAAGTGGTATGCCCATACACTAGACATAAACAAAACTACAAACCAAGTACGACCAAATCACAAAGACCGAAAGCACAAAACTAGAAACAAACACCATGATCCAATTCCCATGGGTTCCCAATGCTTCCAAGGGAGGCTCAACCTGAGGCTTCTCCAATATTTCATGGTAGTCACTTTTTCCATGAAATCCCTTACATCATACTTCCGTAAACACACAACCGAAAATTTATAAATAAATATAATAGTATACCAGTTATCTTACCCTGTTGTGCCAAGCACAATGCCTTGCAATTGAAAAAATCCATGCCATCTCTCAAGGGACTCCAATTCCCTTGACAAATCCATCTATAACTAGAAACCAACTAATATACATTTCAAATACATGTTCATGAATATAGCACATATCCACATAATGTCAAACAAAATATAAGTTAAGAAGACTTCTTGTATTCAAAGGACTCATTCATTTGGAATTACGGTTTCCAAACATAGCCAGTGGAATTATCACCCAATTCCTTTCTTTTACCTTGCCTTGTTGCAATTGAGTCTTATTGTTTACTATCACATCATACAAATGTTAGTTATATAAACAAATCAACTATTACCTTGTCATGCTAATACCAAACATGTTTCCCTACAACTTCTCACACATGTCATTCACATGTTCCAAATATCAATATATCATGTCTATTAATTCGAAATCAGGCTTTACCAAGACTAAAGAACATGCCATTATCAACCAACAACCATTAATCATAATACTACAACTAGCACCCACTTACACTCAAGTACATATCAGTTGTCTCGTCACATACAATGTTAGTACAATCATCTTGAAACAAGACCATTCCTTCATGCAATATTATAGACACATAATCATATCATGCAATTAATCAAACATTAAAACAACATGTAAACGGATCAGGTTATATACACTAAATATAATACATAATCAAACTCATACCTCAATGTATCTCAGGGGAGGCTATCACATCTGCACAAGTTAGACTAAATTAGTACAACATAATATCACAAGTATATAAACTCACACTTGAATACCATAACCATAATCATCTGCATAGAACAATCTAGGTTAGAATGATACATTTAACATCACGATCCTAAGTGAAATGACCATTATCATTATGTGTATGATCGCAATGCATAAAACAACAAGTTAATACCATTCATGACTATTGGACACATGCACACATGATCACACTGATTAAATAACATCTATCATACATGTAACCAAACAAAAATATAATGTGAGGCATGTATATAATCCTAATGTATATAACAATAATTAATTATCATACCTACATACCCAACATACAAACATGTATGACGATCTCCTCTCAACTGAGGTCTAATGCTGCAACCTCTCTTTGATGATATGCATCTCCTTTTCTATCTCAAATAACACATTATCATCATAACATAACAATAGCATCATGATGACCTAATTGCATACAATGACCTCACGATGCATGTCTGACCTACTATACATGCATAACTATAACCATGACAATGCATGCATAACAACATTTAGACACTGAAATTCATAACAAATCCATATACAACTGACATGCATTCATGAGAAACACATCCAACCTACAACATCATCAACTTCTACATGTAAACAAAATTTTACCAATGACCACTACCATGCATACATAACAATCACATATACAACCTTCATGCATGCATGACAAATAGATTCTGCCCATTCCAGTCCAAGTGTTGAACCATGCTCTGATACCACTTTGTGGTATCAGATATCACCGAAAGAGAATGAAAACCATATATCACCCAAAGAGAATGGAACCTGCTCTAATACCACTCTATAACACCGTCCTCCCAGATTTACCCAAGTTACCAGCCTATTGGGGTAAACTTGTGACAAAGAGTTACTATAATATGATTCAACCTCCTAGATCACCTTAAGGAAGAGGAATTGAGAAACCAAAAAAATTAATGACTTCCCTATTAGGTTCTACAGGACTCCCAAGGGCTAAACCACCCTTCTAGGTGCCCATACCCTGAATTAAACCTCTTTTTTCAGTGCCCTGATCTCCCATACGTTAGCACAACACTACTTGATTTCGACTAAAACCCTCCAGTTGCACACATGATGCATAGAAGGGAGTGACTGCAACCTTTTTCATCCAGTTTTGTGCCTACGACCATGGGATTTAAGCCACTTTTTAAGGTTAGGATCTAAACCTCTACCCATAACTTAATGAAACTTTCCAAAACCATGAATGACACAAGGAAAAATCCTTCCATACAAATCTTAGAGAAGAAACTGACCTAACAAGGCCTAGCCATGACAAACATTATGTCAAACATATCATGAACATGAAATCTACAGGTCATAAAAACACATTTGAACATAGGGGTATCATACTTATTTGAGAATCATCAAGAAGGTCAAATTCCATCTCATATGAGCTGCAATAACATCTATTAGGTCATGCATTCAATAACCAATCACATATTCATCAAACATGTCAAAATCCATAAACAATATACATCATATAAACCAACATATAACTAGCATATAAACCAACAATAACCAACATATAAACCATGGAAACTGAACCATAATATCACCATCATAATGAATACATATACTCTGATGCAGGAGCATCAGAATTAGCCAGCAATGTGAAAATCTGTTCACATGTTGTGGCTAGACAGAATGAATTTCATTGACTGTTTGGTCAAATTTAGTTTACTGAGGAGGTCGATTTCTCAAATAGTTTGTTATTGTAATAAGTGAGAAATTGCCTTATTTTAGATTAAGTGATCAAATTTGTTAGTATAGGTATGCATGAGAAGCTACGAATTAAAAGATTTCTGTTAGACCTTTAAAAATATAAGATTACATTATCTATTTGTTAGAGGAATTAGTGGGAAAAAATATAGAAAAAAATTGTAATGAGCGAAGAGATTCTGGGTCGAGGGCTGGGAGTGGAGCGAAAGCTCAAAAGGGTAGGAGAACTGTGTTTTTGTGGACAACAGAGACCATTTTTTGTGTAATCTGGTAAATGCGAGGCTCTGTTCTTTTATTTACAATAAACGAAATCAATATTGTGTGCATGACTGTATAACGAGTGTAAAGCTTGAACACTGGTTTGTTTTGGTGTAATTGCTTGAAATTGTGGCGATCTGTGTGGTTTTGTTTTAAAATTTAATATTTCCTGCGATGAAAGAAAACCTGAAATTTTAAGCCGTGAGCGTAAAAGCTAATAACACAGAGAAATTGTGAAGTAAAACACTATCGGAACTTTGGAGCAGATATGAAATAAAATATTGGTTGATTGTGGGTGTGATCGAGTCTGTGTAGTATTGCATCGGGACCGGAGAGGTATTATATATCGTATAAATAGACAATAGACCGGGCGCAAGATATTATAAACCAATTTGAAATTGGATCGGGTCCGGAAATATCGCATCGATACTGCGGAACCCACCAACAGTGGTGACACATAGTTCCAGCGATGAGCAATCTCCGATAATTATCACCTCGGAGTTGTGTAAGGTGTGATAATTGTGACAATTAAAGATCCTGGCGAATTGCAATATCCGATAGTTATTGCATCGGAGCGTAGTAAATGCCCAGATTCTTGTGGCATATCACAATTCACGATTTGCGAGTTGATTCGGGCATCGGATCAACTAGACCTGGATTGCGATGATATATATATGAATTTGTTATAAAATTCGACCAAGCACAAGTTGAAACGCTTTTGAATAGATCAAAAGTATATCTCAGATCGGAAGAATTAATAGAATATTTCTAAGTTTATAAAAAGGTTTTGGTTTCGATAGTAATAAGAGTTAAGAAAATAGTTAAAAGGTTCATTATCAATTAAGTGTTAAATCCAGTGCTGTCTGTTTGTGCTCAACCTAGTCTCCTAAATTGAGTTCATTTAATTGTCAACCAGGGTTGGTAAACTGCTGAAGTGAAGTGCACTGTATGTGCCTAAGTGTTTGTTTCTCAATGCGTTGTGTTTAGTGTTTTATGATGTTTTTGGTCTTTTGATGGTTTTATGTTCACAAGGAAAAGAACTAAACGCTAGTGGAAGGAAGCTACTGGTTAAAAACAGAGTAAAGCCTAATTTATTGATGACAAATGACAAATGCAAATGCAAATACTGAAACAGAATCAAGCCTAAAATATGACTAAGCATAATACAAAGCTTGATAATGACTTCAAGAAAATGAATCAAAACATAAACTTAACTTGTCCAATTCTTTCATTAAAGGTATTTTGGAAGAGCTTGAGAAATGGTCAGCTAAGTATACAAATTCTCGTAACTAAACAATTAAACAATTAGCTTATAATGATACAACATTTTATCCATGATTAAAGATTTGTTGAAACATATTTGGAGAAAAACATTGGTAACATCATAAGATCTCTACTCTAAGACTAGCTCCTAATTCTATTCTGCAACTTAGTTTAACATCACTAAACCTTACTCAAAAATTGTAGATTTCTTTTTAAAGTAGTCTTTTGAGGAAAGGCTTTGTTTATGAAGTGGTAAAGAAGTTGCAAAAGTACTTCAGGCCTTGGGATGATACTGTCTTCTGTTCAGATAGTTATGAGTCAATTATAGATTTGGAACAAAAGAGGTTTTGTAAATAATGAAGGCCGTATTGTTTAAGTTTAACAACTAATGTAATCTAATATGCAATGGATGACAACTAAATGTGGAATGAAAATACAATGAGCTAAGCTAAAACTGAACTAAGATGTCACTAGTCTAAAACAGTGTTGAACTAACAAGCCATTATCAAACTTAAAACAAAATAATAGAGCATGAATTGAATGCAATTTGACTCCGGAGTACCCTAACTAAGTTATCATGCATTAATCTATGGGATTCTACAGCCTATTTTGTCCATCATGAATGGTATTTTGGAAGAGCTTCTTAGAACAATCCTGGCTGTACAATTCAGTGCAAATGCAAACATAAAGACTGAAAGCAATTTAAAAACTAAGACATCACAGCTATCTCCTACCCATTATTATGATATTTTGGAAGAGCGTTTTAAGAGTAAGATTAGCTATGCTACTTAGTGTAAACAAACAACTGAAACTTTCAGTATCACAGTCATGCCTTAGACATCATAAGGATTTTTTGGAAGAGTTTGCTTAGAATAAGTTCAACTGTGATAATGCACAAAAGAAATTGCAATTAAAACCTACAACACTACAGCCATTTCTCATTCATTATCATGATCTTTTGGAAGATTTTCTTAGAACAAGTATAGCTATAGTGACTAATGGAATTAAATATGAACTCAAACTTCAAAAACGTGAAAACAAACTAAGATACTTATCTAAATTACGAAAGTAAAGCCGTGCAGGAGGCAGGGGCCCTCTACCACCAGACAGAATCTAACTCAAAATCAACTCAACGCGTTCAAAGCAATGATGTCTTCTTCATTAAAGGAAAATAACTTGAAATAGAGTATTCTCGGTCTTCAGAAATATATCAGTCAATCCATGAAATCTAAGCAAAATCTAGAGCTTGTCTCTCGGTTTCCCGAGTGCTTTTATAAAAAATCTACATAACAGAACTTGCAACAATATGGGGATCATTGTCTTTCCTTATCAAAATTCTACTAGGACTCTAAAGATGGTAGCGTAAAGGGACAAAGGACATCTGGACTGTCCTAGTCCTATTAGAAGTCTGCCTCCTTGAATGAGTTCCCACGTACCAAAACCACGTCCAGAATTCGGTTCATTCTTCATGGTGAGCAACGAACGATGAGGACATGATGTGGAATATACCCATGTGTGGCTTTTCCTGAGAGGACACCTGGAACATGCTTGAACGTGAAGACAGCTGCAGAATTGGCGGTTAGCTACGGAATGTCTGCATTCTGTAGCTAGTTTCAGTTCACAATGCATTACAAGGACAAAATCACAAAACTTAGCAAGTTAGCCATGTTAATCATTCTAAAAGTAATTTTAACTAATTTCATTGATCAATTGGGCCTGGGATAACAATGGACAAAGGAAAATGGGGTGAAGTAAGATGAAAGAAAGAAAAATCTTGGGGCTCAACACTGTCACTGCGCCAGTTTTTGGTATCAGAGCCAAAGAAAAAGGTATTTGCAGCAAAGATGCCACCGAGAAGGGGAATTGGTCGAGGAAGACCAGAACCAAATGTAGTTCTGTTAGAAGAAGTGTGGAATTCGCGTGCACGAATGGAGACAATGGAGACAACCCAAAGAAGATCGCCTGATGATGGAGTTGAAAGTTCTTCAGAAGAATCTGATGCAGATGTGGAAGCAGAAGAAGAGAACGAAATGTCAAATTTATCAAGATGCTGGTAAAATTTGGAAGCAAACCCAAGACGGAGATTCCTATGTATGAAGGGAGTCTGAATGCGGAGGAGCTTATGGATTGGATCAGATCCATAGATCAGTACTTTGATTATGAATAGGTTGAGGAGAATAAGAAGGTGAAGTTTGCAGTCACTAGATTGAAAGGTCACGCAGCCATCTGGTGGGACGAGGTACAGACATCAAGAACGAGAAAAGGGAAATCTAAGATCAAACAGTGGGATAAAATGGTAAGTAAACTGAAAGCCAATTTTTTGCCTAAAGACTATCATTTGAATCTTTTTAAGCAAATGCAAAATCTGAAGCAGAAAGGAATGTCTGTTAAGGAGTACACAGAAGAATTTTATAGATTGAGTATCAGAACAGGGCATGTAGAATCTGATTTGGAGAAAATAGCTAGATATGTAAATGGGCTAAGGTATGAAATACAAGATGAGATTAGCCTATTAAGTCTAAAACTGTTGAGGATGCCTATCAAGCAAGTCTGAAGGCAGAGGAGAAAATATTGAGGAGACAGAGTCAAAGAAACAGAGGAAAAAGCTCAGAGAGAGGTAGAGGAGCTGTCAGATCCAGAGGAACACAACATTAGCATGAAGCAGGAAGTTCAAGTGGCAGATCACCACAGACGGGTGAATCTAGTAGAGGAAGATTCGCGCCTAGAGGAAGAGGGAGAGGAAGAGATGTTAGATTTTATACTTGTGGAGAATGGGGACACATGTCGAGGGACTGTCCTCATAAAAAATCAGCAAGCCAGAGGGGTGAAAATGTGGCTGAGGTAGAGCCAGAACCACCTCGACTTGTGAAGAAAGAGGAACCACCTGAAGAAGGTGAATCATTGCTGGTTAGAAGAACTTTGCTTAGATCAGAAAAAGAGACTAGAGAACCTGCACAAAGGAAAAACTTGTTCAGAACTACATGCAAATCAAAGGGTAAGTGCTATAAGGTTATAATTGATAGCGGGAGTACTGACAATCTTGTGTCCACAGAGATGGTGGAAAAGCTCGGGTTAACAAGGACGGCGCATCCTGCACCTTATAAAGTGTCTTGGCTACTGAGAGGCCATCAAGTCATCGTGACAGAGCAATGTAATGTGGAAATGCAGATTGGCACATACAAAGACGTAATCCTATGTGACATAATGCCCATGGATGTATGTCATGTGTTATTGGGGAGACCATGGCAATTTGACCGTAAATCGATTCATGATGGGAGAAGGAACACGTACACCATAGAGAAGGATGGAATTAAACAGACGTTGCTGCCAGTGAAGAATGATGTTGACAAAGAACTGTCTGAGAATAATATTATGCTGATAAGTGGCAAAGAACTGCTACAGGAGGTCGATAAAATAGAGGAGGTGAATTTCGCTATCGTAGGGATGCCCAAGGTAATCTTAACCTCCACAAATTTAAATGATTTGCCTGAAGAAATTCAAACTGTGTTAAATAATTTCATGGATATCATCGTGGATGAATTGCCAAATGAATTACCACCGATGAGAAGTGTGAGCCACCATATCAACTTAATACTAGGAGCGAGTTTACCTAATAAAGCTGCATATAGATTAACTCCCTAGGAAAATGCAGAGATTGCAAGGCAAGTACAGGAGCTGATGAACAAGGGACTGATTCGAGAAATTCTGAGCCCGTGTGCTGTGCCAACGGTACTTAGTCCGAAGAAGGGAGGAGAATGGCGCATGTGCACCGATTCCAGAGCTATCAACAAGATAACAGTCAGGTACAGATTCCTTTGCCCAGAATGGATGATTTAATGGACTGTTTAAGTGGATCCAGGTACTTTACTAAGATATATTTGAAAAGCGGGTATCATCATATCAGAATTCGGGAAGGCGATGAATGGAAAACGGCTTTCAAAACAAATAGTGGACTGTATGAGTGGTTAGTGATGCCTTTTGGGCTCACTAATTCACCCAGCACATTCATGAGACTAATGAACGAGGTCTTGAAAGAATATACATGTAAATTTGTTGTTGTTTACCTTGATGATATTCTGGTTTTTAGCAAAAGTAAAGAGGAGCATTTGGAACATCTGAAGTTAGTCTTGAAAACTCTACAGAAAGAAAAACTACTAATCAATTTAAAGAAATGTAGTTTCATGAAAGAGGAGCTAGTATATTTGGGATTTGTGATTTCCAAAGAAGGTTTAAAAATGGATCCAGAGAAGGTACAAGCAATCAGGAACTGGCCTACTCCCAGAAGTGTATTTGAGGTAAGAAGTTTTCATGGACTTGCTAGTTTTTACCGAAAATTTATAAAGGGGTTTAGTCAAGTTTGTGCACCAATCCTTGAGACAATCAAAGAGGTCAATCAGCCATTTCAATGGACAGAAGCAGCTGACAGGAACTTTAATCTGTTGAAAAAGAAGATAACAGAAAAGCCAATTCTAGCATTGCCAAATTTCGAGAAAGTATTTCAAGTGGAAACCGATGCAAGTGGAGAAGCAATTGGTGCGGTGCTAAGCCAAGAACAAAGGCCGATAGCATATTTCAGCGAGAAATTAAATGATGTGAAAAAAAAATATTCTTCCTATAACAAAGAATTTTACACTATTGTGCAGGCATTGAAAAAATGGAGGCATTACTTGCTGCCAAAGGAATTCATCTTATATTCAGGCAATCATGCTTTGCAGTTTATTAATAATCAGCCAAAGCTAAATCAGAAGCATGCCAAATGGGTGGAATTTCTACAAATTTTCACTTTTGTAATAAAGCATAAAAGCGGTAAGTCTAATAAAGTGGCAGATGCATTGAGCAGGGTAAGTTTTCTTTTGCAAGAGTTTAAAGTGGGTGTTGTAGGTTTTGATGAAATGATAGAAATGTACAAGGATGATGAGGATTTTAAAGACATCTACACAACAATTTAGAATCCGGTAAGACATAACAGAAGTCAATGGATGGACTACCTTATTCAAGGAGGCCTGTTATTTAAAAGCAACAAATTATGTATTCCCAAATGTTCCATGAGAGAGAACATAATTAAGGAGAAGCCATTAGGGGAATTTTTAGGTCTAAAATGGGCCTCCTAAGGAAATTATAAAATAATAGTGGAAAAAATGAAATAAGATTTGATGACATCATCAAATTTTAGAGGGAAAAATGGAAAAACTACTTTTTCAACTCATATTTTCAACCTGTACTTTAACAGGGGTACTGTTTGGATGAAATTTAATTCCCCATCCAAGGAGTACCCATGTTGCATACTTTCGATGGGTCCTACTACACGAAAAATGAGAAATACATAAAAAAACGTGATTACAATCACGTTTTTTATGTATTTCTCATTTTTCGTGTAGTAGAGTTCATCAAAAGTATTTAACATGGGTACTCCTTGGATGAGGAATTAAATTTCGCATCCAACGAGTACTCCCGCTCTAAATTTGAGTAAAAATTTTGGGAGATAAGTTGAAAATACGAGTTGAAAAAGTAGTTTTATTATTTTATTATTTTTTAATATTTTTACCCTTTTATTTAAAAAATGGTGAATCATCCCCCATGGTTGACATCATCATCTTGAATCCTATTGGTTGTTTTAAAGTTTATTTTTGTTGTACATTTTTCTTAGGAGGCCCATTTTAGACCTCAAAGTTCCCCTAATGATAGTGGAGGGTTATCTAGTCATTTTGGACAAGATAAAACCTTCGCTCAGGTGAATGCTTTTTATTATTGGCCTAAAATGCAAACTGATGTTAAAAAGTTTGTTGAGAAATGCAGGGTATGTCAATATGCCAAAGGAAGGAGTCAGAATACAGGTCTATATCAGACATTGCCCATACCAGATCGACCATGGGATGCAGTGAGTATGGACTTTGTTCTGGGTTTGCCAAAAACTCAAAGAGGAAATGATTCTATTTATGTTGTAGTAGACATATTTTCAAAAATGGGACATTTTATTGCTTGTAAGAAAACTCATGATGCAACATACATAGCAAATTTATTCTTTTCAGAGATTGTAAGATTGCATGGTTTACCTGTAAGCATTGTATCAGATCGAGATACTAAATTTGTAGGGAATTTCTGGAGGACACTTTGGAAGAAGCTGGGGACTAAACTCAGTTTTAGTTCAACGTACTGTTAGCGCTCAAATCTACCTCAGGCTGAAATGAGATAAAACTCAAGGCTACATCAAACCACGCTCAGCCTCGTAGCTAGCCCTACGAGGGCAGGAGAGGGCTCTCTCCGTCAATCTCGATAAAATGAGCAATAGGGTACGAGATGACTTACGATAGGAACTGATTTTAGGCTAGTAAAGAGATAGGTATGTTTGATTTTTTGATTTTTGGTTTTTCGCTGGAGAAATGGGAAAACAAATTTTGGGTCCGGGGATAAGGTCAGACCTTTGCAGATTTCAAGTTGGGGCGAGGTAGGTGAATGTCTTGATGCTTTTGATTGGATATATGGACAGATTAGACCGACGAGGAGATGAAGAGGGCAAAGAAGAACTTGGATCCTCTCCAAACAGTTGAAAACATATAGAACTAATTGAATTCAAAGGCCGAGCACTGTAAACAATGGATTCAACCTTATTCACTCATTCAATTTAGTTCAGAAGCATATGAAAGGATGGCATACATTTAAACATGAAGAAACTTACAGTAAACAAAGAGGAAACACCATCAAGAACAGAACACCACAAGGATCCCAACAAGTGTCGCAAAACCTCTGATCTTTCCTTAGCCAAAATATGAAAATATGTACAATGATATCAAAAGTCTCCCAAGAGTCCAACCTCTCCAACCTCTGAAAATGATTGAGAAATTACATCATATAGAGCATCCTAACCCCTTCCCACACCTCTAGGGGTCGAATTCCTCCTTCAGGGGTCAGTTTCAACAAATTCTAATCAAGGAACTAGAATCTAGGCAGCTAACAACTTGCCTCTAAAAGAGTGGGAACTGATCCATTTACATGATTTTTACCTTTTTGAGAGTGAATCTTCTAGAATAGATAAAAATAAGCCAAAGTTACATGCCAAACATAAATTTACATCATAAAACCCAAAAATTCCATCCACAAGAAAAACTGGTCCAAACTAGCCGAAAATCTGAGCTGGCAGTTGAAAATTCAGCAAAAATTTAAGTGGGTCGCATTTGAGCCAAGTGGGTCGCATTACTTTCAGCCTGATTTTGAAGTACTTCCCGGCATCCAAATTGAGCTCATGATAGCTCGTTGGAAAGCCCTGGATGTTGACTATCCAACCCAAGTGGAATTTCCCAATTTGGAGCTCATTTGACCCTCCAAACCTTCTTTTTCCCAGAAGTACTTCCTGCTGGTGCAAAAGGTGGCAGCAAGGTGGTTTTCATGGTGTTTTTGAGCTCTTTGACCATCCAGAATCTGATGAAATGCTTAGGTAATGTCTGAGGATGCATAACTAACCATGAAAAATCCAAAAATGCAAAAATTTCCTTCAACAAGTGTCCCGAAAAAAAGTGAGCATATGAGTGCGAGACCCACTTAACTGAAAAACCTGTTTTTAGACCCAAAAATTTCAAAATGACAAAATTTTCTCCGAATTTTCTCAAATTCGGAGCGAAGGTCCTCCATCATGTATCTTGCCCATTCAACGAAGCCTCGGCCAAAATCCAAAGTGGATTAGGCCTTTTCCGCCGTCTTAGTGCTTCGCGCAACCTCCTCTTCAGAATCTTCATTCTCGCTTTGCAGACATGCATGCGAGCCCAATAATGGCCTTTCATGTGACGAAGCATGTCTTTGTCTCGATTGGCCTTCGCCAACAATTTCTCCAGATGAATGTTCACATGTGTGAGTATAGTATCTCGATCAGCTAGTGTCATGTCACCAGGTCTCTTTCGATTCCACTCTCGGTCCTCACGGATTCGACGCAGCTCATAATATGTGAGCTCATCCTCAAGCTGTTTGTTGCGCTGCTCCACATATTTTATGACCCACTGAGCCATCTGCATATGATCTTTCAGCTTTTCATTCTCGGCCCTTTGCTCCTGGATGACTTCCCTCAGTTTCGAGCTAGGAGAGCTCGCATCAACATCAATGACTGTGAAATCTGTGTCCCGGCCTCCTGATGGGCCCTCATCATGCATGGGCTTCTTGCCCCTGTCCTGTATCTGTACCTGCGCTGAAGAAGAAGGCGAGACCCCTTCCACATCATGTGGAGATAATACTCGCTCTGCTGATGAAGTGGCAAGACCCCTTCCACCTCACGTGGAGATAATACTCGCTGTGTGGCTGCAAATAAGGCCCTGTGGCCTCGCTGATATGTCGGAACCAATGGAGCGCTGATATGCTCAACCTCAGGTATGTCCAGCTGGTGTGAAGGCTCTCCCGCATCATGAACTGTCTCGGGAGGCGGCTGTGGCACTGTGAAAAAGTCACGAGAGATGAAATCCTCCCAAGCGATGCCCTGCTGTGCCAACTGATGTAACACTATGATCTTGATCAAAGCGTAATGATATATACTCCTATACTGCTGCGCTGGGCTCGTCTTCTTTTGTACAAAAATCACCATCCTCTCTATGTTGCGATATATGAAGTACGGAATGTTCATCATACGTACCCTTGTGAAGTGCATCAACAAACGAATATGGTATGCAAAGAGACGGGCATATCTGCCCTCACAACTAAAATACTGAATGATGAGTTTCATCAGCGGTGCAAACTCATCCCTCAAGAATCTGAATGGAAAAACTCTGCCCAAGTACCTCATATATCCAGCTTTAATGTATGGCTCATAGTGGAATTTCTCTAAATGCTGACGTTTGTTCCATTCCTCGCCCATGTTTGGTATGCCAGTGGCTTGAGCAATAGTCAAGGGTGACAAAATGAAATCAACCCCGGCAAGATTTACCCGGCCATCTCGTAAATGTAGAACAAACAGACGAGCTAATTCACGATGAAGCCAGGTTTGTGCAATCATCTCACAAAATCGAAAACATGACAAATACCGAAAACAATCCATTGCTAGTGGACATGCTTGCAACCGAGCCAAAGAAGTAGGCTCCTCTCTGCGATGATCACAACCTTTGATAACTCTATAAGACCCCCGTGGCAATTACCTTCAGTCGTGGAATCACTGCCCGACTCTTGCTCATAAACTGACTCTGTTTCTGACATGGCTGTGAACAAGATAGTTGTAATATAGCTGCTGATGGAAGTGCAATGAAAATCAAGTTTTAATGTATTTTCAAAACCCAATAGATATCACCCATATACCCAAATAGCAAGGGAGAACCAAAATCATGATAGGGATGGTTTTGTTTTAAAACACTATCTCTGTTTTCAAATTGCAAGTAGGTTTGACAAATGACTACCAAATGCAAATGTGTAGTTCAAGCTTTAATAATGGCCAAAAAACTATCAAAGGATTGTGTTTATGTAATGTAGAATATGACCATCTTTGCAAAGACCATATGAAGGACAAAATGAACATGACAGTGGAAAAAATGAACATGACAGTGGAATTCAAATGATGATGACAACGGTGATATAGTGATGGAGTTTAAACACAAGCCAACATGAACACTGTGCAAAACATGAAAGGGTATAATGGCAATGATAAAACGATGACTGAAGGCATGAGGGTGACATATACAATGGCGCTAGGGTATGAACCATTCAACAGCTTCCAAATTCTTCATAAACTGCCCATAAAATTGAAAACCCTTGAGGAATCATTTGCATGGTGAAGGTAGGGTTTACACAAATTTCTCCAAGCATGATCAACATCTATGACATCCCAACTACATTAAAAATCCATTGGGCAATGATAAAAACCCATTTGTACGCTGCCGGAGCTAATTTGAATCAAATCTGGGTGCCAAACGCAATTTTTCTGAACTCTGTTAGCAAGTGGGTCGCATGCAATCAAGTGGGTCGCATTTTCCAAGTGGGTCGCATGCGTTAGGATTTACACTGGCCAAAACGCCGAGGTGGGTCGCATGCGCCCAAGTGGGTCTCACGACCTCCAAACTCTGTCAACAATTCTCCAAAACACGATTTCGGCCTCCAAACTCTTGATTTCGACTTCTATGCTGCGGATTTTGGCAAATGAACTTGTTTTCCATTTTATACATGAGGAAAATATCTTTCACAATCAGATTTGATTCAAATCTATTTGATAACCTACATTACAATGTTTCATTTTTACATTTGGCCTTTTAATACAATATCTCTTTTGGCTTTTCCAGTTTTGAATCGATGATTTTGTTATCTCTTACATGGATGTGGCTCTTTAGCTTAGGAAAAGATCGAGGTTTGGTGGCAAGAAACTTCTTTCTTGGTGAAATGAATACAATTTATTACAAAAATAGAATTGAACAATTTCTAGTTCCAAAACAGAGTTTTGGACTAGAAATGTTTTCAAATGCCTATGATAAAAAATATGAAATCAAAATTTGCGGAACCAACCTCATGGCCTGCGGGCTTTATGATATGTATGCAAATGACTCGAAAACCCTAGACTCTAGGACTAAGGACACTTATTAACATTTAATGACCATGAATGAAATGACGATGAATTTGAGTAATTTTTGAGGAATTTTTTAGATAGCCCTGCAGGTGTAAGCATGAGGAAACATAAGACAACAGACCCCCTCGTCATTCAATGGCATGCTCCTAGCGAAATGCAACAAAGTGGAACAAGCGAGACACCTAAGAATGAATATGCAAAAAACAAAATGATCACTGACGGAGGGCTGTAAGGACCGACTCTAACATTGGCTCCAATGGGGATGGTGGCTCCATGGAGATGCCAAGAATGGCAGATCTCTGGGGGGAGTCAGACAGTGCCTTCATCCATTGGGCAATGGAATCATTATTTCAACTGATAAAACAAAACTTCGGACATATTTATTGACTGCAGATTTGACTAAAGATTGACTGAAATTTGACCAAAACTGACATGACTTTAAAACTAAAAGACTGATAAAACTGACTTGAAAATTTCAAACCAACCAACCTCCATCTCCAGAATTATAGCCTTCGCTCCGGGCCCCAGACTGAAGATGAGAGATCAGTACACACTTGCAATGAAACAGAAGTAAAATTATATATACAATGATAATGAGATCAGCAGAAGATACTCAGAAGTAATATCGCTTCAGCAACCGACCATTGATCGGTCCTCCAAGACAATCATCTCCATTCATTTCTTTGAGAAGAAATGCATTTTGACCCCGATACGCTGCAATCTTAAAAGGACCCTTCCACAAATTTTCAAATTTGCCGTGCTTTCCCTTGTCTTCATTCCGAGCATCCCATTTCAAAACTACCTCATCCAACTGAAACTTATCTGCTTTTGCCTTTCTGTCGTAGATCTTCTTTATGCGCTCCTGCAACTTGAAAGTATTTTGAAATACCTCCTCTCGTGTCTGCTGTAAATGAATCATCTGATTAATCCTCCGCTGCATAGGATCTTCCTCGCTCCCAGCTTCCTGAAGCAATTTGACCACCGGGACAGCAAGTGAAGTAGGAAAAACCGTATCTGTTCCATACACCAGCTCGAAAGGAGACATGCCAATAGACCTTTTCTGACTTACCCTATCAGCCCACAGTGCATTCACTAACTTCTTGTGCCAGCCCTTTTTGTTGATTACTAGCAATCTCTTAATGATATTCACCAAGGACTTGTTTGAAGATTCCGCCAAACCATTTCCTTGCGGGTGGTAAGCGGTCGAATGTCCCAAACTGATATTGTACTTATAGAAAAATTCAACCATCCTTTTAGACTTGAAGGCCGCTGCATTATCTGTGATTATTTTGCTAGGACACCCAAAACGTGACAGAATATTATTTTCAAGAAAAGAGATAATTACCGCATCCGTGGCCTGTCGAGTGGGAATTGCTTCAATCCACTTGGTGAAGTAGTCCGTAGCTGTCAAAATCCATCTATGCTGTCCGGAAGATGCTGGGTGAATTTCCCCGATAAAATCTAATCCCCACTGTTGGAATGGTGCGCTAACTTCAATTGGTTTTAGAGGCAAAGGCTGTAGTTTCTGCTTCCCTTCGAAAATTTGACACTCATGACAATTTTTAACAGCCTTAAATACATCAGAAAACAAAGAAGGCCAATAATACCCTGCCCTTAGAATCTTATTCGTTGTGGTCTTCCAAAACAAATGGCCTCCACAGTCACCTTTGTGAAAGTCCTCCAAAACTCTTTGAGCTTCCTCCTCTACCAAACAATTCAACAACACACCTCCAGGGTCTTTCCAATATAATGCAGAATTTAGCAGCTCTTAACTTCAATGTTCTACTCTTATTTCTAGGCATCCCGGGCGGTGGAGACAAATTCTGAAGCACGTATAAAATGTCAGCATACCAAGGGGAAGAAACAAAAATATCGGATACCTGAACTGACGTACTTTCCTCATCTTCATCAGACATGGCAACGATCAAATTTATGTCTAGAGCATGCAGATTTGTTTCAGCCATGAGCTTGGCGAGTCCTTGTCCTTTGATCAGCTTGGTTGGTTTAATCTCCACATCGTATTCTAACAACGCAGTGATCCACTTACCCCTTCTTCCCTCTGGATCTGCCTGTACCAAAACATCTTTAACTGCTGCGTTAGGAACGTATGCTATAATGTGGGAATGCAGTATATACACTCGGAAATATTTCAAGGCCTTTACAAGCACAAGTGCTTGTTTCTCAATAATATTGTACTTCAATGCTCCATCCCCTATGATCCGACTGAAAAAAGCAATGGGCTTCTCAACTCCATCCCTTTTTGCATCAAAACAGCTGCCAATGTGTGCTCAGAAGCAAAAGAAAACAAAATGAAGTCCTGCGTATAATCCGGGCTGATTAAAATAGGGGCTGAGGAAAGAGCTATCTTTACCAAATTGAATGATTTCACTGCCTCTTCTTTCCACTTTACCTGACTGTCCTTTTTCAGCATGTTCGTGATTTCTCTAAGGTGTTCTGCAAGATTTGGAATGAAACGACGCAGAAAATTCATTTTACCATTGAATGACTGTATTTCTTTCTTATTCCGGGGCTGCTCAATCTGCTGTATGGCTTCAACACGTGCAGGGTCAACTCGAATGCCATCTTTCGATATGATGTGGCCAAGGAGCTTGCCTTCATCCATGGCAAAAAGGCTCTTTTTCGGATTCAGCGAAATGCCATATTTTCTGCACTTCTGGAAAACAATTTTCAAATGATATAAATGTTCCTCATCAAAATTGGAAAACACAGTTAGATCATCAAGGTAAACAACCAAAAACACATCTTTCTCGTTGGCAAAAGCCATGTCCATTGCACGCCGAAAGGTAGCGCCTGCATTCTTTAAACCGAACGGCATCTTTGCATAATGAAATGTTCCCCAAGGAGTGGTGAACGAAGTCTTGTCATGATCATCTTCCTGCACTAAAATCTGATTATAACCTGAGTATCCGTCGAGTAGTGACATCCTTGATGCTCCAACTACTCGCTGCAATATATGGTCCATTTTTGGCAGCGGATAATTGTCTTTTAATGATACCTTATTCAGATTTCTGAATTCAATACATAAACGGATCTCACCTGTCTTCTTTCTCACGGGCACCAAATTTGATATCCAATCTGAAAATCGAATAGGTACAATGATTCCTGACTTATACAACCTATTTACCTCTTTTTCGATTGATGGTAGCAGCTTTGGATTGATTCTCCTCAACTTTTGACGAAAAGGCTTCTGATTTGGTTTGATGGGGATCGTATGCTGAATGATATTAGTGTCATATGTTTTTAGATCTGAATAATCCCACGCAAAAGCATCAGAAAATGAAGATAACAATTTTACATACTCTGCCTTTACCTTTGGTGGCAAGGACTTTGATAACTTTACCATCTTGGGATTCTCTGATGTCCCAATATTTACCTCCTCAACACCTTTTTCTGTTGGCCTCAATGTCGGTTTGCGGGCTACATCGTCTTGATCGAACAGCTCCTCCAAAGGAATCAATCCCTTAAGAATGATGTTATCCTTGAGTTGCAGCACTTCCATTTGATTTATTTGTATGTCATCACTGCCATCATCAAATTCTGTATCTATGGAGGTGTCTTTAAACTTACCCTTATTCTGCAGAAATTCACTAATCTTTTCATCATCCTGAAAGACTTGCCAACATCGCTGATTGTCTGGAACGGTGGGCCGGTGTTTCACATGTATCTCGAACTTGTTGCTGGAATTCATTGGAATTTTAAGATTGCTTGCTACCTTAGCAAGTCCATCAGCAACACCATTTTGTATGCGGGGCACACATGTCAAAGTATGATCAGAAAATAACTTCAGAATGTCTAAAACTGCATTACGGTAAGCCCTCATGCGAGGATGCTTGGCCTGAAACTCACCTTTAACTTGCTTTATCACCAATTCTGAATCACCATATACTGCAATCCTTTTCGCTTTCAGCTTCTTAAGAATCTTAAGGCCAGCAATAAGAGGCTCGTATTCCGCTTCATTATTAGAACAGTCAAATGCCAACTTGTAGGAACACACTCTCACATTGCTCGGAACTCTATCAGGAGCGGAAAATGGACTACGAATCCACACACCAATCCCAGCACCGTCGCTGCCCACTGCGCCATCAAAATCCATGGTCCAAAGACCATCTTCATCGTCCTCTAAATGCTGCAATTGTACCGGCTCTGTTTTTTCTGTTTGCTGCCCATTGTCTTCAGCTGATTGCTCCACAATAGCTTGTTTTTCTCTTCTTTCTTTTTGCAAAACTTCTCTAAAATTCTCAGTGATTTCTGGTATATCTTCTGCCTGAACTAATTGACTATCTATATCATTAAAACTATCAACAAGCAACACAAACGACTCTAAGTCGGTATGTACATAATTTACAGGATGATTGATTGGCTTCTCTTTGCTAGTTATCATGTATTTCATCTTCTGCTCTCGATATAACTTTCTCATTTGACCGAAGACTGGAATTGTAGCATAAAAGAAATCTAACTGAAGTGTACCTTTCAACTTTGCCCCCCAAGATCTTGCAAGGAGCATCCCGAATCGTGGAGGAATGTCGGCAACCACCACATCCATCAAAACATTCTTCGCTGGAATTTGATCTAAGCTTACAACCAAATCTTTGATGAGTCCTATACACTTTACCCGGCTAGAATCAAATGAATACAAATCATGATATTCTCTTGTAATGTCTAATCCCAACTTTTCCATGATCGCCTTTGGCATCAAATTGTGCGAAGCACCCGAATCGAGCATAGCATTGTGCAATATATATTCGTGCAACCTCAAACTGATGTAAAAGGGAGGAACATCACTGTCAGGGGACTCACCATTTAATGCAGGCCCAAAAATCAATTCCGGCTGATCATCCTCAACATTTACTGTGTCAATCATTGGATCAAAGTTCAGAATTTTGGAGACTTGACCACGGTAGCTGCTGTTCTTCATGATTTATGTCAAAGGAATAGATATTTTCAGTTTGGAAATTTCATTTTCCAAACTAAATGCTGAAACTTTCTCAACTTCTTTGACTGGAACTTCCTTCTTTTCAGCCTTGTCTTTCACTATGTTTGACTGATTTACCTTTTCTGCTAATGATACTTTACTAGCTGCGGGATCAATTGTCTCTTTTCCTCTCTTTTGTGGTATCGGTGAATCCGTGTTCGGTGCTGAAGCTTCTTTTCTTTTCTGAATGGGATTTATGGGCACATCTCGATTTCTCAATGAATATTGTTTCTGCTGAGCGGTCAATGCATTCATATATCCTCTTTGATATTCTTCCGATTCTTCCTCTAAATCAGCATCATTTGTTAGGATGAAATCCTCATCTTTCTGAACAACTGAACTTTCTCCGTATTCTTCATCCTCAGTGATATAGATAGGCAGATCATCGGGAGTGAAAAAATGATTTTGCTCACCTGTTACATCATCATCATCATCGGAATCTTGACTGACGAAATTCTGCAAAAGAGGTGTCTTAATCTGCTGTTGGGCTGCTGGCTCTTGAGCTCTTTGTTCACGCTGCTTAATTCTGAATTGTGGCTGCTGCTGGCCACGGTAGTTGGGATTACGAATCTGCATGTCTGATTTGTCAAGTGTCACTTTTTTAAGCAATTTTTCCACCTCACGAAGTAAGTGCTGTTCTGATGTAGATGTGGAAGGCTCCTCCTTTATAGTCACTCTTTTCTCTGCTTTCAACCGGGCTCTTTTATCATTCAGATTTGCCTCAACACTGACATCGATCTTCTGCATATCTTCTAAAGTAGGCGGATCTCTATCACGAAGGGAATAAGCCATCTCCGGATCAAAGCCATCCGGGAATTTAAGGAGAGCAGACTTTTTAGATGGTCTCAAGTCATCTGGAATTGCATTATACACTGTATTGAATCTAATAATATAATCCTGAACGGACTCACCAGGATTACGTTTGATGTTTGTATATTCTGAAGTAATCTGCAGCGGATCCTTTTTCATCTCCCATCGATCTAAAAACTTCCTCTGGAGTTCTGCCAATGTAGTGATGCTTCTTTATGGCAAGGCTCTAAACCATTTTCTTACCTCTCCTCCAAAATTTTTCACAAAAAGCCTCATACTCACATTCTCTTCATCAATCTCAAAACGATCAAAAAAATCTGCCATATTGTCTTCATGCTGTTGTGCCGGAAGACTCTGTGGAGTGCCATCAAATATTGGGATCTTGCTCTGATAGTCTGCAGGCATATCATTCAACTGTTGTGGTAATACAAGAGGTGCAAAACGAGCAGCCATAGCTCTTGGTGGATTGATGATAATCTGCTGTCGAGGAGAAACAGGAGGACTAGGAGCAGTAGGTCTGCGAGGTGTATTCGGTGGAGACGGAGGAGAAATTACTATGGATTGCTGATCAGAAAACTCTGGCTGAACAGGAATGGTAGGGATAAAAGGAGGTTCAGTAGGAATGTGTGAACTAGATGCAATTTCAGATGGTCCAAGAATTTGTGAAGCAGATTCGGTGAATTCAGGAGTGTTGGTATCCACAATGGAATTTTGCAACTGTCTATCCAGGTAATGTGAAACAAATCTATATTGCAAATCTTCGGTAAACAATGGATCCGGAACTAATCTTGACAATTCAGTTTCAGAAAAATTTACAAACAAGGATGTTTCAAACCGTGCATCAAAAGGAATTTCATCAACATATATAATTTTCACAGGACAGGATGCAGATCTGGTAAGCAATCTGGAACTCCCAAAACTCACTTGACTTTCTCTTTCAGAACTTTCTTGACTTCCTTGTATTCTAAGGGTCCTAGGAATCAGATTTGGATTTTCAAATATTGTTGGTGGATCAGGGTCAGGATTCGACCTGGTATTCCTTCTTGAAGCCAGTGTATTGATCTTCTCGGGATAAATTTTCAAGGAACACAATCAATTATTTTCAGCCTTTCGACTTCTAGAATCAATCATCCAAAGGGTCTAGAACGAACAAGTATACTGGGGTGATTTGCAAATCAAGTGCTGCACTCACAAGCTTACCGGAGATCGACTGAAGCAGCGTTTATCTACTACCGCTTATGCATAGCAAAAGCGTTTCGAAAGCTACCTGGCGTGACTTTAGACTCCGTCTAAGACTCATGAAACAAACACATTAACAAGAAAACCATTGAGATTTATTTCCCCAGTATGGTCGCCACTATGTTAGCGCTCAAATCTACCTCAGGCTGAAATGAGATAAAACTCAAGGCTACATCAAACCACGCTCAGCCTCGTAGCTAGCCCTACGAGGGCAGGAGAGGGCTCTCTCCGTCAATCTCGATAAAATGAGCAATAGGGTACGATATGACTTACGATAGGAACTGATTTTAGGCTAGTAAAGAGATAGGTATGTTTGATTTTTGATTTTTGGTTTTTCGCTGGAGAAATGGGAAAACAAATTTTGGGTCCGGGGATAAGGTCAGACCTTTGCAGATTTCAAGTTGGGGCGAGGTAGGTGAATGTCTTGATGCTTTTGATTGGATATATGGACAGATTAGATCGACGAGGAGCTGAAGAGGGCAAAGAAGAACTTGGATCCTCTCCAAACAGTTGAAAACATATAGAACTAACTGAATTCAAAGGCCGAGCACTGTAAACAATGGATTCAACCTTATTCACTCATTCAATTTAATTCAAAAGCATATGAAAGGATGGCATACATTTAAACATGAAGAAACTTACAGTAAACAAAGAGGAAACACCATCAAGAACAGAACACCACAAGGATCCCAACAAGTGCCGCAAAACCTCTGATCTTTCCTTAGCCAAAATATGAAAAATATGTACAATGATATCAAAAGTATCCCAAGAGTCCAACCTCTCCAACCTCTGAAAATGATTGAGAAATTAAAATATATAGATCACTCTAACACCTTTCCCCACCTCTAGGGGTCGAATTCCCTCTTCAGGGATCAGTTTCAACCAATTCTAATCATGGAACTACAATCTAGGCAGCTAACAACTTGCCTCTAAAAGAGTGGGACCTGATCCATTTACATGATTTTTACCTTTTTGAGAGTGAATCTTCTAGAATAGATAAAAATAAGCCAAAGTTACATGCCAAACATAAATTTACATCATAAAACCCAAAAATTCCATCCACAAGCAAAACTGGTCCAAACTAGCCGAAAATCTGAGCTGGCAGTTGAAAATTCAGCAAAAATTTAAGTGGGTCGCATTTGAGCCAAGTGGGTCGCATTACTTTCAGCCTGATTTTGAATTACTTCCCGGCATCCAAATTGAGCTCATGATAGCTCGTTGGAAAGCCCTGGATGTTGACTATCCAACCCAAGTGGAATTTCCCAATTTGGAGCTCATTTGACTCTCCAAAACTTATTTCGCCCAGAAGTACTTCCTGCTGGTGCAAAAGGTGGCAGCAAGGTGGTTTTCATGGTGTTTTTGAGCTCTTTGACCATCCAGAATCTGATGAAATGCTTAGGTAATGTTTGAGGATGCATAACTAACCATGAAAAATCCAAAAATGAAAAAATTTCCTTCAGCAAGTGTCCCGAAAAAAAGTGAGCATATGAGTGCGAGACCCACTTAACTGAAAAACCTGTTTTTAGACCCAAAAATTTCAAAATGACAAAATTTTCTCCGAATTCGCTCAAATTCGGAGCGAAGGTCCTCCATCATGTATCTTGCCCAGTCAACGAAGCCTCGGCCAAAATCCGAAGTGGATTAGGCCTTTTCCGCCGTCTTAGTGCTTCGCGCAACCTCCTCTTCAAAATCTTCATTCTCGCTTTGCAGACATGCATGCGAGCCCAATAATGGCCTTTCATGTGACGAAGCATGTCTTTGTCTCGATTGGCCTTCGCCAAAAATTTCTCCAGATGAATGTTCACATGTGTGAGTACAGTATCTCGATCAGCTGGTGTCATGTCACCAGGTCTCTTTCGATTCCACTCTCGGTCCTCACGGATTCGACGCAGCTCATAATATGTGAGCTCATCCTCAAGCTGTTTGTTGCGCTGCTCCACATAGTTTATGACCCACTGAGCCATCTGCAATTGATCTTTCAGCTTGTCATTCTTGGCCCTTTGCTCCTGGATGACTTCCCTCAGTTTCGAGCTAGGAGAGCTCGCATCAACATCAATGACTGTGAAATCTGTGTCCCGGCCTCCTGATGGGCCCTCATCATGCATGGGCTTCTTGCCCTTGTCCTGTATCTGTACCTGCGTTGAAGAAGAAGGTGAGACCCCTTCCACATCATGTGGAGATAATACTCGCTCTGCTGATGAAGTCGGCAAGACCCCTTCCACCTCACGTGGAGATAATACTCGCCGTGTAGCTGCAAATAAGGCCCTGTGGCCTCGCTGATATGTCAGAACCAATGGAGCGCTAATATGCTCAACCTCAGGAATGTCCGGCTGGTGTGAAGGTTCTCCCGCATCATGCACTGTCTCGGGAGGCGGCTGTGGCACTGTGAAAAAGTCACGAGAGATGAAATCCTCCCAAGTGATGCCCTATTCTGCCAACTGATGTAACACTATGATCTTGATCAAAGCGTAATGATATATACTCCTATACTGTTGTGCTGGGCTCGTCTTCTTTTGTACAAAAATCACCATCCTCTCTATGTTGTGATATATGAAGTACGGAATGTTCATCATACGTACCCTTGTGAAGTGCATCAACAAACGAATATGGTACGCAAAGAGACGGGCATATCTGCCCTCACAACTAAAATACTGAATGATGAGTTTCATCAGCGGTGCAAACTCATCCCTCAAGAATCTGAACGGAAAAACTCTGCCCAAGTACTTCATATATCCAGTTTTAATGTATGGCTCATAGTGAAATTTCTCTAAATGCTGACGTTTTTTCCTTTCCTCGCCCATGTTTGGTATGCCAATGGCCTGAGCAATAGTCAAGGGTGACAGAATGAAATCTACCCCGACAAGATTTACCCGGCCATCCCGTAAATGTAGAACAAACAGACGAGCCAGTTCACGATGAAGCCGGGTTTGTGCAATCATCTCACAAAATCGAAAACATGACAAATACCGAAAACAATCCATTGCTAGTGGACATGCCTGCAACCGAGCCAAAGAAGTAGGCTCCTCTCTGCGATGATCACCACCTTTGATAGCTCTGTGAGACGTTCGTGGCACATTACCTTCAGTCGTGGAATCACTGTCCGACCCCTGCTCATAAACTGACTCTGTTTCTGACATGGCTGTGAACAAGATAGTTGTAATATAGCTGCTGATAGAGGTGCAGTGAAAATCAAGTTTTAATGTATTTTCAAAACCCAACAGATATCACCCATATACCCAAATAGAAAGGGAAAACTAAAATCATGATAGGGATGGCTTTGTTTTAATGGCATAAACACTATCTCTGTTTTCAGATTGCAAGTAGGTTTGACAAATGACTACCAAATGCAAATGTGCAGTCAAGTTTTAATAATGGCCAAAAATCTGTCAAAGGATTGTGTTTTATGTAATGTAGAATAGGACCATCTTTGCAAAGACCATATGAAGGACAAAATGAACATGACAGTGGTAGTCAAATGATGATGACAATCAGTGATATAGTGATGGAGTTTAAATACAAGCCAACATGAACACTGTGCAAAACATGAAAGGGTATAATGGCAATGATAAAATGATGACTGAAGGCATAAGGGTGACATATACAATGGCGCTAGGGTATGAACCATTCAACAGCTTCCAAATTCTTCATAAACTGACCATAAAATTGAAAACCCTTGAGGAATCATTTGCATGGTGAAGGTAGGGTTTACACAAATTTCTCCAAGCATGATCAACATCTATGACATCCCAACTACATTAAAAATCCATTGGGCAATGATAAAAACCTGTTTGTACGCTGCCGGAGCTAATTTGAATCAAATCTGGGTGCCAAACGCATTTTTTCTGAACTCTGTTAGCAAGTGGGTCGCATGCGATCAAGTGGGTCGCATTTGCCAAGTGGGTCGCATGCGTTAGAATTTACACTGGCCAAAACGCACAGGTGGGTCGCATTTGCCAAGTGGGTCGCATGCGCCCAAGTGGGTCTCACGACCTCCAGACTCTGTCAACACTTCTCCAAAACACGATTTTGGCCTCCAAACACTTGATTTCGACTTCTATGTTGCGGATTTTGGCAAATGAACTTGTTTTCCATTTTTATACATGAGGAAAATATCTTTCAAAATCAGATTTGATTTCAAATCTATTTGATAACCCACATTACAATGTTTCTGCATTTTTACATTTGGCCTTTTAATACAATATCTCTCTTTTGGCTTTTCTGAGTTTTGAACTGATGATTTTGTTATCTCTTGCAGGGATGTGGCTCTTTAGCTTAGGAAAAGATCAGAGGTTTGCAGTGAAACTTCTTCTTGGTGAAATGAATACAATTTATTACAAAAATAGAATTGAACAATTTCTAGTTCCAAAACAGAGTTTTGGACTAGAAATGTTTTCAAATGCCTATGATAAAAAATATGAAATCAAAATTTGCGGAACCAACCTCATGGCCTGCGGGCTTTATGATATGTATGCAAATGACTCGAAAACCCTAGACTCTAGGACTAAGGACACTTATTGACATTTAATGACCATGAATGAAATGACGATGAATTTGAGTAATTTTTGAGGAATTTTTTAGATAGCCCTGCAGGTGTAAGCATGAGGAAACATAAGACAACAGACCCCCTCGTCAGTCAATGGCATGCTCCTAGCGAAATGAAACAAAGTGGAACAAGCGAGACACCTAAGAATGAATATGCAAAAAACGAAATGATCACTGACGGAGGGCTGTAAGGACCGACTCTAACACGTACCATCCTCAAACAGATGGACAAACTGAAGTAGTGAATAGAAGCTTGGGAAATATATTAAGAAGTTTGGTACATCAAAATCCCAAATAGTGGGATTTGGCATTAGCTCAAGCTGAATTCGCTTACAGTGATACACCAAACCGAAGCACTGGAATGAGTCCATTTCATATTGTCTTTGGAATGCATCCGAGAGGATTATATGAGCTTAGAAACTTGGGAAAGCAGGAATCCAAGAGTGCAAGTGTTGAAGATGTGGTTGAACAAATGCAGAAGCTATAGGAAGAAGTTAAAGGTAAATTGCAGGAAAGCAGCAAAAAATACAAGCAAAGAGCAGATCTGAAAAGAAGAGAAAAAGAGTTTCAAGTGGGAGATTTAGCCATGGCATATTTGAGGAAAGAGAGATTTCCTACAAAGACTTATAACAAACTGAAACTAAAGAAGATAGGACCTTATAAAATCAAAAGAAAATTTTCAGCCAATGCATATGAGATTGAGTTGCCAGAAGGTATGGGAATATCCCCCATTTTTAATGTTGCGGACTTATATCCATTCAGAGAGGCAGAGACCAAGTTGCAGACTGAAGCTACAGGTGATGAAGTTCAAACTGTGGATTGGGAGGAACAAGTACCAAAAGCATCCAAGAAAGAAGTTGAAGCTATCTTGGATCAAATAATATTCAAGCAAACTCGAGGGCAAACATATTTTCAATATCTAGTCAAGTGGAAAGAGCAACCAATGGAAGATTCTAGTTGGATGACAGCAGCTGAATTACAGAGATATGGAATAAACCCAGAAAATTTGAAGGACAAATATTTTCTTCCCCGGGAGTCTGATGCAGGAGCATCGGAATTAGCCAGCAATGTGAAAATCTGTTCACATTTTGTGGCTAGATAGAATGAATTTCATTGACTGTTTGGTCAAATTTAGTTTACTGAGGAGGTCGATTTCTCAAATAGTTTGTCATTGTAATAAGTGAGAAATTGCCTTATTTTAGATTAAGTGATAAAATTTGTTAGTATAGGTATGCATGAGAAGCTACGAATTAAAATATTTCTGTTAGACCTTTAAAAATAGAGGATTACATTATCTATTTGTTAGAGGAATTAGTGGGAAAAAATATAGAAAAAAATTGTAATGAGCAAAGAGATTCTGGGTCGAGGGCTGGGAATGGAGCGAAAGCTCAAAAGGGTAGGAGAACTATGTTTTTGTGGACAACAGAGACCATTATTTGTGTAATCTAGTAAATGCGAGGCTCTGTTCTTTTATTTACAATAAACGAAATCAATATTGTGTGCATGACTGTATAACGAGTGTAAAGCTTGAACACTGGTTTGTTTTGGTGTAATTTCTTGAAATTGTGGCGATCTGTGTGGTTTTGTTTTAAACTGTAATTTTTCCTGCGATGAAAGCAAACCTGACATTTTAAGCCGTGAGCGTAAAAGCTAATAACACAGAGAAATTGTGAAGTAAAACATTATCGTAACTTTGGAGTGGATCTGAAATAAAATATTGGTTGATTGTGGGTGTTATCGAGTCCGTGTAATATCGCATCGGGACCAGAGAGGTATTATATATCGCATCAATAGACAATAGACCAGGCGCGAGATATTATAAACTGATTTGAAATTGGATCGGGTCCGGAAATATCGCATCGATACTGTGGAACCCGCCAAAAGTGGTGACACATAGTTCCAACGACGAGCGATCTCTGATAATTATCACATCGGAGTTGTGTAAGATGTGATAATTGTGACAATTAAAGATCCTGGCAAATTGCAATCTCCGATAGTTATTGCATCGGAGTGTAGTAAATGCCCAGATTCTTGTGGCATATCACAATTCAGGGTTTGCGAGTTGATTCGGGCATCGAATCAACCAGATCTGGATTGTGATGATATATATATATGAATTTGTTATAAAATTCGACCAAGCACAAGTTGAAACGCTTTTGAATAGATCAAAAGTATATCTCAGATCGGAAGAATTAATAGAATATTTCTAAGTTTATAAAAAGGTTTTGGTTTCTATAGTAATAAGAGTTATGCAAATAGTTAAAAGTTCCATTATCAATTAAGTGTTAAATCCAATGTTGTCGCTGCGCCATACTCATAGATCAAAATGGAAAATACCTCTTATTAACATATGAAAATGCCAACCAACTCAGGGACTTAAACGTACCACCCGACCATAGATTGGGTTGGACCAAATATTTTTTTCAGTCAATCACCCATGTGCCATATACCAAGCATGAATGTGGGATCTCATGGAATAAACTAAAAAAACCAAACCAAGGCTTCCAAAGGCCAAACCAGCTCAACCCTCAACCAATGATTCCACCTCATGGTCATACATCACTAACCATCACCATACTAGTCTCTATCCAAGTCGTCCAGGGCTCCAAAGCAATTATTCCAACCAAGGCTTCCAGGACTAGTAAAGCAACCCACAATTGTTGTCAGGATCTAGAGCGCTTTTCCAACCAAGGCTTCTAGGACTAGTAACTAAACCCACCAAGGGCTCTAGAGCACTTGTCAAACTACGACTTCTAAGACTAGTAACTCAACCCAAGTTGTTACAGGGTTTCCAAAGCATTTTTCCAACCGAGGCTCCATGAACTAGTAACTCAACTCACAACCTTATGGAACATGATCACCAATAAAAAAAAAAGGGGGGGAAACCCATAACACCATGGTTATCCAGGAAATGGAAAGGCTAGGAAAAACTATTGTCAATCTAGGCAGCCCTCCATGCCAATGACAGATCATAACCAAGAAACCACATGCATTCCAAAACTAGCAAGGAAATCATACATGAAACTCAGTACCTACATGAAAAACCCATTGTAGTTGTTGATCCCACTGTCCCGTTGTGCTTTCCTGCTCTTCATTTTCCTTCTAGCTCCAAATGCCAAGTATTCCACACTCCTCCAAGAGTGCTCCACTAAAATTTTAAGTGTCCAAGAGTATGAGAGAATGAGAGAATAAAAATGAGAGAGTGAGAGAATAAAAGAGAGAGCCATAAGTGAACTGACAAAAGCTAAAGTTGACAAAAGCTATGAACTAATCCTTAAAATAATTTCTATCATTGATGCCTCTAATTTCTTCATTTTCCATCAATTTCCTCCTCACATTCAACTTGTTACCTTTCACCTTCCATTTCTCCTATTTTCCATTATTTGCATAAATAAATGCCAAATAATGACTCTTTTCATTTTTCATTTCCTTTTTCAATTTCCTTAGCCATATTAAACCAAATGAACACCCACTAGGAAGTTTTTCCCAACATTCAACTTAGAATAAATGTCCCATGACCTTGGTCTGGGTTGTTACATCTCCCACACACTTTCTTTGCACAACAAAACAATAGAAGTTATCCCCCTCTCTTACATAAGGTACTTTCAACCCCTTTAGTTCTGGAATCTTTAGACAAAGAAATAACAGTATCGTAGCACTCACCTATGCAATGGCCACTCACAAAATTAGTTTTTTTTAAATGATTTGTCAGGCATTGAAAAATAGTGAAAATAAATCACCCTCCACTAGGGAACTTATGTCCCATTAAACCTCGCTCAGCCTATGGAAAATTAGAAATAAGATTTCTAAAAATTAGAAAATGATTTTTTAATATACAAAAATTTAGCAATATTCAACATTTTCTGGAAACTTTGGTTAAAATTGTAAAAAATTGGCAATATAATCAATATTCAACCAACTTTGACCGTGAGGTGAGTGTTATAATACCTAGCGAGGTAGGGACTACTAAAGATAAAAAGAAGAATTAGACAAGGTTGTTACTTCATAATAATTATGATATTTCATTAACCTCTTCTCATAAGAAAAATAAAATGTATCCAATACAAAATACAATGAACTCTTTTAAATATTAGAAAATTTGTGAATGCCACTATTTTTTCAAAAAGCAGAGGAAAAATGTGTGCATGCAAATAATTTTTAAAAAGCAATGGAAAGCAAGTTTTTTTTCAAAAATAAATGGAAAAAGTTTTTCATGCCTCAATCTTTTTTTTTAAATAAAGGGTATACAAGGATGCAACGCTAAGATTAACTTCCATGAATAAAGCAAGGGAAAGTAAGTGTTGCAAACCTAAGTTAGGGAAAGAAAGTCATGCAAAGCTAAGATTTAACTTCCATGAATATTTTGAAATAAAGGGAAAGAAATTTATGCAAAGCTAAGTTTAACTTCCACAAATTGCTAAAAAATAAAGGTAAGCAAGTCATGCAATGCTAAATTTTAACTTTGAAGATTTTTTCAAAAAGCAAAGGAAATAAATTCATGCAAAAATAATCTTTAACTTCCATGATTTTTTCAAAAATCAAGGGAAACCATGTCATGCAAATCTAAAACAAAGAGAAAGTAAGAGAAATCAAGTCATTCAAAGCTAAGTTTAACTTTAATTTGTTCAATGTTCACAAAAGCACAATAATAACAAGTGCACTAGATAAAATGAACTCTTTTATGAATTAGGAAACAATGGCAAAAGTTGTGCAGGCCATAATTTTTTCAAAAAGAAATGGAAAAAAAGGTATTCAAAGTTAAGCTTAACTTGTTAAATGTGCATGAAAACTTGATAATAGTAAGTGCAATTTAGTAGAAATTCTTTTGGTAATAATCACATGCAAAAGAATAGTAAGTGCACTTAAGTAGACATCAACATGCATCGTATGCACCAACAACTCCCATAAGAAAATTTTACATCAACCTAAAATAAACATCAACATGCATCATTGAACAAACACCTCTTCATAACCACAATTTAAGTGGTCATGTGGTACTGGGTAAACGAATATATGGACCTTTAATACTATGAAACAATATTAAGTAAACATGTACAAAATGATCCACTCAAAAAGTGAAAATGGAAAAACCTAGAGGGAAACCCCTACCCCAAATTATGGAGAAGATAAGAATAAGTAGACTACTTTGGAGACAAAGTTGCTTACACCCAAAACAATGAAACTTTCTCTATGTGAATTGTTAGGTGAATATGTTGACATTTTTCTCCATAATTAAATAGTGTCTTAGATCAATAACTTGTTCATAGTTGAGCTCCAGAATAGTGAAGCACATTATAATCTCAATGTGTTTGGTTTGTTGTAGATAAATTAGATTTTATGAGCTCTTAATGAAAATGTCATTATCAGAAAAAAGTGATACATATCCAATGGTACTAGATATAAAAATTACATATAATTCATTAAATCCAAATGGTCTTAATGGTCTTATTGAAGACAACATGATGCTCTAACTATAGATATTTTAATGGAGAGAAAAAAATTACTAAGAGGAAAAATAAATTAAAAACAATCAGCAAAAATCATAAACACAATATGGACATAGTGTTTACCCTGGGAAAACACCATATCCAAGGAAAATCTTAACTAATGGAATTCCATTAGATCCCTTGGCCAAACCCTAGCCAACCAAGTCAAGTGAGCCTCACCGCTCACATTGCCTGGCACATTACAATAAAGTTTCTCCCAACATTTTAAAGGCTCCATTACATGCAATCCATGAGAACAAAACCATGGGAAACCAAAAAACATGGGCCGAAAACCATTACTTCTGACCCAATTGTTGGGCCGTTAATATGCCATTATTATTATCACTTGTGAATGCTTATTCCACCCATTTCTACCATTCTTCATCACGTCATTTATTATAATTTATTATTTAAATCCATTTTATAATGATTTATGCTTCTATGAATGAATATTATTTATTCTCCTTTATTTCTAATAAATTGATGATTATGCATGATTTTATCAATGATAGTTTTAATAAATCAGTTGTAACATTATTCACCATTTTTAGCCTCCAAGATAATTTCCAGATTGAAGATTTGATCATTAAAAGTGCCAACTCAAAAATGCGCTGGAATAAGGAGTGACAGTTTTGCGGTTGAGATTCTGAGCAAATGAAGACGAATCTGGAAAATCCGGAACATGGGTTTTGTTCAGAACGGACCCAATTAACTTTATCAAAGAATGGTTTGCCCAAATTCGGCTTGTACTGAGAGAAACGCAGGGTTCTTTGAGCACGATTTTCTCAGATTTGTTGTTGCGGCCGTCCTCCAAATCTCAGCTGCAAAGCCAAATTCGTCTTGCTCTTTGGCTGGAAACAATCCAATTTTGTAATAGAATCATGTTGTAATTATCTCTATTGTAACCACTCTCTTCTCTCTTTGTATTTAAATCAGAACAGAGATCAGAGAGGGGAAGGACTTTTTGGGGAAAAATGATGGAAAATGATGGAGAATTAAGGATTCAGAACTAGAGATTCAAGAGTGATGGTGGATTATTCATGATAGGATAGGGATTGTTGCATTTCCATTGTAATCTTCAAAGCTTTTGCTGTTGTAATGATTTCACAATTTGAGGATGAATAAATAAAAGGGTTGTTGTACATTCTTCTCCTCTGAAGTAGCCCAGCAGCATCCGCTGGCGGCTAAGGGCCCAGCCTCTGGTGGAGTACGTTGCTGCTGTATTTTATCTTTCCGATTTCTGCCGTGTGATGGTTTGGTTTCCTTCTCATTTCTTCAAATTGTGTTATTCAGCAATCTTTTGTTTATGAACATTTTGCAGAATTGTGAAATCATAATTGGATTGCGTAGTGACAAAATTATTAATCATAACTTGAATTGTCCTGCTCTTAATTCTAATATAATACTGCGCTGTCTGATTAAGATTGTGGTTCATTTAATTGATGTTTATTTGTAATTGCAATTGTTGTCAATTATGTTACTATTCAATTATAACTGCAATTGTTGTTGCTTCAATAACTGCGATTAATGTTCATGCTGCTGGGTTAAGGTTGCCGATTCAATTACATCTGTAGTTGCTGCGCATTTCTATTTCATTAGCTTTGCTGTTCAGTTTTCCAATAGATTTAGTTGTTGTTCCTTTTCCGCAAGGATTTGCTTTTGCCTTTTAAATGTTATTACAGCAAGTGTGTTTATTCCATTTCTGTTAGCAGCATTATTGATTTATCATTTTCAATTTATTGCTTTAGTATGGTGTGAGTTTTAAACAAGGATAGAGTTTTATTGTTCAATCCTATTTATAGAAATAGACGATGTTCCATTTCTTGTTATTTGCATTATCTTTGCTTTGGTGTGCAGAAGGTCTGAGACTGTAGTGAACATTGACATATGCTGTCTAGTTCCCAGTTTGATGATCTTTCTTTTAAGTGCCTTTTCAATTGCATCAATCTCTAAAGGAATGAGTTATTGCTACTGTATCCTCAATTGATGTTTGCTGAGTGAATAGTTGGATTTCAGAGCATTTGAGTTTGTGTTATTGTTGGATTTCTTTTTCAAGCTTTCATTTACTTTTGGATTTTAAGCACTATACTGCAAAACATTACTCTTGAGTAAATAGCCGCCTTAAACTGAGTACACTCTTGAAATAAAAAGTCGTCCCTGGGTTGATAATTAATGTGAAGGTAATTAGGAGTTAAAAAGACCCTTTTTATCGCTCCACATTTTGGCGCCGCTGCCGGGGAGAGTGTAGCCATTTCTAAAGAGTAGTGTGAATCTGATGAGTGCCTGCTAGGAGAGAATTGGGTATTAAAAACGGAAGGTAAGAACCTGCGTACGGAGCATGTAACAGCCCTGCTCCCCTGCCCGCTTTCCGGCAGATTTGTTAATTTTTTGTGTAGAAATAGATGTTTGAATTTTTGTGTGAATGATTAGGAAAAAGATAGAAATTTTTAAAAAATGGATCACATGATCTCATGCAAGTGGTGATGTAAGCACCACCCATTTCACTAACCGATTGACAAGAACGTTTGAAGAAGGAGCCTCGAAGAAACACATGAAAAACATCTTATATTATGGTAAGAAATGGCTCACGTTTCTACTTTTGAATTTCCTATCAAAGATCTAGGAGGAGTGACACAAATGCACATAATTCCCCCATCTTTACCAAATTTTCATGGTTTAGCGAATGAAGATCCAGATACCTTCTTATTTGAGTTCGAAATACTTTGTAGAGGATATGATTATTGTACTAATGATCAAAGATTGAAAGTGTTTCCTCTTACTCTAAAAGGAGCAGCTTTCCGATGGTTCATGAGCCTAGGTGGGAATTGCATCCAATCATGGGAGGACATGAAGAACATATTCTTGAAGAAGTACCAAGACTATTGCAAATCCAATGAAGATATTTTCAGTATGATACAAGGGGAAGATGAAAGTTTGAAGGACTATGTAGATCGATTTCAATACAACCTTCAAAAATCAAAATATAAGCATTTGGAGAAAGAGATCTTAAAAACACTCATTCTTAAAGGAATCAAAGATGAATTTTTAGAACTCTTAAATCTGATAGGAAAAGGTGATGTTTTTCAGTTATCATATGATGATGTTTGTGAGTTGTGCATAAAGTATTCAAGAGGAATCTCCAAGGCTGGTAAGAATTCTAGAGATGTTTGTTCTTTCTTTTCCAAATCTGCTACAAGAATAGGAGACATAAGAGCTGAAATCAATGATTTATTTGAAAATTTTAAAGTTGATTTTATTAGCTCTCTAAGCTCAAAATTGGACATTTTGCAGGTTCATAAAAATGAAGAATTTGATGAAGTGTTTTTCCCTCATGACCGAAAGGAGCAGCCCATAGATGGTTACTCTTCCTTATCTAGGATGGAAGTATCATATCAAAGAGGTGAGGAAGCTGCAACAAGATCAAAACCATGGAAATCATGGCCTACAGGTATGGTTCAAAACACTTCTTCTCCATTCTCTTACTTGCATAATCCATTATGGAATACTCATGTTCTAGGGCAGCCATGTCAATATAACCACCAATCTTATCTACAAGTTTGGCATGGTTCACCTTATGATTGCATGACTACTCTCCCTCATCTTGTAGCACAAGCACATTCTCCATATTCTCCACCAGCTCTTTCACAACATCCTGCTTGCATATCAAATTTATCCACTCAACCCAACCAACCACATCATCACAATGCTCCATTCCTTACACATTTTCCTGCTCAACTAATTCCACACCCCCACCACAATAAACCAGTACAACATGCTTACAATGTTGAACTGCCAAATTTACGCACCCTTCCCACCCATTCTATCTCACATGCGCCATTAGAGAAAACTTACAATGAGATTCATAATGTTTCAAATTCAAAAATTGTAGAAGCTATGAAAGAAAATGAGGTTTCTTATAGTATGTATCAACAAGCTATTTTAAAAGCTCAAGAACTTCATGATCTGATGGATATGAGAATTCAAGAAAGTAACGGATACATTGAAGATTGGTTTCACTCCATCATTTGTTTGCATCATCACTCTATGCTTCAACAATTTTTGATACCATTTTTTCAAGGGAAGTTGGCTTCTCGTACCCTAATTTTCACTAATATGCATTTTTCAAATTTGGGTATGTGTATACATGAAGCCATATTTCGAAAATGGTTCCATTGGAAGTACTCCTATACGTAGTCATATTCATTTTTCAAATCAAAATAGGTTAGTGTAGAAAATAAAATAAATAAGGGAATAAATAAATGCATTTTGTTTTTTATGTAAAACTAGTTGTTTTTTTGTTGCAACACGCTATCAAATCAACATTGGTGATAAAAATTTTTTTAGTTCATTTGTGTATGTAGATGACTTATCATGAAATAATAGTTCTACAAACACTCATATTCATTTTTATCACCAATTTGAACAAAATGCTTGAATATCATTTTTTTGGCTTGCGGGCTTGACGAACTTTCTGGAAAAACAGTCGGGACAGTAATGTTTTGAGGGACCAAAAATGAATATTTTTAAAACCTGTTTCTACCCTAGGTAGCCCTTGATGTCTACTTTCTAACCCAATTTGAATCAGTCAATTTGGATTTGAAACGAAAAAGTTAGAACCAAAACATTGACCGGATGTCTAATGGGAAGCTCAGGAACAGAGTTGGGACAGTCAGTTTTTGGAGGCCTAAATGAATGAATTTTTAAAACCTATTTCTATGGTAGATTCCCCTATGAATCTAGTTTCCAATGCAATTGGAATCACTCATTTTCGATATCGTATGGGGAAGTTATGATCAAAATACTGACTGTCTATCGTAAATCAGCACCCTTAAAACTCTGTTTTTCCGGATGTTCCTTACAGTATTTCACCTATCAATTCTTCTTTTCTTCAAAACATGTTTCCATTGGAGATAAATAAATGAATCTACTTTCATTTCCAATTTGAATCATTTGAATCCGACATCAAACGAAGAATCTATGCTTAAAACATTCACTGTTGTTCTAAGTGGGGTAAGCGAAAATGACTCTGTTATGCAGGTTGTTCTAAGTAAAATTGACATATCATATCATTGAATTTTTAAAACTTGTTGCTATTGGAGATTAACCTTTGAATTAGCTCTCATTTGGCTTTGGAATCACTCAATTTGGACGAAAAACAAAGAAGTTGTGACTAAAACACTGCAGGTTAGCATGATTGGCCACTGCTCTCCCGCAGGTAACAAATAAATTTTACTTTGTTATTTTCTCCACGGATTTGTTCTACAGAGTAACTACTTGTTAGTTTTTTTGCATAATTCTTGGATTAGGGGAGCCCGCGCACCTCTCTTTCTCCATGATTTAATGTTTTCTTGCAGGTAGACACTCGTTTTTTGCAGGTCTTGGGAAAATAAAGAAGGTCAATTTATGGACGAGAGATTTTTGAAAGAAATTTTATGAAACAAAGGAATTTCATCTAACTCATTACCCAACGGATTCGTAATAGAAGAAATGAAGAATTGATTTCAATTTGAAGATTCATGTCTTATCACTACTGCCAAAACATTTTTCAAAGAGATCATTTTTTTTGACATAACATCATAGCTGTTGTAACTTAATTTATTTATTTACACACTGTTTTTGTTGTTTTTTTTTCTAATTTCTCTTATATTTTGTGTTTCAGGTATTGCTTCATTCAAAGTGTAACTCATCCTCAGCATCAATACCCTGAACAGCTAATTTGTTTTTTTGCATGTTTGCATTGTATGACTGTCCATTTTTGCTGTTCCTTTTCCAAAGGAACGACACTTGCGTTTTTGCTATTCCTTTTCTAAAGGAACGGCACTTTTAGTTTTTGCTGTTCCTTTCTTCAAAGGAACGGCATTTGCATTTTCACACTTTTTTGTGTGTATTTTTGCTTTTTTGTGTGCATTTTTACTTTGTTGTTCCCTACAAGGAACAACACTCTTTTTGAATGTTTTTGCTGTTCCTTCAAAAGAGCAACACTTTCGGAGTATTTTCGAGAGCAACCCTTCCTTCCTCTTGTGGAATTATTTTTAGTTCATCTCAACCACATTTACCTGATTCCCCTTCATGGCATGAAGTACACTATTTTTATGAGGACAAGAATTATGGATTCTATTGAAGCGAGCTAATATCATTCACATTATGATCTTTAACAGGACAGCTCCTTGATGATAGATTATTTTCAAAAGGAACACAATTATTTATATACTACTTTACTGCATTGTTTTCTGTTGAACATGATATTGATTGATCATCTTAATACCATGCTGGTTCCACCCTTCTGGATTATAATCTTCTCTGTCTGTAATAAATGAGATTATGGGTATATTTTTCTATTGACATGTTCAAATTCTTCCACCATCCCTGCTTTTAAGGAGTACTGAGCCTCACTCTTTTTATCATAAAAATGTGTAATAATAACAAAATTTTGTTCGCAGATGGAGGATAGGGGGTCTCATTACGAGCCAGCCTACCATGTTCATAAGGCTGTAACAAAGTGACATTCCCATTATGGCCACCACACTAGGGTTATGATCCATTGGATAGCCCAATTATCCTTGGAACAGGAGGTCTCATCACGAGCCGGCCTGATCACTTTTGCTACATCCCAGTGAATGGCAGTGTGGTTATCTGGTTACCACGCCAGCACATTGATCTCTTCTGTAGAACAACAATGTAACTCTCTAGTTATAAATTGAGGATTCTCGCTCATATGGGTTAAAAAGCAACCCTGCCGAGGCTATGGACGCCTGCTGGCAGCAGCGGCTCTGCTTATGGTATTGAAGTTATATCTTATCGTCAATTATTACTATAATACCCTTTTCTTATTTTTTTCTTTTTATCAGAGAAGTTATTTCCTTAATTTTTTTTCCCTGTTTTGAACCTTTATGCATGAGAAATTGTTTTCAGATCAATCACATCATTTTCAGCTAGAATGTTGTCAGTTAAGCATCTTTTTAGCATATTGTTGTCCTTTTTCGTTTTGCATAAACTATCATCAATCCAAAGCGTCCTATCTTTTATTCATAACTATCTTTATACACTCTGCTCTCATTATAATCATAACTCTCGTTGTCCTATCATTGATATGTGTACTCTGCTTCATTTACTGATATATTGTTCATTCCCGTGCCTTTCCGTCAGCATAACCCCTCTCATACGCTTTATGGTTATGGCATTCCTTTTCCAATTGGAGGGGGGAATGTATGCATTATGGGATTGCATGCGATATGATTACTGCACTCTGCCATAACTTGTTGATTTGACAAAAGTTTTTCTGATTGAAAGTTTTGCATGCATCTTATCTGTTGCTATCCAAACCTAACACTATGGATTCAAGAACATTGTATGCAAAATAGTGCTTTGTTTATAGGAGAACAACAAGTATGGGCAGAATTCTATTCACAGCATGACTACAGTATTGCAACTAACAGAAGAGGCTCGAGCAACTCGCATACGTGAACAATTCTTCAGACATGATGTGCTTACCTAGATTCCACCTTTTGCATCACTTTCAGCACCAACTCTGCCTACATCAGCTTCAACAACTGCCAGTCCATATATGTCATTCCACATTTTTGGAGGTAAAACTTGAGGTAAAATCACATAATTTTCTGATTTATTATGAATTTAGGAGAATTTCATAAAAATCCATTTTGAGCATCATTTATCATCCTTCAGTCCACATCTATACCACTCCCTATTTTTCAACGGCATATCATTTTCGAGTATGGGGGAGTGTTCCTTTCATTCATTTCTTTCTTATGACTATGTCATCCATATTCTTTATCATCCATTGTTATTCTTATTCATTCTCAACACCTCCATTATTCCATGTTGTTTTACACCAAGCATAGAATTCAACAGATGGTAGCAACCACCTCTATTTGTTTTCTAGCATTGCATGAGGGCATGCTAATTTTTCAGAGAGGGGGAGGAATTGCTACGCATGATGGATGTTTTCAATTTTCTTTCTCATTTAAGGCATACAATTTCATTTTTACACAATGCAGAAATTGATTTCCATAATATTTTAAAAAAAACCATGAACTCAATTCTTGTGATTTCTGGAAAACACAGACGTATCATTAATACAAACCCAGATAATTTCAAGATAAATTGGAAATCATGCACTCTCACCTACAGCCATTTTGTTTATATCCCATGATCCGTGCATCAAAACGATCTGATTTTTGGATCATAAAGGCATTCATATATTATAAATTTACTTGCCAAATTTCAACAAAAGCTGGTTTGTAGTTTTTGAGAAAATGGTTAATGAAGTTTGCTGTTGCTTATATCATATTTTGTTGCAACTTCATATATACATATAGTTGAATGTCAATATAAAAATTGTTATGCCTTCATCAAGATTACTAAAAGTGAATATTCATTAATTAAGGAAGAATTCATTTGTTCTATCCATTTCATGAGCTGAGATAAAAATATTTTTTATTGCTTGGTTAATACATGGGTTTTTGTCTTTGGGTTGCATGAGGACATGCAATATATTCAGTTTTCGTTGCATGAGGACATGCAACATATTGAGTGTGGGGGTATGTTGGGCCGTTAATATGCCATTATTATTATCACTTTTGAACACTTATTCCACCCATTTCTACTATTCTTCATCATGTAATTTATTATAATTTATTATATAAATCCATTTTATGATGATTTATGCTTCTATGAATGAATATTATTTATTCTCCTTTATTTCTAATAAATTGATGATTATGTATGATTTTATCAATGATAGTTTTAATAAATCAGTTGTAACATTATTCACCATTTTTAGCCTCCAAGATAATTTCCAGATTGAAGATTTGATCATTAAAAGTGCCAACTCAGAAATGCGCTGGAATAAGGAGTGACAGTTTTGCGGTTGAGATTCTGAGCAAATGAAGACGAATCTGGAAAATCCGAAACATGGGTTTTGTTCAGAACGGACCCAATTAACTTTATTAAAGAACGGTTTGCCCAAATTCGGCTTGTACTGAGAGAAACGCAGGGTTCTTTGAGCACGATTTTCTCAGATTTGTTGTTGCGGCCGTCCTCCAAATCTCAGCTGCAAAGCCAAATTCGTCTTGCTCTTGTTGAAAGCTGGATGGAAATATATCTTCTTGTTGATCAATTGGTTGGAAACAATCTAATTTTGTAATAGAAATTATGATGTACTTATCTTTATTGTGACTTCTCTCTGATCTCTCTCTATTTAAATGAAAACAGAGATCAGAGATGGAGGGGATTTTGGGGATGATTTCAGATGGAAAAATGATGAAGAATGATGGTGGATTATTCATGATAGGATAGGGATTGTTGCATGATGTAATTCTCAAGCATTTGCTGTTGTAATGATTTCACACTTTAATGATTAATACCTGATTCGGGAGTTGTTGTTCATTCTTTTCATCTGAAGTAGCCCAGCAGCATCCGCTGGTGGCGAAGGGCCCAGCCTCTGGTGGAGTACGCTGCTGCTGTATTTTATCTTTCCGATTTCTGCCGTGTGATGGTTTGGTTTCCTTTTCATTTCTTCAAATTGTGTTATTCAACAATATTTTGTTTATGAACATTTTGCAGAATTGTGAAATCATAATTGGATTGCGTAGTGACAAAATTATTAATCATAACTTGAATTGTCCTGCTCTTAATTCTAATATAATACTGCGCTGCCTGATTAAGATTGTGGTTCATTTAATTTCCGTTTATTTGTAATTGCAATTGTTGTCAATTATGTTACTATTCAATTATAACTACAATTGTTGTTGCTTCAATAACTGCGATTAATGTTCATGCTGCTGGGTTAAGGTTGTTGATTCAATTACATCTGTAGTTGCTGCGCATTTTTATTTCATTAGCTTTGCTGTTCAGTTTTCCAATAGATTTAGTTGTTGTTCCTTTTTTGCAAAGATTTGTTTTTGCCTTTTAAATGTTATTACAGCAAGTGTGTTTATTCCATTTCTGTTAGCAGCATTATTGATTTATCATTTTCAATTTATTGCTTTAGTATGGTGTGAGTTTTAAACAAGGATAGAGTTTTGTTGTTCAATCCTATTGATAGAAATAGACGATGTTCCATTTCTCGTTATTTGCATTATCTTTGCTTTGGTGTGCAGAAGGTCTGAGACTGTAGTGAACATTGACATATGCTGTTTAGTTCCCAGTTTGATGATCTTTCTTTTGAGTGCCTTTTCAATTGCATCAATCTCTAGAGGAATGAGTTATTGCTACTATATCCTCAATTGATGTTTGCTGAGTGAATAGTTGGATTTCAGAGCATTTGAGTTTGTGTTATTGTTGGATTTCTTTTTCAAGCTTTCATTTACTTTTGGATTTTAAGCACTATACTGCAAAACATTACTCTTGAGTAAATAGCCGCCTCAAACTGAGTACACTCTTGAAATAAAAAGTCGTCCCTGGGTTGATAATTAATGTGAAGGTAATTAGGAGTTAAAAAGACCCTTTTTATCGCTCCACACCAATCAACTTCGACTCTTTCCTTTAGTCAAGTTTACCTAATATTCCCCCTTAAACCTCGACTTGGGGTTTCTCTTGACCAACTTCAGCCAAACCAACCAAATGATTAATACCTACTCACTCTATCCATTATCCGCCTCAAATTTTATACCCAATGTTTCTATTAACACACCATGCCCCTTATTACCTAAGTCTACCACCAAATTTTACAGGCAATTCCCCAAGGGTACACATGCCTTACCAGGTCTTACAATAGTATGCCCATTTACATGCAATGAAAATTTAAACTCCATTATAACAATATATTTTTAATATGTTTCCTTAAAAAAGTTGGCATTCTCTCCACAATGAGCTTTTACACATCCAAATAATAATCTCTTATGAATGGATCCTCAACTTCACTCATCAATGATTTTATTCCACTGCTACATATGGACGTTTTATTTCATGGTTGATAATATCATATGCATATGAATCATGTTGAATATGGATGTGCTCCAAATAATCTCTAATTAGTCATTTATACATTGTTCTTGGCCCATTTCTCGAAGATTGAATGGATTATTGTGACATACATGGAATCTATAATTTTCTAGTAACCTAACTCATCACCTAGACAATATCCAAGTTGTGGCCTCCACCTGACTCACCAATTGTATAATCCCTGGGTTTTGACCTCCTCCTTTGCATGCAACTTGAAATCATATGGGTAATCATTAGGCCCCTCCAAGAATTTTCCATGGGAATCTCTTCAAAATCTCAAGTGAAGCTATTTTCTAGAGGCACCATGCAATGTCACCTCCTCCGCGACCCCTTGATCGACCAATTTTCATTGATAAACTAAACTATAAACCTCGTCCCAAAATGGTGGGATTTGATCAACAAAAAATTACTTAACTTGTGCCATAATCTCTTCATCAAGAGCATGTTTGGATTCCTACCTTTCCTTGCATTTTGGGTCTTCATTTATTGAATTGTTAAATTCCTTATCAACGAGCATCTAAAAATTGAATGTTTATTTCCAGGCTGGAAACCTTTTCAAGTCCATTCCTTAATATTTCTAGCATCTAAATGAATTTCTTCGAACTCAATGTCAGACTCAGAAGTTTCATCGATGAAATATACTCTATTGATTTCCATGACCTCCACACAACTCCTCCTTTTCTTAAGCAACTTAAAATCCCTCTATGCAACTTGATACTATCTTTGTGGACTCAAAACTACTAGTGTACCATGACTGCAATCAGATGCACCTCTAGGAATATCTCAGCCCTTCTAAAGTTTTTGGAACCAATGGATATATGTTATTTTTATGTCTACATGTATCTTCTTTAGCAATCACCATGCCATTACCGCAAAATTCCTTCTTGGCTCCAAATTTGTGTGTGTGCAACAAATATTAATATACTTTTCATGGTTGATCACCTATGAATTTTAATTATGGGTGGATTTAGCACTCTTACCACCTCATGCTACAAATATTTACTATTTCTCCCATCCGAAAATGTACACCTGCCTTGAACAACCATGGGACTACCTTTGTCCACAATTTTCCCATAAGCTCCTTAGGTAAGTAATCCACAACCATTGTTTCACCCACTCATTTTTCTTTTACTTAATGCATAAGCACATTGGTTCTCATGTTGGTTTCTTACAATAGTCAACTTCATAGTTCTTACATGGTTGTCAAATACATCCTTGGTTAGCACCTATCAATGCAAACAAATTCTCGTTGTGTATAACATGACAACCAATCCTTCTTTTTACTTCCTTGAGAACCATAGCCAGCACTGGAACCACTAGTACCACCATTAACATTGAAGCTAGACCCATTTCAATATCCACAACCAACTCGCAAACCACCAACCATGCCACTAATTCCATACCTAGAACCAATAAACCATTGGAAATATATGAGTCCCTTTGAAGATAATATCTAGCTCTAATATCAATTGTAGAAATTAAACAAAAGAGAAACAAATTTACAGAGAGGAAAAATAAATTAAAAACAACTAGCAACAATCATAAACACAACATGGACATTGTGTTTACCTTTGGGAAACCCCAACTTTGGGAAAAACCTAGCTAACAAAATTCCATTAGATTCCTTAGTCAAACCTTGGCCAAGCCAATCAAGTGAGCCTTCATCGCTCACATCCTTGGCCCATTACAATAGATTTCCTCCCAACCTTTTAAAGGCTCCATTACATGCAATCCCTAGGCACAAAATCATGGCCCGAAAACCACTACTATTGACCTAGTCAAATTTGAATCTTTCCCCAACTCAAGTTTACCTAACAATTCACACATTATCCATTTGGCCCTTTTATCAATAAGCCAACCCCATTATATGTACATTTACAAGTTACATGTACATTTAACCCGATTCATTCCCCCTTGGGGTGATACCATATATATTTAACCCAATATGGACCCCCATCATGGTTATAACATTGTACCCTCCTTTGAAAATGTTTGTACTCAAATCTTTTCATTTAAGTGATCCAAGAGGAATGATCAAAGAGGATCCTAAAAGGATAAATTTTCAAAGTCCTCGAAATGCAACAAACAAAGTCTCAAATAAAATATTTTGTCGTTCTAAATCCAACGACACAAACGACACATCAATCTGACATTGTATGAAGAAGTTATGGGCCGCTGAAATATTTTGGAAACAACTAAAATTTTTGCAGGAAAGACCCACAGGTGACACTTGATATTGTTGAGTGAATGTTGTCGTTCGTCATATGGATGATGACGTCAATAGGATGATGTGGCTGTATGGATGGAGGAGATCTAATCAAGTGATGAAACATGGTAGGTAATGTCAGCAAGACGTCAACAACCTAATCAATTATATGGACCAATAAGAGCACGCCATGTGGTTCCCAGTTAGCATCATCGGTTTCTCTTAAGGAGGTGACATTTTGTAACTTTGCGGCAACCAGCAGTGGTGAATTTTCCGTATGGTTAAATTGTCCAGTCACCGCAAACAAATTGGCAGGAAAAATTGGTCATTGGGTCTATTATATAATAAAATTAAAATTAAAAACCCAGCTACCGATGGACGGGCGATCAAACCCCGTGCACCGGTTGGTCAGTCGGTGAATGACCAATAGTTATAAAATGTATATATTTTAAATGCCAACAGCGGGAGTTGAACCCGCCTAGCAGGTTCATCGATGCCAGTCCCAACCAATAAAATGCACCAAAAGAACCAATAACTAACGCTAAACATAACACCGTGAGCGAGGCAGGGGGGTGGACCACGCAACCTATGTCGGGCCAACAACCCTAGAAAACAACTGCCACCAATGTGCAAGTGGTGCTTCATTATTGGTAACATCAACCCCAACTATTAAATTCGAATTCTACCGAGGGCCAAAGGAGGGGATGCATGGAGCGAAGGCCGAGTTTTGGTAACGTGCAAGAACCAAAGCCAAATTAATGCCCCACCTAGGTGCGATTTTCGATAAATATTATTTTGGAATCTTGGGGAATATTCCCACATGGAATCTTGCAAATAATCTAAAATTTTCCCTAGAATCCCAAAGGTCGCCAGCACATAATAGGCCCAAATTTATAGTCATTTTTCAGGATATTTCGCCAAGAATCCAACCGTGCATTTTATTTCTTCAACAAAGGTCTACATTTTCATGCCATTCTTGGAAGTGGAGGTATAATATGTCAAATTTAAATTGCATGTAATTTTATTTCGCTGCCAATTAATGAAAGAGGCCTCTCCCCATTGAGCAGGGCTTGAAGACGTAGCCCACACTAAGTGAAATCCGTTGTCAACTTGTCTGTGTTCCTTTGATCTCATGGTTGATTTTAATTTATGCTTCTTTTATGTGTGTGTTCCACTCTGTTATGTGCTATTTTAAATGAAATTATGTATGCAACATTGATGTAAAATACCTGGATCAGGTTTGGTATCAGAACAGTGCTTCTTGATGTTAGTTGAATGAGTGAATGCTAACCAAGAACAAGCTCCAAAGAGGTGAAGGAAAACTCAAATCCTTTGATCTCGAAGTGGGGCATGCATCATGAAGACAAAAAAATGGCATATGAGAAAGCTCGAGTGGAGGAAGAGATAAATTATCGCAAGCTATTCTACACCATGGCAGAAAACATGGAAAAATTGTTTACAGAATATGAGAAGACAATAAAGCAAGGGAAGAAAGAAACAAATGATCATGCATCAGTAAACAATGGAGGTGGAGGAGAAGAACCCCCTCCCTCTCCATCCTCTAGAGAAATTTCTTCTTCTTCTTCTTCTTCTTCTTCTTCTTCTTCTTCTCATCATTCTAATAGGCATCATAGGAATGCATCTAAAAATCCATTTTTTAAGCTAGACGTAAAGTTTTATTTTCCCACATATAATTGAGAATGAAATGCAAAAAAGTTAAATAATTGGATCACATATATGAAGGTCTATTTCCAGATTTATCAAATTAAGGAATATTAGGCCAAGATCTAATTATCATCTCTTTGACTAAGTGACACCACTCTTGTATCGTGGGAGAGAAAGTTATAGAAAGGTAGCAAATACTTGGGTAATCTCCTTTCTTCTTATTCTAGTTTTGTTTCTGCATTAAAAGATCACTTCTATTATTTGGGTTATCAAAAAAAGGCTTTAATGGAATGGTAATATTTGAGACAAGGAAAAGGTCAAAACGTTTAAATCTTCACAAAAGAGTTTAGAAACAAGCTTTAAACTTGGGCATTCCACTTGATTCACCAGAAACTATAACAAAGCATATTAGTGATTTACAAAGTTATATCAAGAATTCTTTGTTCTTATTTGAGCCTACTACTATTGATGTGACCATTGTGAAGGCCATTCACCTTAAAATCAGGGGCAATAATGACAAAGAAGATCATCCCAAGAAATGATCTTTCAAACCTCATAATGGAAAGTGCAAAGGAAAAGGAAAGGAAAAGAAGGCAAATGCAACCAAGAAATAAGGAGAAAAACCATTTTTCACACATTGCAAGAAGGCTATGATGATGAACACTATTGGAAGTTTCATCTAGAGTTGAAGCCAAATAGATTTGGTGGAAAGGGAAGGCAAAATACGGTGGCAACCGTGCAACAGGACCTTGGACCCGACTCTGGTGACGAGACATAGATCACAATAATGGGTATACAATGTAACATTTCTCTTCATGCTAATGGAAATTATGAAATTCATGCAAGTACAAGTTATTCAAATGAGTCTCTTGTTAATGAACGAAATAGGACTAAATTGTTCCACATAAGAGTTGTGATGAAACATACTAAAGTGGAAATCTTGTTTGATCTTGGCTCTCAAGTAAACTTGATTTCAGAATCCTTGGTTAATAAATTAGGGTTGGATACCAAGCCTCATCCGAAACCCTACCCTTTTGGTTGGGTATGTGAAAAAGCAAAATTACATGTAAGAAAACATTGTAAGGCTCAATTTGTGATTGCATCCAAACTAGTTGATGAGGTTGACCTTTATATTGTACCTTTGGATATGTGTGGCATTGTATTGGGGAGTCCATATCTGTATGATAGGAAAGAATTTTTATTTTCCATGAAAACAAGTATCATCTCACAAAATATGAGGTGGAATACATTGTTAGGGCTCATCATGCCAAGATCAGTGCAAGTCAGATGAAGATATTGTTCAATTCCAGTAAAGGGTGCATGCTCATGGTTGTGAGACCAAAGGATGCAGAGACATTTGAAGCTTTCCAAGGTTTTGATCCCACTCATAAAAAATAATTGTATGAAATTGTTTCTAACTATAATGGTTATTTTAGGAACCAATTGGGTTGCCTCCAAAGCGTGAGATCCAACATGAAATTCACTTGCAACAGGATGCTCCTTTACCAAAAATTGGTATGTACAGGTTGTCATCCATTGAGATGGAGGAGATAAGGAAATAAGTGTAGGACTTGTTGAACCAAGGAGTCATAAGGCCAAGCTCTTCTCCTTGCGACTCACCCATCGTGTTGGTGTCAAATAAGGATGGCACATGGAGGATGTGTGTGGACTATAGGGCACTCAAAAAATAACGGTGAAGAATCAATACCCTCTCCCTCACATCTATGATCTATTATACCAATTGAAAAAAGATGTTTATTTCAAAAAACTGGACTTGCGCAATGGCTACCATCAGGTCAGGATTGCATAATAGGACGTATGTAAGACTACATTCAAGACAAAATAGGGGTTGTTTGAATGGTTGGTGATACCATTCAGACTGTGTAATGCTTCGATCACATTAATGAGGGTGATGAATGACATTTTCAGACCTTTCCTTGATTATTTTGCACTTGTGTATCTTGATGACATTTTTTTTAGTAAAACTTGGGAAGATCATGTGGGTCATTTTAAAAAGGTGCTTGATGTTTTGCAAAAAGAAAAATTGCATGTCAAAATGTCTAAGTGTGAATTTGGTAAGACCTCTTTGTTTTACTTAGGTCACATTTTTGGAGGTGGATAGTTAAAAATATATCCTTCTAAATTTGATGTGATTGTAAAGTGGCCTAAGCCCACCAATGTTACAGAGGTTCATAGCTTTTTCGGTGCAGTACAATACTAGAGAAGGTTCATTTCCAACTTCTTCATCATTTCACCCCCCTTGCATGCTTTAAAGAGTGTTAAGAATACCTTTCAGTGGGGAGGAAAGCAACAAAAATCCTTTAATACACTAAAAGAGAATATCAATACCGCAAAAGTGATGGACTTACCTGACCTCCAATAAACTTTTGAGATTGAGACAAATTCCAGTGGGTACACCATGGGATTTGTGTTGATGCAGCACAGGAAACCTATATGTTACCAATCAGAGACATTCTCCCAAGCTGTTGTGAACTATACAACATATGACAAGGAGTTGTATGCCTTGGTCCAAAGCATGAAAAAGTCAAAGCACTATTTTATTGGCAAGGAGACCATCATTCACACATATCACAAACCCTGTTACGAAACCAACTCACAAAATAAAATAAAATAGATATCAATGACTTAGAAATCAGCCACTTCGAGGGGGAAACCTTCTTTATATTACATAAATGAATAATTCTTGGATGATACAAATGAAAAATCCTCCTTTCTATATAGGAGTCCATGGGGTCACAATATAATCCTATATGACCTAATAATAATAATGTAAGGGCACAAAAATAACAATAATGGGCTATTATGGGGCACAATAATAACAATATGGGGACTATAGGGGTACAACAATAACAATAAGGGGGCTACACTAAAAACAATAAGGGATTACACTAGTAATATAGGGCCCTAACATGCCCCTCTCCTTCAAAAAAGTGTTTTCCTTAATGCTTGAGTAGTTCTGGGTGCTTCTGTATAAAATTATCATCCTACCATGTGGAATCTTCAATGGCTAAGTTCTTCCACTTGATGAGATACTCTGAAATTGATCGATTTCGTAGTTGTCGAGTTCTTGTTTCCGTGACTGCTTCAGGTTCCAATATGATTTTTCCTTCCTCTTCAAGTTCTGGAAATATTTTTTGAACTATAAGTTTTTCACCTATAACCTTTTTAAGCACGAAACATGGAAAATTGGGTGAACTCGAGAAGATGTAGGCAGGTCCAATTTGTATGCCATAGTACCAATATTTTGCAACACCTTGCAATTTGTATGCCATAGTACCAATATTTTGCAATACCTTGTAAGGACCATAGTACTATGGAAATAATTTATTATCCTTCTTAGCTTTCTTGAAATACATTTTTTTGTATCATCGTAGTCATACCGAGTCGCCTACATCAAAACTTATTTCACTACGATGTTGATCTGCCTATTGTTTCATTTGATTTTGTGGCAAATTTAGGTTATCCTTTAAGAGTTGGAGAACTTTTTTTTGTTTCTCAATGTGATCTTCCACTACTTGAACCTTATAATTTTCTCTTAAAGATGATGTGATGGAAATCATATGATATCCATAAAGTGCCATAAATGGGGTCATTTTTTCTCCAGTGTGGAAGGAAGTGTTATGCCACCATTTAGCGAGAGGTAGCCAATTGACCCATTGTTTTTGTTTATCATATATAAAGCAACGAAGATATCCTTCCAAACATTTTTTCACTATATCAGTTTTCTCATTAGATTGAGGATGATAATATGAGCTATGAGCTAGTTGAGTACACAAAAAAGAAAATAATTTCATCCAAAAATTTACAGTGAAAATGGGATCTCTATCGCCTACAATAATATTTGGGTTTCCATGTAGATTTTGAATTGTTTCCATAAATGCAGTAGAAACTGTACTCAATTTAAATGGATGAGATAATGCACAAAAATATGCATACTTGCTAATTCTATCAACTACCACAATGATGAAACTCTTTCCTTCAGACTTAGTTAAACCTGTGATAAAATCCATTGAAACCTCCTCCCAATGTTGATTTGGAATGGATAAAGGTTGTAGAAGACCCGAGGTCTTAATTGTCTCAACTTTATTTTGCTGGAAAACCAAACATTCTGCCACAAAATTTTGAATATCATATTTAATGCCATCCCAAAAAAAAATCTTTCTTCACCTTGTGGTAAGTTTTTAAAAATCCTGAGTGTCCTTCTGAGGGAGAGGTGTGCAATTCCAAAATAATGTTTTGTTTTAGCTGGGAATTCCTATAAATATATAAGCGATATTTGTACCATAAGGAATCATTTTTCTAACTAAATGTATCAAATGTATTGAGATCTTACTACAACTTTTGAATGAGTTTCCATACTTCTTCGACATTCTTCCATTCCTCCCTTGTTTCAGTTATTCAATCTGGTTGGATAATAGAAATGGCACAAAGAAATACTTCCACATCCTCATCCTTTCTTGAGAGTGCATATACAACAACATTTTTCTTCCCTTTTCTGTAGATGATTTCAAACTCATAACCCAACATCTATGTGACCCATTTTTGTTGCTCTTCAGAATATAGTTTTTGAACATCCAAAAATTATTTAATACTTTCCTGACCACTTTTTACCTTGAAGTGTCTTCTTATTAGGTAAGGTCTCCATTTCTTTAGTGCATGTAGTATTGCCAACATTTCCTTCTCATAAATAGCTTTATGTAAATACTTTACTTTGATTGGATGACTTTCAAAAGCAATGGGTCTTCCTTCTTGCATTAAAACAACACCAATTCCATTTCTTGAGGCATCAAATTCCATAATAAAGGTTTTTGTGAAGTCTGGTGTAGCTAAGACCCGTGCATGGCACATTACCTCTTTAAGATGTTCAAAGGCCTTAGTTGTTTCAGAAGTCCATGAAAATGCATCTTTCTTAAATAATGTTGTTGGAGGTGCTGCTATTCTCCCATAATTCTTAACAAAATTGAAATAATACCCTATTAACCCTTGAAATCCTCGTAACTGCTTTATGGTTTTTTGGACTTTCCATTCATTAATCGCTTTAATTTTGTTAGGTTCTACCTTAACACCCTCCTGAGATACACTATGGCCCAGATATTCCACCTCTTGTACTCCAAATAAACATTAGGAAGTTCTTGAATATAATTGTTTCTCCTCCAATTGAGCACCCTGTCAACATGATCCTTCCAAAACCTGTTATAGATTGGTATATCATCAAAAAATACTAACACAAATTTTCTAAGGAAGGGTTTGAAAATGGAACTCATCAAACCTTGAAATGTAGAAGGTGCAATGGTAAAGCAAAAAAGCATGAAAAAAAATTCATAATGACCCTCATGAGTTCGGAATGCTATTTTTGGAATGTATTCAGTCTTCATTCTAATTTGATGATATCCTGAACGGAGATCCAACTTGGAGAAATAAATTTCACCATGTAATTCATCCAATAATTATTCAATCACAGGAATGGGAATTTTTTATTTAATAGTGAGCTTATTGAGCTCCCTATAATTTGGACACATGCGCCATGATCCATCATTCTTGTGCACCAATACTACTGGAGCAAAGAAAGAACTTTGACTAGGTTGAATTATACCAGCTTCTAGCATTTTTGCAATCATACGTTCATTTTTTCCCTTTTAGACATAAGGATATCGGTAAGGCCTGATGTTTGGAGTAATACTTCCTGTAATCACATGAATAGCATGATCATTATCATGAATAGGTGGGTTTCCTTTGAGTTTCAAACACCTTGGAATTATTGTCCAATACTTTTTGGAGACCTGGAGAAATAGACGATTTGACGTTGGAACTTCTAGTGAGCATAATTCTGTAATGACGCGTCGTTCTTTCTTCAGAAGCTTTATCATGACATTAGAGCATATTATCTTTCCCAGATTCCCTGTGATACCCCGTAATTCAAATTCATTTCCTTCTAAAAAAAATCAATAAAAGTTCTTGAAAATTAAAAGCTACTGTCCCCCCAGATTGTAACCATATTACTCCTAGTACAACATCAGCACCACCCATTGGAATGGAAATCATTGGACTATTCAATAAATATTCCCCCATGGTTAGCTTGATATTATGGCACTTTCCATAGCAATTTATATTTCCTCCATTTTCCACCATCACTTGACACTCTGGTGCTGGGTATAGGAATAAATTCAATTCCTTGGCTACCTCACAATGAATAAAATTATGGGTACTACCCAAATCAATAAGCATTATTACATTTTTATTTTTGATATTTCCTTATATCTTAATAGTTTGAGGAGTGGTAATTATTTCCAATGCATTATAGGATATCGTTGGATTCATTTCTTCTTCCTCTATGTACATCCTCTTCTTTTGAAGTTTCTTGTTCCTTTTCTTCCTCATGTTCACAATCTATGTAAAATAATTTCTTCTCAGTACACTTATGACCTTTATTATATTTTCTATCACAACTATAGCAAATCCTTTTGATATTTTTTCTTCCAATTGTTGTGGTGTCAATCTTGTAGGTTGTGTAATTCTAGGAGTAGCAACACCTCCATCTTTATAGTTGTGAGTGGTAGGCTTCCTTGTCACCATAATTTTGTTTTCAATTTTTCTTGCCAACCTGAATGCCTTCTCCAATGTATCAGGTTCTCAAAGTCGAACCTCATGTTGGATGTTATCCTTTAGATTCCCTATGAAGACATCAATCCTATGTTCCTCTAGAATATTATTTACCCTTATATTCAATTTTTGGAAGTCCTTAATGTACTCCATCATTGAACCCTTTTGTTTGAGATTTATCAATTGGATAAAGAAGGTGTTGCTCTTTGTATCCTCATAATGTGCTATCATTTTCTCTTTAAAAATTGACCAAGTGACCAGTGGTTTATGAGAAAAAATACATCAATACCATACAAACTATTTTTTTTGTAAATATAAAGTTTCAATTCATACCTTTTGTGTGTTTTGCGTATTATGGAGCTCAAATTATTGCTCCATTTGTAGTATCCAAGTTATCGTATCCTTGCCATCAAACTTCATCATATCTATCTTTTGAATATGGTGGGTCTTAAATCCAACGTTAGAGTCTATGAAATCATGATTAACATTTCTTTTGTTCTCATCATGAGTTTCTTCTACTACCTTTTCACCATTAGGAATATTTTCTTGTAGCAACTTTGCCAAACCTTCCTTAAAACCTTCCATGTCTTTATTCAAATATTCCATGTTGACTTCTATACCATCCATCTTAGCTTCCACGCCATCCATCTTAGCTTCCATTCCATTCTTTAAACCATCCATCTTAGCTTCCACGCCTTTCTTCAAACCATCCATCTTTGCTTCCATGCCTTTCTTCAAGTCATCCATCTTAGCTTCCATGTTGCATTCTATACCATCCATCTTAGCTTCCACTCCATTATTCAAACCATCCATCTTATATTCCATGCATTTCTTCAAACCATCCATCTTAGCTTCCATGCCTTTCTTCAAACCATCCATCTTAGCTTCCATTTCATTTTTTGTTACTCTTTGCGAGAGCAAAATTTGTTGCACTTGGTCTTGTAATTTTGATATATCATGTTCAAATCCTTCCTTTTCGTGAGTCATAATAGAGCCTTCTAAGTGATTAATGGGTGTTGAATTTTTTTTAGGGGGGAGTTTTAGAACCCAATACTAATATATATGCTTCAATATACCCTTGGAATCACTTCAAACAGATTTTTCAAACAAGACTTATGCAATTTTTAAAAACAATACGGACATTTTTCTTGCTTTTGAGGAGCTCAATATTGAAACTAATGTATCTCTATATTTTCGAATCCCCGATATTTTGTCTATAGTACTTTCGTATCCCTCTAAATATTCTTTCCAATGCCACAGGTCTGACTTGATTTGGATTCCTCAAGGAAAAGTTATGCCCAATCTCCCATAATGACCTAATTATGGACTTGTTTAATAGAGCGAACTTGTACAGAATTACATGCACCATTGTTTCCTCCTTCGGCTCTAAAATTGATATATAGGAAACTACATTCCATTTTATTTCAACCACTTTTTACATAATTCCAATCTGATGCTCATAGAGAGAGTTATGAAGATTTTTCCAAGGTCACCTCTTTGAGATGAAATTCGGGAGCCTACAAAAACCCTAAATTATACGGATCATATCTCCAAAAATATTGTGAACCAAGATCTGAAATTTTCCCACGAAGTCCCTCCAGATTTTGGCGCAAATGGGATTTTTTTTTAGCTTCTGAACCTACGTAGAAAATAGTTATAGCAAAAATACCATGATGCCTTATTTGAAGCAGCGAAACCCTAGAATCCAAAGCTCTGATAGCAAATGTTATGAAACCGAATCACAAAATAGAATAAAAGAGAGATAAATGACTTAGAAATCATCCACTTTGAGGGGGAAACCTCCTTTACATTACATAAATGAATAATTCTTAGATGACACAAATGAAAAAACCTCCTTCTTATATATAGGAGTCCATGAGGTCACAATATAATCCTAGTTGACCTAACAATAATAATGTAAGGGCACAAAAATAACAATAATGAGCTATTATGGAGCACAATAATAAAAATATGGGGACTATAGGGGTAGAAAAATAACAATAAGGGGGCTACACTAACAATAATAAGGGACTACACTAGTAATATAGGGCCCTAACAAACCCTTGCAGTACCTCCAGTCGCAAACCAAGCTTCAACATGAACATCATTTCAGATGGATGGGGTTCCTTCAATAGTTTCATCTAGTAATAAATTACAAGAATGAAAATAGCAACAAAGTGGTAGATATGCTCTCTCTCCCTCCTATTTATGCATTTATTGTTTTACAAAATGATTCTTTATCTTTTGAAATTTATGTTGAACAGTATCCTGATGATGAATATTTTAAGGATATTTATGCAAATATGACTCATGGATCATAGATATACAATTACCATTTGCATGGAAAATTGGTGTACCACCTTGGAAAACTTTTCAGCCCCACCAATGAAAGAATACATGTAATTATAGAGGTACATACCTCTCTTGTGTCGGACCATTTTAGTGTAGGGAAAACTTTGTGTCATTTACAGATTTTTTGTTATTAGCTTCACATGAAAAACATTGTAATAAGATATGTACAGGGATGTGTATTATGTTTAGTTTTCAATCCCACTCATAGAAAATTAGGGCTATACACACCACTCCCTGTTCAAATTCATCCATGGGAAAGTTTGTCAATGGATTTTTTTGACAGTTTTCCTTTGTCTAGGAGGGGTCATGACTATTTGTATGTCGTTGTGGATCAATTTAGCAAAATGTGTGTCTTAATGCCTTGTAAAAAGAGGATCACTGCAGAGTAGAATGATCATATCTTCTTCTAATTTGTATGGTCCCACTTTGGGTTTCCCACATCCATTGTGTCTGATCGGGACTCTCATTTCCATGGAGAGTTTTGGACACATTTGTGGAGAATGATGGACTCCAATTTAAAGAGGAGTGTGGAATTTCATCCATAGATCGATGGGAAGAGAGAGGTTTTCAACCAAATAGTGATACATTTACTTAGGGGCTATTGTAGAAAGAATCCAAAGTTGTGGGACAAGTGACTTCCTTATGTACAACACACACACAACAGGGTTGGGTATTAATCCACTCAAATCTCACCATTCAATACATGCTTTGGATATTTTCCAAAGGACCCCTTAGACATGGTATTTAGGAGAGATGAAGATTCTAGTGAGAAAAATGACAAGGAAAAATCACGGTAGTTCATTCAACGAATTCCGATGATTCACCAGAAAGTGCAAGAGAAATTGGAGAAAATTCAAGCTCAATACAAGGATCATCATGAAAAGCACCAGGTTGACCACCAATTTCAGGTTGGAGATAGGGTGTGGCTCCACATCAGCAAAGACAGAATGAAAGGGGAAGGAAAGAAGTTGAGGCCAATTTGATATGGTCCTTTCACCATATTAGAGAATATTGGAGACAATTTTTTTCGTCTCGATTTGCCAGTATATATGCAAATGTACTCAGTGGTGAACGTTGAAAACTTGAATATTTATGAGCCTCCTTTCATCATGGACACTGAAGAGGTTGGATAGGTTCCTACAATGGACAATTTTGCACTTAATACTTGGATAAGCTACCTAAAGATATCATTCTTGACGGAAGAACCATAACTTCATGATGGGGAGATGTTGAGTACATTCATATTGGTTTCAAGGGAATGCATCCAAGTAAGGCCCGATGAATTGAAAGGTGAAAGTGAGGGAGAAATTCCCTCACTTTCCAATTAACCGATAAAGCTTTTGGCAGCCCAAAATCTCATTAGCGGGGAGGAATGAACTAGTGGAATGATCCAGGAGGATCCTAAAAGGCCGAATTTTCAAAGTCCTCAAAAGGTAGTGAAACCAATCTCAAATCAAAGATCTCATCGTTTTGAATCCAATGGTGTGAATGACACCTAAATCCAACATTGTATGAAGAAGTTATGGCTCGCTGAATTTTTTTGGAAACAACTAAACTTTTTGCAGGCATGACCCACATGTGACACTTGGCATGTTGATGTCAGTAGTAGGGATGTTGACATCAGCCATACGAATGATGACATCATCATAGTGATGTGTTCGTATGGACAGAGGAGAGAAAATAAGGTGATGACATGTGGTAGGTGAAATCAGCATCTCGATCAACAACCCAGTCAGCCATACAAACCAATCAAAGCACACCATGTGGTGCCTGTTGTAACACACCTTGTATTTTAATTTATTTATTTTTGAAAAATATGAAAAAAAAAAAAATATATATATATATATATATATAAAGAAAAGAAAAGAAAAAAGTAGAAAAACAAAAGGGATATAAAACAAAAATGTAGAAAAATAAAAGAAAATGAAAAAAGAAGTAAATCCCATGCAAAAGAGCACAAATCCAAATGTCGTTCATTTTGATTAATTAGTTTAACATTCGTTAGAAACTAATTAAAACCTTTAATAAAGGTTTTATATGACTTTTTGTCTTTATTGTAAAATACATGTTGATCTTGACGGCCGATATGTTCCTCGGCTAGGGAAACACTTCGGACCCCCCCCCCCCCCCCCTGTGCCTTCTACATTTAACCAAGGAGGGAGGGGGGGTCCAAAAAGTTGATTCTACAAAACTATGCTTGTGATGTGTCCTCCTCTCGACTACTTCAGACCTGTTATCACCAAACTAGTACTAATTAGGTTTTTCAACAGTCAATTTGATGTAACTATTTCAAACCACTTGGGGTTTTAAGTTAGCCCTTCCAACCAGAGAGGGCTCTCTCAAGAAAAGGTAAGATATTCAATAAACAAACTTATATTGAATATGGATAATTCTTAAATGTCTTTTAGCTGACTTTTTCAGGTGGAAGATGAGTGAGGGCTACCATTGGGCATGGAGTCAAGATGTAAATTCAATTGCAAATAAGTATCATTCATGGAAGCTGAGGCACATGATATTTTACAAAATAACTCTGACAACAAACATAATACATAAAGGAAGTTGGAGCATAATATTTTATGAATTCTAAGTAATCATGTATAAGCAAGTTGAATCAACATTCAAAAGATAAAAGGACATAAACACATTAAATCTCAATCAAAATCTTAGGTCTGAACAAAAGACTTCTGCCACTATCTATTAATTGAGCAAAAACAAATTACAATAGTATATATAGTCATTACAGCCATCAACCTTCTCTAACTCTAAAAATCCACTATTTATAGATTGAAATCCCTTTTACATAGGTTTTCCACCCGGGATAGACTCTTGAACCTGATCTAGAGATCTAATCCAAAAAGGATTCCATTACATTAAGAAAATATAGAGATAATTATGTTTGAAAGAGTTTTTAGTAAAAAAGGACACTAACTCTATTAACTACATCAACAATAAATTTTAATAACCCATTCTAATGATGGATATCAAACCAAACAAACTTGTTTAGGTGGAAAACAAACATGTTCAGGTGGCAAACTGTCATACTAGATTTTAGGTCCTGATATACTGAATTGGATGATGAGTTGTCCATTGATGTAGTGGCAAAAGTGATGTGATGTCAGCCATGTCAACCTTATGAAGTGCATGGTTGAATTTTCTTCATCAATAGATGTCCCAATGACACTTCAAAATCTCTTTTGATGGCTCATCTCCTTACTGAACTGCATTAGATGCCTTTAAAAGACCAAAAACTTAGCACGCTGGAAAAACAAAGTATTTAGGCAAGTTCATAGTGTAATTTTCGTAGCATTTCCATAACACCACTTTCTGAATTTTTTCTAACTTTTCTGCCTGGGAGAGGGTCTTCATTGGGTATAATAAGGTAAACAAATGCCTTCATTTACTCTTGACATGATATTTTTTGGAAATTTGTTCTTCAAAAAATTCTACAGTGAGTTTGTAGCGAAAACTCGGCTTCAAGCCTAGAGCTCGCTACGAACCTGCCTAATTTCACCAAATTTTGAAATTTTCTCCTTAACTCCAAAAACATGCTTGCATCCCTGTAAATGACTTGATATGATATCCTAAGACAAAAAATGGCCAAAATATGTGTGTCTTACCATATTTTGAGGAGAAACAGGGTCATCTTCCATCACAATCATCTTTAAACTGTTTTTCTTTAACTCTGCTTGCGCCATCTCCATTTGTATTTCCAATTCTCTGACTTGGCTTTGTAACTTCCTTCTTTCTTATTGCAACCACATGTTCCTTCTAAAGATATGTTTCATCATTTTGTGCAGAGGCAGTGTCCTCTTCAACATCTTCCTTGACCCCTTTGCAACCTCATCATAAAAATCTATCTGTTTGCTCACTTCCTTTTTGAAGTTTGTGAGCTCCTTCCTCTCTTGTTTGAAGTCTGCTAACTCCAACTTAGTTTGTAAAATCTCTTCTCTAGCTTCCTTAAGTTGTTATTTTAAAAGCTCCATTTCAGATTTTTCTTGATCTTTTTCCTTGCCCTTCCTTTCCTTGCTCACCTATGCCTCTGTTGGAGATAACTCTATTATTTCTTTCCTTGCTGGTTTTTTCTCCTTTTCTGGTTCTTTATGCAACTTCTCAGATTTTTCTCCCTTTGCTAAATGTGACCAAGTGAGTGGCTTCCTAGGTTTAAAAACAAAACCTGAGTCTTCTTTGGAAAAGTATATTTTCTTAGCTTTAAGACTCTTTTTCTTGAATTTTTGCTCCTTTAAATTCAACAGGCATCACAACAGGAGATTCCCCAATGTCAATTTCCTGCAAAATATCTTCTATATTTCCTTACCCCACTGTTTGACTTCTAGTGATCCTTCTATGAGTTTTTAATATCGGTTTTAACTTTACTATTGGTAGGGGTTTGTTGGGGCACCACTGTCTCTTGCAATTGATCAATTTCTACCTCTGTTGGCTCCACCATGGGTTGCACCTCTATCTACACATCCACTTCATGTTTAACTTCTGTTTCAACCCTAGACTCTTTATCTTTCTTTTGAGTATTTTCCTTTGATCTAGGTGTCTTTCTAGGAGTAAGGACATCCACCTCATACCCAATCAAGAACAGAAAAGTGGACCAATCCCTGTTTAACTTATTTAACTCCTTATAACTAACAATTCTATCAAACCATGGTGAGAAATAGAAGTGTCATTGCTTTCAGGTTTAGCTTGTACCATATCAGTCATTTTTTCTAAACTCCTAAACAGAAAAAAATGGTAAATCTAGAGATTTTTTACCTATGAAATAAAGCAATAATATAAAGTGGTATTGATAGATCATGTGAAATCTACCTTCACAAGTAAAGTATTTCTGAATCACCATCAGTAGTTTTGAATAATTTTCCTTGAGGCAAGTCCTGGAGATGCCTGAGATCATGTTTGTGCCTATGTGCTCCTCCTTTAGAAACTCGTCACAGTTTTGAAGCTTAAAATTTGTTTCTTTAAACCACTCCTCTCCGGACCTTGGAATATCGGTTTCCTATGAAATTGTCTCAGGAGACACAGTAAAATTGAGGATGCCCACCTTCGAACCTGTACCAATGAATTCAACAGCAAAAAATTTAGACATATGTGCATGATATCCTTGTAGTTTCTGGCAGAAGCACATGCAACCTACATTTGAAAAATATTGTGAGAAGCTGGGGTCTTCTGCAATTAGCCTCATATCCATGGGCTCATGTCTTACCACAATGTCACCCTTGTTTGGCTTTCTATGTGAAGCCATACCTTCAAACAAAACGTTGATCAAATTCTTCTTTGACACCTGCGGAATTGTTTTGAGACTACAAGCACCTATCTTGACACAGGAAACACCTAGCCTAAGATAGTTACTGGAAAAATATCAAGACTCCAGACTACTGGAAAAAGTGTTCAAACAACTTACAAGGATGAAGGTAAGGTGTTGCTTTTTGAATTATGGATTGGGCTAAATTAGGAAAGAGTAAATGAGTGGGAAAAACAAAATGATGAGAGGAATAATGATTCCACGCATGGACATGAAATATGATGACACAGAACTGAATAGTACCATGATGACCAAGTGTGCACTGACCACTAAAATTATAACAAGACACATCTTATCCCACCATTAGTAGAAAAAACAAAATTCACAACATTATCAATACTTGGGAGGGAAAATTCTCTACGGAACTGTCAGGCACTTCCGTAGCGAAATTAGGCTATTTTACACTGACTACACTGCAGAATCCAGAAAAATTTGCCAAGTGTCATAGAATGACCTTTATTCCCCATGCAATCAGATTTTTTCAAAATTTACCTTGATAAGACCTTTATTGCATGATCAATGACTAATTATACCCCTTAAACTATGTACGTTGTTTTAAATTTAATGAACTTCATGACCTTATTTCATCCAAATGACCCAACCTAACTTACCTAAGACCAACCTAGACAAACCTAAAAAAACCTAGTTGTTATCAAGGATAATAGTGGCTACACTGGGGATGTTGCACCCATTTGGTACAGTAAAGAACCAACATCTCCAATGCCTTACTTGAAAACTGAAAATTATGAACTTGATGAAATCTTCTTCAATATTTTATGGCCTTCTCCTCAAGCTCAAACTTGATGATAATATCACCTTTATTTTCAAACAAAATAAAAGAAAATGGACTATATACAATGATGTGTATTTAAGCATAATGAATTAGGAAGAGTAGTGTTTTATAAACCTACCATTGATAGGTCCTCCTTCACATAGCTGCCCATTCATTTCTTGAAGTAAGAATGTGTTGTTCCCATGATATTTTGTTATCATAAAGGTTCCTTTCTAGATATTTTAAATTTTCTTTATCTTCAATCTTGGCCTCCCACTTCAAAACCACATCTTGAACTTTAAATTTTTCCTCCTTTGTCTTCCTGTCAAAAGTTTTTTTGACTCTATTTTGTGACTGTTGATGATTAGTGTACAATTCCTCCATTTTTTCCTGCAAATAAATGAGTTGATTTATCCTTATTTGGATTTCATTTGGTTCTTCTTCCAACCCCTGCAGTAATTTCATCAATGGAAATCCAAGGGAGGTTGGAAAAATTGCTTCAATTCCATATACTAGCTCATAAGGAGATGTACCTATAGACCTCTTGGTACAAATTTTGTCAGCCCATAAAGAAAATTTTAACTTCAAATTCCATGACCTTTTTCTTTCTTGCAAAACCTTCTTGATAATTCTGACTCTGCTTTTGTTTGATGACTCAGCCAAGCCATTACCTTGAGGATAATATGTTTTGGAGTGACCAAGAGTAATATAGCATTGATTACAGAAACTAATAATTTTTTTAGACTTAAAATCTTGAGCATTGTCAATGATAATTTTCATGGGAAAACCAAACCTTGATAAAATATTGTTTTCTAGAAAATGAATGATGACCGAGCCTATAGCTTGCCTTGTAGGGATAGCTTCAATCTACTTTTTGAAGTAATAAATGGTCGTTAAGATCCACCGATGTTGGCCTAAGGATGTAGGGTGTATCTCGCTAATAAAATTCAATCCCTGTTGCTGGAAAGGAGCTTCTACAAATATGGTTTTAAGAGGAAATGGAATTATATTCTTTTTTCCATAAAAAATTTGACACTTATGACAGGCAACAACCTTTTTGTAGATTTCTTTGAACATAGAAGGCCAATAGTATCCTGCTCTAAGTATATTTTTTACTTTTTCCTTCTAATAATGATGACCTCCACAATCACCCTTATGAAATTCATCAATTACCCTCTCAGCTTCATCTTCTAGCAAGGAGTTTAAGAGTATCCCACTAGTATCCTTCCAATATAAATACTTATTTAAAATGCAATACCTTAAATACTTCAGCTTTACAAATATCTTATTGGATTTGGTTAATTCAAGAGGAGCGTTTTGATGCTAAAAAAAAAAAATTACATACCTATACCACTTAGACATAATGAATTTTTCCTCTACGAGGATCAATTCCTCCTCTTCAACCACTTCTGAAAATTATGCAATAAAATTCATATCTAGGCAATCAAAATTCGATTGTGTCATAAACTTTTCCAGCCCCTTCCCTTTTACCAAATTTGTAGACCTGATATCCATATCATACTCCAACAAAGTGGAAATCCATTTACCTCTTTTTCCATCTAGATCAGCTTGAATTAGTATGTCATTCACCACAGCATTAGGCACAAAAGCCACAATGTGAGAATGTACAATATAGATTTTGAAATATTAAAGTGCCTTCACTAGAGCATAGGATTGTTTCTCCATAATGTTCTAATTTAGTTCAAATTTTCCAAGTGTCCTATTGAAAAAATTAAAATAAAATAAATAAATAATTCATTACCTTGCTGCCTCTTTTGCAATAACACTCCCGGAATTGTATGTTCAGAAACAAAAGTAAAAACCGGGAAATCTTTAGAAAAATCAGGACTTATGAGCACCAGGGCTTGGGTAAGGGCCTTTTTTATCTCTTAAAAATACTACTTTGCCTTTTTTGTGCATTTAATATCATAATCCTTCCTAAGCATATTAGTAATATGTTTAAAAATTTCTGCAAAATTAGGAATAAATCTCCTAACAAAATTTACCTTGCCTAAAAAGGATTGAATCTATTTTCTATTTCTAGGAAAATCTATCTTCTGAATGGAAACGACCCTACTTGGATCAATCCTTATTCCTTGTTTTGATATTGGGTTCTAGTTTTCAAAGCAAAAACACACTTACTAGAATTGAGAGAAATCCCAAGTTTTCGGCATTTTTGGATAATTTTCTCCAAGACTTTCTTGAGTTACTCTTCTTCCTTCTTTGAAAACACAGTGATATTATCCAAGTAAACCACCACTGACCTGACATCTTCTTCATCAAATGCAATGTTCATCACCCTTTGGAAAGTCGATCCTACATTCATGAGACCAAAAGGCATTTTGGCATACATAAATATCCCCCATGGCGTAGTGAAGGCGGTTTTCTCTTGGTCATATGCATGCATTAGTATCTGATTATAGCCTGAGAAACCATCTAGCATAGACATCCTTTGGGATCCAACAATGTTTTGCAATATTTGGTCCATTTTTTGAAGAGGGTGATTGTCTTTAAGTGATGCATTATTCAAATTTTTGAAGTCAATGCATATCCTAATCTCGCCATTTTTCTTTCTTACAGGTACCAACTTAGAGAGCCACTTATAAAATCTCAATGGAACAATGATTTTGCATCAAATAACTTCTTAATTTATTTTTCAATCAATGGCATGAGCAATAGCTTGTTTCTCCTCCATTTTTGTTTAAACGGATTTTCATTTTCTTTGATTGGTATTGTGTGTTGAATGATGCTTGGATCATACCTCTTTAAGTCTGCATAAATCCATGAAAAAACATCAATGTAAATTTTCATCAAATCAACATACCTTTGTCTCACCTCTGAAGAAAGAAGTTTCGACAACTTCACCAACTTCGGATTTTCTACAGTACCAAGGTTACAACGTTCAACCTCTTCATCATCAGCTTTCATATTTGGATTCTTAAACACATCATTCTGATCAAACATATTTTCAAGGGGGATTAAGCCTTTAGGAATACATTTATTCTTCAGTTGGAGGACCTCTGGATTAGCTTTGGTTTTAGCAAACATATTTTGTTTATCTACTTGAATGTTTTCAAATTCTTCTTTCAACTGAAGAAAGTTTTTGACTTGTTGATCACTATCAAACACTTTCCAATTGATACTATTATCAGGGATAGTTGGTCTATGCCTAACCTTGACTTCATATCTCTTTTTGGGATGATTAGGGATGATAAAAAAATTGGTCGAGACAACCAATGAATTAGCCACAAAATTCTGGTTTCTAGCTTTGATAGTGAAACTATATTCTTTGAAATTTTCAAGCATTTCAAGGATAAAATTTCTATAAGCCCTCATTCTAACATATTTAGTTTGATAATATCCTTCTAGTTTCTTTATTACTAATTCAGAATCACCACAAACTTAAATTTTCTTAGTGCCTAAACCTTTAAAGGCTTATCAACCCAAAAAAAATCCTCATATTCAACCATGTTGTTGGTGAAGTCAAAATTCAATTTGTAAGAATAAAATTTACTCTCATCGCTACGGTTGGTAATACACATACATGCCTATTGTAGCCGCTACAACAACACCCAAAATTTTGGGTATATTTAAAATTTTGGGTCCCCCCTCTACTCGCTTAGCCATTAAGGTTTCAACCTGGCCCGTGTACAACGATATCCTCGTAGCCTCGTCCCAAACCCCTCTTGAGCCTTCTCACCATTATGACGAGATACTCTTGCGGCAACCACGCCATGTGTGAAAGGATCACCATACATACATTCGAATGGAAACTTTTGTGTATTTACATTAAAATCTCTTTCACCATGGATTGTTTAGGCACTCGGTTTGGGTACTTCACTAAGCTCATAATTTGAAGTTAATTATTTGGGGGCATCGTTCTCAAAAGGATAACTGTGAACTAATTAATGTGATAATGTTCCATACAGGTCGATCCCACGGATGATATACTCATCAATGTCATCACCGCACCGAGGGAAATGCACTAAAGCTAAACAACAAGGTCACAGCTATGAAGCAGGACACTTTCATATACATGCCCCCTGCCTAGGTGGGGATGAGAATTAAGGCTACCATTGAATACCATTGTTAAGGAAGATTACAAGAACATGCCCACAAGTGAGAAGGAGGAGCAAGTTAACATTATTTTCAGATGGAGGATGGTGTGGTGTATTTTCATTCAGATAAAGGATCGAGGAAATGATTGTTCATGGTTGACCGATGCAACAATACGTTCTTCACTAATGTACATCGGATTCTTAGAATCACTCCATTTGGAAATGTCCATACCGGATGCAATCTAGCATGAACCAGGAGCATTTGCTGTGATTTATCAAATCTAAGCTTAAATAGGACCAGACGAGGTATTTATATTCCGAGATGGCAGATATCTCACCTTAAAGGAATGTTTGAAGATCCTACACAATACCAGCTTAATGTCGATGTATACACATTAAGGAATACATTTCACCAATTCGACAAGTCTAACTTGAAGTATAGCCCAGGTGAACAAAGTGGACTCAGAAGATTTCCTTAAAGAATGACAATCTCATTCAAGGCATTTTCGTGGCGAGCAGCAGTGCAAAATCACACATATTGGTGTTGGAAAGACAATGGCAGAGTTTCAAATATCAACGACACCTTTGGGAAACAATATTTATTAACCCTAAGCTACATGGTGGGCGCAAATCTGTGGACCAAGGTTATGGTTTTAAGCATTATATAATTAAACCAAGGCGCGAAAAAAAAAAAAAACAATATGGTTTCAAAACCATATAAGATGGCGGAGCAAACCATACGAAAAACATTACAAATGGGCTCAAATACTTATGTGGCAGAATTTTATCCAGATATTTCCGATGAAGAAAAGAATCAAACCCTAGTCTCGAATCCACATATTTCCAATATTTTTCCTACTTTGGACACCGTTGCTTGTATTATAAATTTTCCACCAAGAGAAATTGAAACGATCCAAATGAGGGAGCGGAAGCCAATAAAATTTTAGTATCATAGGCAAAACTAGCCACGTGCAAGCATTTTCGAGAAGCAAGTCACAACGACATGAGAAAGCCCTGTGGTATTGACTTCAAAAGGTTTATTATAATTTTGTGCTTTTCTCACATGATACATTGATATTCTTCATTCAAACCATGAGATATGTATTGCCTATGGTAAAACATGGAACAAAATTAAAACCTTCACGACGTCCAAAGGATTAAAATAGTGGCAGAGAAAACCGCAACTCCTGTACCAAACAGCATTCACTTCGCCACACCTATAGTTTGCGCATTGGAACTAGAATTGATAGGATCTAAAGAACGAGGATCCTTCTCTAAATCTGTCATTTCCATTTACAGATAGAATTTCGGTTAAGGTACCGTAGCTATTGCACGTCGAAACTATGTAACAATTGCATGAAGTTTTAAATTGTTCATTTGGCTTTGTAAACCTTCTAAGGAGCTTCGAGTGCAACACAATTTTCTACTTTTCAACGCATGGCAAACATTTAAGAATGGTGTGGCAGAGTTCAAGAGGGGCAAGGGGTAAAAGCATTTGGAGCGAAGATAACCGCATGCATGCAGAAACCTCGTCATCCATTGTGCTAGCCGCAGATAAAGACAGTCGCACTTCAAAAAGATTAAACGCTGAGCACCAGACATTCATTTTGCAGGGAAGGAGTGACATATAATGGCCATGTCGTGCCTTATTTATACATGCTACGGAGAGATTTTTCACACGATTAATATGCAGGAGCCTCGTTATCCAAAGGTGATAGAGCGTTACGTTTCAAGCATCAATCTAAAACACAGTAAAAAAATAATAACATATCAGACATGCTAAGGAAGCACATATTTTTCTGCGTTCAGTAAGAGATGAAGGAAATCGTGGTTTCTATCACAGGTCATTGAACGCAGAGATACCATGGTGAAACGTGAAGTTAGATAATCACCCACTGATTGAAAATTCGTTGCCCTCTGCGTCACACAGGACATTGGTCCGCCTTATTTTGTCACGCCTATATCGAGGCATCTCATCCCTCCTATTCGCAACATTGAGCCACACAGTCGCAAGTCTGTTGCAGCAGTAACATGTGACCCTACGACCTCACCAAGTCCCTGAGTCGCAGCATTCCAAAACAAGTCATTGAGTCGCAAGTCTGGGGCATGAACGCAAAATGCGACCTAGTAGGATCTGCGACCATGCGATCCCGTGGTTGCAAAGTCGCAAGGTTGGACACCAGAAAATCCAGGACCGGTCGCGACTCTTCGACCGACTGTAATAAATTGTTTTAGAAAAAGCATGGCTATATTATTCCAAACACATTGCAAAACCAAGTCGCATGCCTTTGATGTACACGTTAATTTTGGTAACTCCTTGAAAGCAGCGTGAGGTATGCATTACCTTTGGTAACTTCCAGAAAACAATATGATAATATATTAGCATGCCCTCAACATATGCATTACCGTCGATAAATTCTAGGAATTAACGTGATGAGATATTAATGATTGAAACATCATCACATTAAATTATATGTTTAACGGGAGCTAAGGAGAAATTGATAGTAATGGTACCATCCATTGAGGCCACAAGCTATTCATGCAGCGTTGACAAATCATGTCCATGTTTGGAGTTGAAAACTATGGCGAAAAGGGATTGACAAGTTCGAACATAAATATGGCAATATTTGATACCGATTTAAGAGCTGATCATCCATGCTTCTAAAAAATCAAGGAAAGAACGAACTGGGTAAAGGAATGGATATTCCCTATAACAAGAAGAGTTTTCCACTTGGTCAGACTTGACACAGGCCACAAACTCTCATAAATTCCTCAAGAGGAACTTTCACGAGAAGCCAACTTGGAATAAGCGTACATGAGTTGTTCGTTCATTTTTATGCAAAACAGGACTACACAAGGGTCCAACTGGTTTTAGCTTTGACAAAATTATCGCATTTCATATGTTGATTCCCTAATATATATATATATATATATATATATAGGGCTGATTTAAATTCGCTTATCTGCAGGTTATATAAGAAAATGTTGATTTACTCTGTTGTCTTGCAGGTAACATAAGGAAAAAGTAATGTCCACCCGAATTAAGAGAACTGCTAGCTCTCTCCAGAGGATGCAAAGCTGGGTTTCAAATTAATCTCATAACCTCGTGTTATGTGAATGCTCAGTTTCTCACTCAAAATAGAAACACCGCTTTCCCATTTATCAACTCACACAAATTCCTTTTGCATGGCAAGGGCATCATCGGCAGATAGGAGCTATTGTTTCACATAGAAAAAGCTAAGGTTGTCCTCCGGAGAGCGAGGCTCTAATATCTCTGAAAAAGAAATGCATCATGGGTATGGCCAAATGTCACAAGTCTCTAATCTTCCCAGGTCGCAAGTCGTAGATCGTAGGTCGCATATCTGCCGAGGTCGCAAAATCATGGCAGGTTGCAGGTCGCAGATTGTTGGGGGTCGCAAGTCGCAAGGTCCAGTCGGGTCGCAGGTCACATCAGTGGCTCAAGTCGCAAGTCGTAGAATAGACTGGGTCACAAGGCAGCCCAGCAGTAGGGAAAGCGAAAAGTTAGGGAGCCCAAAGGGCAAGCTTTGCTCTATAAATATTTCCCTCGGGAACTTGCAAAAGGATCTTTTGCTTGGGACTCGAGCTGAGCACATTGTATTACCGGGATTATACAATTTTGAGCATGAATACAAACATTTTGAAAAATCCCTTTGTGGATCTGGTGTTGACATATGTATGAGCACTATTGAGTATTATATTTTCAGTTTCTGAACCTCTTTAGATCAAGGGAACTGTGTCTTCAATTCATATCACAATTGCATAACAGTTTGTTGAATATATGTTAATGGTGTTTGAGTTCATTCCACTTTATTAATGAATGCTAATGACTTTGTTTATTAGAATTTTGTGTTATCATTTAAAAATTTTAGGAAGTGAAGGGTGTTCTTGCCATAAGGAATTGTTTCTTTTGTGGTCAGAACAGTTTATAAGCATGACCCTAATGATGTGTTGTTAACAACACATCCTTCAGTGCTTATGCTTTATTATTTCCTCTTGCTACTCATAGTGTTATATGTACATTTAATGCATCAATCATATGTCTTGTATCATTTGATTAAGTGTGTATCCACAGGTTTATAGAGTCTAAGCGAGACCCAAATAAAGGAGAAATCAGCGGTAGCCAGACCCACACCCCAGACGAGATCCCTACTCCAAACAGTTTAGAGTCTAGTTGGGACTTTTTACCGGGGAGATCCCTTGTTTTTGGTCGAACAAACTTTCCCGTCAACAGAATTGGCACTAGAAGGAGGGGCAGATGACAAGCTGAGCCCTTAGAGCTTGCAATTAATCTCATATCTATAATGGCTCATCCCCAAATCATTCTCCCTAGATGTTTGTTGGATTATTATGAGCCTCGATGTCTCATCCCCGATGAACTTATGTATCACTTGTCCCAGTTAAAATTCGATGGTGAAAATGGAGTGTCCATAACCCAACACCTTTTAGATTTCTATGACTTTGGTGAATGCTATGAAATTGACAATGAAGGTTTTATTTTTTTTCTTTTCTTCCTCACTGTCGAAGGTCGCGCTAAGCAACGGTGCTGCACATTGTCGGAAGATTCCATCCATTCATTTGAACAACTCGCCAATGAATTACAACAAGCTTTTCACAGGTACGATTTTCAAAATGTATTAATAAATTTAAGTGACATCAGAATGGAAACTCAGGAAACAATAATGGATGAATTCTCTATCAAATTTGTCCATTATTGTTTTGAGTTCCCTGAAAAGGATGTTGATTGGAAATTGTTAAGTGAACAGTTCAGGTATGTGATCCTCGTTTCTCTTGAACAATTTCAAGTAGCAACCCAGCCTGATCCTAGTATTCCCTATGATGACCCACAAGTTGCCATCTCTTCAGACTGCGTCTCTAATGCTTCCTTGTCCATCTCCCCGAGTCCAGACCACATTCAGGCCTCCAAGGAGAGTATTGCTATTTGTGATATTCTTGCTCCTCCTCCTGAGTTGTCGGGTAGTGGAGTTGTGACCTCGAAATTTCTGAGCAAGGATAGACACTTGCATGATGATAAAGCCTACTGTACTACCTTTGAATCTTTCACGCACCCTGCCGAATCAAAGCTTGAAAACCAGATGGGCCCAACATCCCTCTAGGTTCATGAAACCTACCTCGAGCCCACTCGATGTCTCCATGGACACAGTCCTAAATATGATTCGCATACTAATTATGAATCGAATATTATCCCGGATGAAGTTGATTCCCTTACAAGGCCTGCCAAATCTTTGTTTTATTTGAATGACACAGATGTGCGTATTGAAAAGCCTTGTACAGTTAATGCCCCTACGGCTCAATATTTTCGTTCATTATTCCATGATTTATTTCACAAGTCTGCCACACTAGTAATTTCTTCGATACATTCAAAATTTCCTTATACTGGTATTGGCAACAATCATAAGCACGTAGATGGTGTTTCACAATCACAGTTAAAAATTGATGAATCTTTTAGATCTGATCTTTCTCACTCGGAATCTTTAGACAGCCATAAGAGTGATTTCCTGTCTAGGCAACCTCAAGATGTCCTATTTATTGATCCATCCCAGTTGGTGACTCCCGAGGAGCCCAACATGCCAGGTACCCAACTTGATCAAATCGATGGCTACAGCGATCGCTGCTTATCTGAAAACATATTCAATCATACCGCTGAGAACATTCACTCGTATCTCTTTGCTGACCATATGAAGACACCAGAATTCGATAATTTTCTTTGGGAAGATTCAAGTACCCATCAGAAAATCAAAGCACTTCAGCTTCTGCCGGCTGTTACCCCGGGTTCTTCTGATCCTGACAAGACCTCTCAAACAACTCCAACTAGGGTTTCTCGGATTAAGGTTTCTGAAATGACGATCCCCAAGTACCATGCTCCTCCCAGCATAACCGCGTCAAATTCACCCCACCCTGGAAAATCTAAAGAATCTGATACATTGGATTATCAATCTGTCAGTGCGCAAACATTTTACTGAATTGATACAAAGCTCACTGACATTTTGCAACTCACCACAATCCATGATCACATCCATTCGCCTGTTGATCTCGCCAAACCATCAAAGTTGGGAAACCCCCCGCTCAAAGGTCCGGATTTTTTTCAAAACGGTAAGGAATTGCAGCCTCCACTAAAAGTGGATTCGGATCCTCATATCCTTGATAGATTCCAGGAGCAACTCCGAACTAGGGTTTTCAAAATTAGGGTTTCTGCTCTCGGATTTGCAAGTATCTATAATTCGCCTGGCACATGATAGTTGTTTCCACCCCGTAAAATCAATCATCCTCACCACCACAATGAGGTTGCTAGTTGGCTCGACCAACCCTATCCGGTGGATGTGCCTGCAAATAGGCAATGGCTTACCTAGCGCCCATCAGACCTAGGATTGTGCATGAATGGATGTGTGTCATTTATAAATAGTTTTAAGTTTCGATAATATATTGTTGTGTATCAGGATAAGAGTGAAATTCAGCTTGCACAATCCACTCTGGCACGTTCTCTGGTAAGTATCCATGGCCTTCTTGCTATTGCACATGCTCTTCAAGTAAGTCTTGCTGTTGGTGCACGATTTTGTATGCTGGCTCTGATTGCAAACATTGTTGTTCTTGCAGGACAGGAACTAATGCGGTGGCTGCATTGGAAAGCTGATTTCACATAACCCGACCACCTCACTGGTTAAGCTAGGGTTTTAGGTAGAGGCTAGCTAAGACCTATTAATAAAAATTTGTGAGTTCAAAGTTTTTAATTAGGTTTAATTGCCAAATTTTTACTTTATAATTTAAAAGTGTGTCTGCTATTTTTGTTTACAATTAATATTTTAGGCATCATCATGTTACAAGTATTTTCCACTCATTTCTTTTAAGTTTCTTGTTGCTGCATAAATAATCACTGCTTGTATCATCCCCCTTTTCCACCTACAACTGGTTGATCGTTCCCACACATGGCATTGCATTGCATCTTGAGCCTCATTGATTACATTGCGTCATACACTTTATTCATATAGCTTTGAAATTTTTGACATGTCGCCTATCACCGCAGGAGCCCTCATTGAAACCCTACCACCTTGCTGACTTGTTTATCCTCGATTGCTGAAACAGTAACCCCATTGTTTGTGTGAGGTTGTGGTGGCTATCTTAAGAGGCAGCTTCCTCGCAGGACAAGTCATCGAAGTCACATTTTCAACAAAATATCTATGAGTCTAAATTTATTAGCTGGGGAGATACGAGTAGGTTGTTTGTGGGAGACCTAATGAGTTTGAATGACCCAATACCCGTAGCCTAAGCCTTGTGCCCAGCATAGTCTTGGACATATTAATGTTTTTTTTTTCATTCTTCGCCTATTATGGTAGATGGGATGTGAAGGTTTGACATAAGGGAAAACCCAAATCAGGATATCTTCCAGTTTCCGCAAAACAAGAAACAACCTCTCTTGCTCATAAAATAAGTCGGGATCACTCATCCGCCCATGAAAAATAAGTGCCATGGGCACATGAAAATAAGTGCTACAAGCACATGAAAAAAATAAGGGTGAAGGATTGAGAAAGGCTTCCTGTGTAGAGAGGCAATGCAACGAATCTGTCGGGGTACTGACCAGGCTCGCTGGCAACAGAGCAACGCTTGTGATTTCTTGAAGTAACTCCGTCGGGGTACTGTCTAGGCCTGCTGATAGTGGATCAACATCGGAAACTCACTTTAAAAATCCTAAAAATAATAAACCCACTACCTTTCTCTTCACATCATCAACTACTCACTAGCGTCCGTGAGCTTCCGCTTTGATGTGTTTTGATTAGCGAGACCTAGCTAAGGCAAAAGGACTAGGCATACCTGTAAAGGCCAAAGAAATACAAAGGGTACCCGCAGAACTTGTTCAATATTCCCTTGCATCACTATCTGGACTCAAAATATGGTTGTTATATTGACATAGATGCTGGATCCTACCAGTGGTTCGCCATTTGTTGTAGCCGCTACAACAACACCCAGAATTTTGGGTATATTTAAAATTTCGGGTCCCCCCTCTACTCGCTTAGCATTTAAGGTTTCAACCTGGCCCGTGGACAATGATATCCTTGTAGCCTCGTCCCAAACCCCTCTTGAGCCTTCTCACCATTATGACGAGATACTCTTGCCGTATCCGCACCATGTGTGAAAGGATCGCCATACATACATTCGAATGGAAACTTTTGTGTATTTACATTAAAAGCTCTTTCACCATGGATTGTTTAGGCACTCGGTTTGGGTACTTCACTGAGCTCATAATATGAAGTTAATTATTTGGGGGCATCGTTCTCTAAAGGATAACTATGAACTAATTAATGTGATAATGTTCCATACAGGTCGATCCCACGGATGATATACTCATCAATGTCATCACCGCACCGAGGGAAATGCACTAAAGCTAAACAACAAGGTCACAGCTATGAAGCAGGACACTTTCATATACATGCCCCCTGCCTAGGTGGGGATGAGACTTAAGGCTACCATTGAAGACCATTGTTAAGGCAGATGAAAAGAACATGCCCACAAGTGAGAAGGAGGAGCAAGTTAACATTATTTTCAGATGGAGGATGGTGTGGTGTATTTTCATTCAGATAAAGGATTGAGGAAAGGATTGTTCATGGTTGACCGATGCAACAATATGTTCTTCACTAATGTACATCGGATTCTTAGAATCGCTCCATTTGGAAATGTCTATACCGGATGCAATCTCGCATGAACCAGGAGCATTTGCTATGATTTATCAAATCTAAGCTTAAATAGGGACCGGATGAGGTACTTATATTTCGAGATGGCAGATATCTCACCTTAAAGGAATGTTTGAAGATCCTGCACAATACCAGCTTAATGTCGATGTATACACATAAAGGAACACATTTCACCAATTCGAAAAGTTTAACCTAAAGTATAGCCCGAGTGAACAAAGTGGACTCAGAAGATTTCCCTAAAGAATGACGATCTCATTCAAGGCATTTTCGTGCCGAGCAGCAGTGCGAAAGCACACATGTTGGCATTGGAAAGACAATGGCAGAGTTTCAAATATCAACGACACCTTTGGGAAACAATATTTATTAACCCTAAGCTACATGGTGGGCGTAAATCTGTGGACCAAGGTTATGGTTTTAAGCATTATATAATTAAACCAAGGCACGAAAAAAAAAATATGGTTTCAAAACCATATAAGATGGCGGATCAAACTATACGAAAAACATTACAAATGGGCTCAAATACTTCTATGGCATAATTTTATCCAGATATTTCCGATGAAGAAAAGAATGAAACCCTAGTCTCGAATCCACATATTTCTAATCTTTTTCTTGCTTCGGACACCATTTCTTATATTATAAATTTTCCACCAAGAGAAATTGAAACGATCCAAATGAGGGAGCGAAAGCCAATAAAATTTCAGTATCACAGGCAGAACCGGCTACGTGCAAGCATTTCCGAGAAGCAAGTCACAATGACATGAGAAAGCCCTGTGGTATTGACTTCAAAAGTTTTATTATAAGTTTGTGCTTTTCTCACACGATACATTGATATTCTTCGTTCAAACCATGAGATATGTATTACCTATGGTAAAACATGGAGCAAAATTAAAACCTTGACGAAGTCCAAAGGACTAAAATAGTGGCGGAGAAAACTGCGGCTCCTACACCAAACAGCATTCGCTCTGCCACACCTACAGTTTGCGCATTGCATGTCGAAACTATGTAACAATTGCATGAAGTTTTAAATTGTTCATTTGGCTTTGTGAACCTTCTAAGGAGCTTCAAGTGCAACACAATTTTCCGCTTTTCAACGCATGGCAAACATTTAAGAATGGTCTGGCGGAGTTTAAGAGGGGCAAGGGGTAAAATCATTTGGAGAGAAGATTACCACAAGCATGCAGAAACCTTGTCATCCATCATGGTAGCCACAGATAAAGACAGTCGCACTTCAAAAAGATTAAATGTCGAGCACCGGACATTTGTTTTGCAGGGAGGGAGTGACATATAATGTCCATGCCGTGCCTTATTTATACATGCTACGAAGAGATTTTTCGCATGGTTAATATGTAGGAGCCTTGTTATCCAAAGGGGATTGAACGTTACGTTTCGAGCATCAGTCTAAAACATAGTAAAAAAATAATAATAGGTCGAACATGCTAAGGAAACGCATATTTTTCTGCGTTCGGTAAGAGATGAAGGAAATCATGGTTTCTGTCACAGGTCGCTGAACGCAAAGATACCATGGTGAAACGTGAAGTTAGATAATCACCCACTGATTGAAAAGTCGCTGCCCTCTACGTCACACAGGACATTGGTCCACCTTATTTTTTCACGCCTATATCAGGGCATCTCATCCCTCCTATTCGTAACATTAAGCCACGCAGTCGCAAGTCTATTTCAGTAGTAACATGCGACCCTACGACCTCACCAAGTCGCTGAGCCGCAGCATTCAAAAACAATTGATCTATGCAACTACCCGACTATGCGACCTCGTAGTGGGTCGTAGTTGCTCACCAGTCGTTGAGTCGCAAGTCTGGAGCATGAACGCAAAATGCGACCTAGTAGGATCTGCGACCATGTGATCCCGTGGTTGCCAAGTCGCAAGGTTGGACACCAGCAAATCCAAGACTAGTCGTGACTCTTCGACCGAGTGTAATAAATTGTTTTAGAAAGAGCATGGCTATATTATTCCAAACACATTGCAAAATCGAGTCGCATGCCTCTGATGTACACGTTAATTTTTGTAACTCCTTGAATGTAGCATGAACTTCCAGAAAAAAATATGAGAATATATTAGCATGCCCTCAACATATGCATTACCATCAATAAATTCCAGGAAGTAACGTGATGAGATATTAATGAGTGAAACATCATCACATTAAATTATATGTTTAACGGGAGCTAAGGAGAAATTGATAGTAATGGTACTGTCCATTGAGGCCACAAGCTATTCATGCAACATTGAAAAATCATGTCCATGTTTGGAGCTAAAAACTATGGCGAAAAGGGATTGACAGGTTCGAACATAAAGATGTAAATATTTGATGCCGGATTAAGAGCTGAATATCCACGCTTCTGAAAAATCAAGGAAAGAACGAACCGGGTAAAGGAATGGATATTCCTTAGAACAAGAAGATTTTTCCGCTTGGTCAGAATTGACACAAGCCACAAACTCTCATAAATTCCCCAAGAGGAAATTTCACAAGAAGCCAGCTTGGCATAAGCGTACACAAGTTGTTCGTTCATTTTTATGCAAAACAAGACTACACAAGGGTCCAACTGGTTTTAGCTTTGACAAAATTATTGCATTTCATATGTTTGTTCCCTAATGTATATATATATATATATATAGTTGATTTAAATTCGCTTATCTGCAGTTTATATGAGAAAATGCTAATTTACTCTGTTTTCTTGCAGGTAACATAAGGAAACAGTAATGTCCACCCAAATTAAGAGAACTGCTAGCTCTCTCGGAAGGATGCAAACCTGGGTTTCAAATTAATCTCAGAACCTCATGTTATGTGGATGCTCAGTTTCTCACTCAAAACAGAAACACCACTTTCCCACTTATCAACTCATACAAATTCCTTTTTCATGGCAAGGGCATCACAGGCAGATAGGAGCTATTGTTTCACACAGAAAAAGCTAAGGCTATCCTCCGAAGAGCGAGGCTCTGATATCTCCAAAAAATAAATGCATCAGGGGTATGGCCAAAGGTCACAAGTCGCTGATCTTCCCAGGTCGCAGGTCATAGTTTGCAGGTCGCATATCTGCCGAGGTCGCAAATTCATGGCAGGTCGCAGATTCTTGTTGGTCACAAGTTGTAAGGTCCAGTCGGGTCGTAGGTCGCATCAGTGGCTCAGGTCGCAAGTCGCAGAATAGACTGGGTTGCAAGGCATCCCAACAGTCGGGAAAGCGAAAAGTTAGGAAGCCCAAAGGGAAAGCTTTGCTCTATAAATATTTCCTTCAGGAACTTGCAAAAGGATCTTTTGTTTGGGCCTCGAGCTGAGCACATTGTATTACTAGGATTATACAATTTTGAGCATGAATACAAGCATTTTGAAAAATTCCTTTGTGGATCTGGTGTTGACATATGTATGAGCACTATTGAGTATTATATTTTCAGTTTCTGAACATCTTTAGATTAAGGGAACTGTGTCTTCAATTCATATCACAATTGCATAACAGTTTGCTAAATATATGTTAATGGTGTTTGAGTTCATTCCACTTTCTTAATGAATGTTGATGACTTTGTTTATTATCATTTTGTGTTATCATTTAAAACTTTTAGGAAGTGAATGGTGTTCTTGCCATAAGGAATTGTTTCTTTTGTGGTCAAAATAGTTTATAAGCATGACCCTAATGATTGTGTTGTTAACAACACTTCCTTCAGTACTTATGCTTTATTATTTCCTCTTGCTACTCATAGTGTTATATGTCCATTTAATGCATCAATCATATGTCTTGTATCACTTGATTAAGTGTGTATCCACAGGTTTATAGAGTCTAAGCTAGATCCAAAGAAAGGAGAAATTAGCGGTAGCTGGACCCACACCCCGGACGGGATCCCTACTCCAAACGGTTTAGAGTCTAGTTGGGAATTTTTACTGGGGAGATCCCTTGCTGTTGGCCGGAAAAAATTTCTCATCAACACTACCCCATCTCCTTCTCTTCCAGCAGCGCCATCATAGTGCATATGCCACAAACCTTCTTCATTTACCTCCTCAATCTGTTGAATTTATGCTTGTTGAATATTTTAAATTTCTGATTTTTTGTCTCATTAGTGATCTCATTGAACAAAATGGAAGACCCCAACTCAGTTTCTACTACATATATTGAAAATTTTTGTGGTTTATCTTTGCTTCTAACCATATAGGCCATCCTATATTCTCTGTACAACCTTCTTTGCTCACCAAATATTCAATGTTTCTATTCATGCCCATCTGCATAGTTCCTTTAATTTAAGCAGCCCAAGATCTAGATAGTAGCATACCAAACTTTGGGGGAATATCAGCCACAAATATATCCATTCACATTGTTTTAGTAGGCACTTGAGCTAAACCAAAAACCGCATCCTTAATGAGACCAATACACTGAACTCTTTTGGAATCAAAGGAAACACGTCTTCGTAAGGTCTAGTTATGTCTAAACCCATTCTCTCCATGATCACCTTAGGAATTAAGTTATGGGACAGCCCTAAGTCTAACATATCATTATGTAAAGTCATGCCATGGATATTTAGAATCACATAGAAAGGTGTAACTTCTTCAATTTTCTCATCTTCCACTCTTGGTCCTAGGAAAATAGTAGGATGGTCTTATTGAAAATTTAGAATGTCAGAAGGTCCAAGCTGAGTGTTAAGCATATTGAAAATTTAACTCCTATACCTAATTACCTTAATGATCTCACTAAAAGGGACAACAATTTTGATCTTTGAAATATCATTTTTAGATTGAAAACTGGCAGTGTTTTCTCAATTTCTTTACCAAGAGGTGTGTCTTTCTTATGTTCAACAGGATTTGGAGCATCTTTCTTTGGCTGACTTTTATTGGTTGTAATAGGAACATTTATATTCCTCAAGTTATATTTTTTTGCATATCAAAGATAGCATGTTGGTAGCCTTTCAAAAAATCATATTTTTTTCATCTTCATGATTCCTTATGTCATGGCTAGATTCATCATGTTCTTCTTTGGTTAATAACATCCCTACTACATCTTCATCCAAACAGTGAATGGAATCTTCTTGAAATTCAGGTTGTATTTCTACCTCATCCACTATATTTTGTTGAAAAGGAGGCCTAAATTTTTGATTGGGTTGATTTATATTATCCCTTGGTCTCTGTTGATTTTTAGGCCTTCTATAATGAGGGTTCCTAATTTATGTTTCTTGGTGTGCAGAAGGTAGGGGATTATTACCAAGAGCAAGCCTATCTATAAGCCTCTCCATATTTTTCATCATGGTATCGAATTTTACATCCGAAGATGTCAAAAAAATTTCTTCTTCTTTTAATTTGGCTTTTCTTATTTTGGACCTCTTTGCTGCAGTCATATTTACCTCAACATTTACAGCATCATTTTGCATAGCATCCAAAGTGGAAAATTATCTCTCCCTTAGTAAAATAGAGAAATCATAGTCAAAGGCTTCAACATAAGGCAATTGGGTAACTCCTAGGGGAGGTTTAATGTGAGCAGAGATAGAATTGTAAACCTTATTGAATATTTTAGAAAAATCTTGAACTAACTCATCTGTGGATTTTTTCAAATTATTATATTCAGTCAAGGCTTGAAAAGGGTTCACTTTACTTCCCCATTTTTTCAATATGTTGTCTTATAATTGGTCCCAATTATGTAAACTCCCTATGGCTAAGGATTTGAACCACTTTCTCACCTCACTTATAAAACTCTGCACAAGCAGTCTCATTTTGACATCTTCATCATCCCCCTCTTCTAAATCAACAAAATCATTAAAATGGTCAACATGCTGCTCAACAGTGGTATCTTCTTCACCTCCAAAAGTTTTTATTCTAGTGTAATACCCTTCTGGAAGGTCATGGAGTATGAAATGTAGGACAAGAGGAGCATACCTAACTAGAGTTGCAGGAGGAGGAACTCCAGCCATAATGTCAATGACAATACTAATTTAAAAAGCAGTGAAAGGAGTAATATTTTGACTAGGAGAAGTAGCAATGAATGAGGTTGTGATGCTAGGAGATTTGAGGTGGGAATTTTCAGTTTAGAGACAAAAGAGCTCCACTCAGGAAAAGGGACACCAGACCTCCTTCTTAACAAAAAATTAAAAGGATCAAGTTCTTTCAATTTTTCAAATGACTCTTGTTCCAATCACAATTCTAATGTGATAGTTTCCCAAAACCCTTATTTTTCTTCTTTTTTTATCTGAAATTACTTGATATTTAATGTTGTGCTAGTTTCATTTCAAATATAAACATTTATTTTTATTGTTTTACTTATCCTTCATGAGTTTGTTTAAGAGCATGTGATTGGCAAACAGTGTACTTAGTGAAATTTTGAGTTTGTCATAACCTCAAAAAACATAATTTTAAATGACATAACAGAAGCAATAGTAAACACATTAAGCACAAATAACATAGCTTAACACAGAGAATTTTGATAAAGGAGTTCACCCCTCCTGGGCTACATCTCCTTGGTCCAGCTTCATATTGTGACCTTTGTATTAGTTTCAAGTGTTCTCAAATTGCTGCTACAAGCTTCAGAACCTATTGTAACATGTTCCAATGAGTTTATAACATCATAATATCCCAAAAATGACTATTTTTTTGTTGTATTTGGACTTTGGATGCTCTGGAAATGACCCCAACACGCGTTGGCCTTCGCCTTCAAAAATATTCAAATATACTAAAACACTTGTAGATCACCTTTTCTGCCTCTTCAACCTACTCCATTGAGTTCCCAGCATGCAAATTAGCTAGGAATGACTTCTACTAAGCTCAGTCTGGTCGAAAATCGAGTGAGTTATGACCAAAATTGTTTTGGCCCCAATTTCTCCTCCAAAACTAGAGGAATTTCCAGTTAACATTCTAATTTTCGAATTCCCGCCAAAATTGGTGCGCCTCCGAATTTTCCACCAACTTAACCTTCAGAATTAATTAACGTTAAGTGTTTTTAGGGCGGATATGCATGTTTAGTGATAAGCATTGTTTTAATGTGATTAATGGCGGATTAACGTGGGTTAACCAAGTTTTAAGTTAATTAACCGCGTTTACAAAAATTTCGCCTGCATATATTTGGCGCATGGTTATTTTTTTGTGGCCACATGGCGAGGGGGCTAGCCCCCTCCAACCCCCAACCATCCCCAACCTTCGGACATAGCAACTTTAAATGAAAGCGACAATCATAAAGGTTAAGAAACACCTTGGAGGAGAGTTGGTAAGGCACGCAGATGGCTAGCATGAGGTCAAGGGTTCGACCCCCGCTCTGCCACAATAATTTTTCTCCATCGAATTTAAAGATTCCTCCGCCATTCTTATCAATGCTGCAAGGTTTGGATCCTCATCAGTTTAGTTAGTTGGACCTCCAAGTTTGGTTAACTTATATATAACCACCATACCATTGTCCAAAACATTGCTATGACACCAATTCTTTCTTCCAACCTACTTTCCATGGGGGTGTACGTGGAATACCACGAGGCCCTTCCCCATTGACCACCATGTAATGAAATGCCAACTTAAATAACATTCAACTTAGACTAAGGAATTAAAAAAAAATCACTTCCTAGTCATCATTGGCAAGTCAGGTTTTTCCACTTGGCACAGTATCATTTGTTGTTTCTAGAAGATATACCTGCAACTACTGACTATACCTGCCACATTAGCACTGTACCTGTTCTGCTCATTTTTTGCCTGTTTTGGAAAACAAACAGCAGACGATACCTCAGCCATACGAACTTGGATTTTGATGAAACGATTTGCACCAAAATCCTGGCGATGAACACTATCCAATCGTTTAGGTTTGAAGCAATTTAGAGCTCTTTCAATATTTAGCTAAAACTTGAGCTTTAGATCATTTTGACACAAGAGATGATGTATCAATTCCTAATATTTTTAGATCTAATATAATTTCAGTCAATTCATTCTGAGATTTAGATATAAAAATAACTTCTTCTATATTTTCATCAAACTTTTTGTCTTCAAAACTTCGAACAACCTCAAAGGGAAAAGATGAAACTCTTGTAAGATATAGATTACCTGATTTTGACGAGCTTCCAATACCTCTGAGAAATTTTTTTGGATTATAAAATATCTTAGGTGGATCAAGTTTTGGATAACTCCTTGTATGAATCTTCTTAGAAGCCACCTTTAAGTTGAGAATCTCAGTTGCATCACCAAGGTAGACTACAGGCTCAAATATTTCTGATCTCCTACTATCTTCAAGAGTTAAATTCCTTTGATTGGACACAAATTTTCAATGTAGCTTCAGTCTCCTAGCAAATGCACCAAAATGTTATCACCAAACTTGGACTAATAGGGTTGTTCAACAGTAAATTTGATGTAACTATTTCAAACAACTTTGGGTTGGAAGTTAGCCCTGCCAACCAGAGAGGACTCTCTCAAGAAAAGTTAATATATTCAATAAACAAGCTTATAATGAATATGGATAACTCTTAAATTTATTTTATATAATTTTTTGGGTGGAAGATGAGTGAGGGCTACCATTGGACATGGAGTCAGCATGGAAAATCAATTACAAATAACTATCATTCATGGAGCCTGAGGCACATAAGATTTTACAAAATAACTCTGACAACAAACATAATACATAAAGGAAGTTGGAAAATAAGATTTTATGAATTCCAAGTAATCATTTTTAATCAAGCTGAATCAACATTCAAAAGATAAAAGGACATAAACACATAAAAGCTCCATCGGAATCTCAGGTCTAACCAAAAGTCTTCTGCAATTGTCTATTAACTAAGTGAAAACATATTACAATAGTGGCTCTAGTCATTACATCCATAAACCTTCTCTAACTCTAAAACTCCACTATTTATAGAGTGAAATCACTTTTACATAGGTCTATCACCTGTGCTAGACTCTCGAACTTGACTCTAGATATCTAATCTAAAAAGGATTAAATTACATTGAGAAGAAATAGAGATAATTATGTTTGAAATATTTTGTAGTAAAAAAGGACTCGATCTCTATTAACTGCATCAAAAACAACTTTTAATAACCTATGCTAATGATTGCTATCAAACTAAACAACCTTGTTTAGGTGGAAAACAACCATGTTCAAGTGGAAAACTGTCACCTGGATTTAGGTCCTGATATACCGAATTTGATGATGATTTCTCCATTGATGAGGTGGAAAATGTGATGTGATGTCGGCCATGTCAACCCTATGAAGTGTATGGCTTAGTTGTCTTCATCAATATATGTCCCAATGGCACTTCAAAATCTCTTTGGATGACTCATCTCCTTCCTAAAATGCATTAAATGCCTCAAAAAGGCCAAAAATTTAGCACACTATAAAAACAGAGTATTTAGGAAAATTCGTAGCGTAGTTTTCGTAGGATTTTCATAACACCACCTTCTGCAACTTTTTTTATTTTTTTTCCTATGAGAGATTCTTCATTGGGTATATTGAGCTAAACACATGCCTTCATTTACTCCTGACATGATATTTTTTGGAAATGTTTTCTTCAAAAAATTCTACAGCGAGTTCGTAGCGAAAAATTGGCTTCAAGCCTGGAGCTCGTTACGAACTTGCCTAATTTCACCAAATTTTGCAATTTTTCTCCTTAACTCAAAAAACATGCTTACGGTCATGTAAATGACTTGATATGATATCATAAGACAAAAAGTGGCCAAAAAAGGTGTGTCTTACCATATTTTAAGGAGCAACAAGGTCATCTTCCATCACAATCATCTTTAAACCTTTTTTCTTCAACCCTGCTTGCACAATCTCCATTTGTATTTCCAATTCTCTGACTTGGCTTTGAAACTTTCTTGTTTCTGGTTGCAACCAACTATTCCTTATGAAGATAAGTTTCATCATTATATGTAGAGGCATTGTCCTCTTCAACATCTTCCTTGACCCCCCTGCAACCTCATCATAAAAATCTATCTATTTTCTCACTTCCTTTTTGATGTTTTTGAGCTCCTTCCTCTCTTATTTGAAGTCTACTAACTCCAACTTAGTTTCTAGAATCTCTTCTCTAGCTTCCTTAATTTTTTCTTTTAAAATCTCCAGTTCATATTTTTCTTGAACTTTTTCGCTGCCCTTCCTTGCCTTGCTCGCCTCTGCCTCTATTGGAGATAAATATATTATTTCTTCCCTTGCTAGTTGTTTCTCCCTTTCTGGTTCTTTATGCAGCTTCTCAGATTTGTCTCCCTTTCATAATTGTGACCTAGTGAGTGGCTTCCTAGGTTTAAAAAGAAAACCTAAGTCTTCTTTGGAAAAATCTATTTTCTTAGCTTTAAGACTCTTTTTATTGTTTTTTGATCCTTTAACTTCTACAGGCTTTCCAACAGGAGATTCCTCAATGTCAATTTCCTGCAAAATATCTTGTATCTTTCCTTGCCCCTATGTCTGACTTCTAGTGATCCTTATATGAGTCCTTATATTAGTTTTAACTTTACTTTTGGCAGGGGTTTGTTGAGGCACCATTGTCTCTTGCAATTGATCAATTTCTACCTCCATTGGCTCCACCATGGGCTGCACCTCTGTCTACACTTCCACCTCATGTTAAACTTCTATTTCATCCCTAGATTTTCTATCTTTCTTTGGAGTATTTGCCTTTGATATAGGTGTCTTTCTAGGAGTGAGGAAATCCACCTCATACCCACTCAAGACCAGAAAAGTGGACCAATCCTTGGTTAACTTATTTAACTCCTCCATAAATAACAATTTTATCAAACCATGGTGAAAAATAGAAGTGTCACTGCTTTGAGGTTTAGCTTGAACCTTATCAACCATTTTTCCTAAACTCCTAAACAGAAAAAATGATAAATCCAGAGGTTTTCTACCTATGAAATGAAGTAACAATCTAAAGTGGTATTGATAGATCATGTGAAATCTACCTTCACGAGTAAAGTATTTCTGAATTACCATCAGCAATTTTGAATAAATTTCCTTGAGGAAAGTCTTGGAGATGCATGAGCTCATGTTTATGCCTATGTGCTCCTCCTTTAGAAACTCATCATATTTTTGAAGCTTAAACTTTGATGCTTTAAACCACTCCTCTCCAGACCTTGGAATCTCAGTTGCCTGTGAAATTGTCTCAAGATACATAGTAAAATTGAGGATGCCCACCTTCGAACCTATACCAATGAAGTATACAACAAAATATTTAGACATATATGCATGATATCCTTGCATTTTTTGGTAGAACTTCATGCAACCTGCATTTGCAAAATCTTGTGAGAAGTTGGGGTCTTCTGCAATTAGCCTCATATCCATGGGCTCATATTTGACCACAGTGCCACCCTTGCTTAGATTATTATGTGAATCCATACCTTCAAACACAGTGTTTATTAGCTTCTCATTAGAGGAAATTTCAGCCTAAAAGTTCCATCCTAAGAAAATAATAAAATAATAAAATAAGAGTTAAAAATTTTGGAGGGAAAAGAAGAAAACTATTTTTTTAATAGTATTGTTGGCTTAGCTTCTTATAGGTTTAATAAAATTTCACGTTTAAACACTCATTAGATGTGAAATTAAATTCCACATCTAACGGGTACCCATTATGCATCCTTTTGAGAATACCCACATTTATAAAAGTTGCAGATACATTAAAAAAAGTATTGAAACACACTTTTTTAATGTATCTACAATTTTTATCAAGGTGGATCTTCTCAAAAGTATGCATAATGGGTACTCGTTGGATGTGGAATTTATTTTTTCATCCAACGAGTGTCTACGCTTGAAATTTGAGTAAGCCTATAAGGAGATAGGTCAAAAATACAATTAAAAAAAAGTAGTTTTTCTTCTTTTCCCTCCAAATTATATACATGTACCTCTTTTCAAATTTAAATAATTTTGATTGGTTTACATATTCTGACATGGAAATTACATGAAAATTTCATGGGCACTTTTAGGCTGAAATTTCCTCTAATGTCTTTGACACCTACAACATTATTTTGAGACAGCAAGTACCTCTCTTGACACAAGTAACACCTAGCCTAAGACAGCTACTGGATAAAAATAAAGACTCTGGACTTCTAGAAAAAGTGTTTAAACAACTTACAAGGATGAAGGTAAGGTGTTTCTTTTCGAATTAGGGATCGGGCTAAATTAGGAAACAGGAAATAAGTGGGAAAAATGAAAGGATGTGAGGAATAATGATTACCATGCATGCACATGACATATGATGACACATAACTAAATATTACCATGATGAAAAAGTGTGCACTGGCCACTGAAACTATGGCAAGACACAACTTATCCCACCATTAGCAAAAAAAATAAAATTCGTAGTGTTTTCAGTACTCGAGAGGGAAAATTCATTACGGAACTGCCAAGCACTTCCGTAGAAAAATTGGATTGTTTTACACTGACTACGCTGCAAAATCCAGAAAAATTCTCCAAGTGTCATAGAATGACCTTTATTACCCATGCAATCATATTTTCTTTTAAATTTACCTTAATAAGACCTTTATTTCATGACCAATGACTATTTATATCCCTTAAATTATGTATACTTTTTGAAATTTAATGAACTTCATGACCTTATCTCATCCAAATGACCCAACCTAACTTACCTAAGACCAAACTAGACAAACCTAAACAAACCTAGCTATTATTAAGGATAACAGGACCCCAGAGCCCCTCCAAAACTGTGTACCATCCCCCCCCGGGAAAACTGTCGATGTGTCCTCTTGAATGTTTCCACTCCCGCCAAAAGAATAAAGGTCATTCTGCCTTTGCCATCTTTCTACTTCCCATTCTTCCATCTACCAATAACCGTTAAATATATTTATTTATTTTCATCAACCAATGTCTTCTCGCAATAATTCCCCACTCTTGTCAATGGTTATCCCTTCAAACATATAATCCTTCATTGCATAAATAAATCCCACACCGTCACCTCTATTCATTTTCATGCATTTTATTTTAAAATTGTAGGTACATGTCTAGTACAACTAGACCAATATCAAGGACAAAACCTTCATCACTGCAGCAATAAACCGATCATCGGGTAAAACATTAGCCCTCTCTATTACATATAGTATGTATACCAAAGGGAAATATAAATTGATTGAATAAAATCTGATGATGCCTCTAGTCATAGACTTAGATAGGTTACCCTTAGTTGACTAGGAATATAAAATTTCGGAAACCCATTGTGAGTTCGACCTATATGAACTACACAATTGGGCCAAATATAAATTAATTGACTCTAGCGATGAATTGGGAATGTGGGGCTCCTTCCTTCCCGAATTCATTTTCCCTCGAATCCATTACTTTCCATAATTTGTAGCCTGGTGTCATTTTAGGTATATTCCAAGTCAAAAAACCATTACTGCTCAAAAATAATGATGTCTTGTTTACAATATCCCCTAAATTTATTTGCCAAATGCTTCTAGTAAAACCTTAAAGCCCCTCTACACCCTCTTTCTGTAGACTTCATCATGGAACATTATAAAAATATAACCTTCCCTCAAAGAGCTAATATCTTTGAAATATTTTTACCTGAAAATGTAGAATTTCCAAGAACAAATCCTCCTTACTCTTCCTCAATGTTTCCAGAGATGACTAGGAAAGTTATCTCAATAGTTTCTTATCTATTAGGTTATCAAACTAATCATTGTGTTGATGACATTATTCTAGGGTTCTTATTAGTGTTTTCAACAAGTGAAAAACCTTCAGTGATCTTTAATTACATTTAATTCTTGTTAGAAGCAATACATGTCAAGCTCTTGAAATTTCAACAGAAGGATATTTTAAGTATCAATGAGCTCTTCTATACTTGTTCTTATTTCATCAAGAAAATAAATTCCAATTTCAGTTACAGAAGTTAGATGAACAGGGTAATCCTCAATCTGTAATGCATTGGACTTCCTTGGTAAGGAAGAACACTAATGAATTTTATTTCAGTGATTACATCAATAATTTTTTATACCTTGTTTCATGCCTACTCAATAGTGATGTTGTTCCTAGGATTTCCCCTGAAATTAAGAGAATTCTCCATCTCAGTAAGTAGAAAAATACTGGCGATTGGAACTTTTATAAAATCTACACAGAGATTTGAGTATATATGGATGCAAGCTTCCTCCATATAAACTACCTAAATTTGTACCAATTATAATTTTTGAATTAGAATATATAAGGAAAATGATGAACATGGATGAGCTTCACTTTGTGTCAGCTAAGAAGAAATCTCAGTTTAAGTTGAAAGCTCAGATTGGACCTTTTATTTTAAATACGAGAGAAACAACAAAGGAAACATATCTTCTTCTGAAAGAAATGAAATTCAAATTAAGTTTTAACTGGTCTTATGATCCCTTATGGAATATTTCTAAGCTAAGGGTAGAACAAAAAACTACTCCTTATGCACAAAATCCTAGACCAAATATTGAACAATACATGAACCAAGAGGATTGGTAGGAAAATACACTACAGGAAACAAAAGAGCAATTTTGTATTTCTACAATTTCCCAGACACCAGTTCCATAGGAAAATCATACTAAGAGAGTAAGGGAAAGTATTTCCCCTTTAGAATCAGAAGTTTAACAAACATAATTTTTAATGTACAAAAAGAAGAAGAAGAATCCTCTTGAGGATTCATTTCATGAAGAGAGTTCAAAGGAACATACCACATTGGTTTTAACAAGTCCTCATGCTGCAAGTTTTCCAAGAGTTGAAGAGATTTTCTCAGGTTCTCCTATATCCTTAGTCTCTCAAGATCCATTAGAAACATCTTGGGTAGGAGAACTAACTCATATTCAAATTGAACCAAGTATTTGTTTTCCAGATATAGGGAATTAAGAAGAAAAATGAAGCACTAAAGGCCACTACTTATTCAGAATTTTGGAAGCAAACCTTAGCATCTCAACACAGACTCATTTTTTCCTTTGATACTGAAAAGGGACAGATGCAAATGGATTTTTTGGAACCCAAAGTTCCATTCCAAAAAACTACAGATGATTATAAGAAGTATATTTTTTCTCTTGATACTAAATAAATCCATGTTATTGACCAAATTGACTTACATAAGCTATATGGAGAAATTATTTACTCCACTTTGACCAACTCAGCAATGGAAAAATATAAGTTACAAATTTCAGTAAATAATATTCAATCACAACTAAAGTTAGAGAAAATTCAATATATGGCTAAATGTTTTGAAGATAAATCCCCTCTGTAGACAGAGGTGATCTCTCTAGCCCTTGAGTGGGTATAGCAACCTAAGAGACTATCTACTGAAATATTTCTTAGCTAATATCCAAAAAAAGATGAGAAAGAGAATAGGCCTACCTCTTCCTGATGCTATGCTTGAATCCTTTGATGATGGCCTCGATCCACAGTCCCTTAGGCTCGCTCCTAGCTATTAGTGGCGTACAATTACCTGCAGGAGATCAAGCGAAAACAACAAACGTAATCCAACATAAAACATACATTGAATATCAGATATCTAATAGATCAAGGAAAATTAGACTATTTGCGCAAATGATTAGACAAATATAGGAAGAAAACACCAGATGTTTTATTAATAAATATGAAAGAGAGAGCTTACAACCATGGCCTTGATATTGGAGGCCTCCCTTTGGTGATGTCTGTGTCCTTCACTGAATCTCTTAAAGCACTCCTTCTCTCGGATAGATTAGGAGTTATCACAATACAGGGATGTAAAGAAATGAATGATCAGACTAGCCCAACAATGACCAACCAATAGTGGAAGGATGGGGATTAATTTATAGGAAGGGAGAAGAGGTTGGGAGCCCATGAAATAAGGAGGAATGCCCACTTTCTAAGGGATAAACCTCCATTGATAAGTTCCAAGCTATAAAATCAGAGATATCAACCCTATCACCACCAACTAACAACTAGATCATCGTCCTGGAACTTCTATAGGTCGAAGCTTCTCCTCCACTTGAGGAAATACTACCAAAAAGGGTTTAGTGTGGGTTTCCCAGAAAAAAGGGTGTTGATAGTGCTAGGATAGAGTTGTCAACCTGCCATCAACACGGACAGGCCACTAGAGAAGAGCGTTGACCCAAAAAATTATGTTTTTGACTAATTTTCTCCAATGATATTTGAAGGTAGATTTATTTTAGTCTTTAGAGGATATCTTTATGTATTTTTCCTAGGTGGATATACTGCATAGGATATGTCATAGGGAATTTCAAGATCAGGGACAGGAAGTGAGCAGAGTGATAAATTACTGTGTAATAGACGACCCCTAAAGCATTAAGGAGTAATGAGGAGTGAAGGGTGAAATGCTTTACGAACCAAGGAGAAAGAACTCAGAACGCCGCCAGGAAACCCACCAAATAAAACACAATGAAATATATGACATGTCTGATATAAATATGCCTAATAAATATTTGTGGACTAGGCAACAAATAAGATATTAACCCACGGCATGATCATAGCCATCCATCTAAAATAGATCATGGAAATAGATCCACGGTATGGTCGTAGCCATCCCTATAAACATGATCATATGTACAATCATGAATATTTTTTAACTCCATGCAACTTGCATAATGACAAGTGTGATCCAAGGTTTTTTCCGCAATCACAATTTACCCAATGAACGAATCTAACCATGTGAATAGATGAGTTGATGTCAAACATGGTAGAAACCACCTGATTATCGGTTAATGATGAAACTCGTTAACAGGCACGAGAGAAACCACCAATAATGAAAATGGTCCTCAAGGTACAACAACACAAACTACAAGTATGAATAAATATGTTGAGTTTGAATACTTGCAGAATCCTCTGATCAGAGGAAAATGAGGTGAACCTATCATTGAATGCAAATAACTTTTCATTGATGCATGCAAGCTACAAGGTACTAAAAAGGAGTTTCTATATCATCTTCCTGAATAATGAGCTGAAGTCGACAGGAAGTGATCCATTGAAGGAGGGCCCTGATGATTCCCACATCATCAAAACGAAACAAAGAATATCTTAAGGTAAGAGGAGTGATTTGGGATTTTTACAGAGAGGGTCAAATAAGAAGAGGTTGTTTGAATTTGACAAAAAGGACTTCTCTTGAACATATCGGTGACACGACTCTAGAGTGTAGCATAATTTGACTCAAATGGGATCAAAAGTCATGAAGACAAAAATGGTGATCAATTAGGAGGTAACTGGGTTTCCCAAACCCACGGAGGAAAAATTACGAATGAAGGATATCACCAACCCACCATGAACTGCAAATGAGTGGCATGTTCAAGAGCGACAAGCTGCCCAAAACACACAAGATGTTCCACTTTCAATTTTTCCCCCGTTATTGCTAATGAGTACCTCTTTATTTTTTATATGTTTAGCGTGTAAGTTCATTCTTCGAATGAATCCATCCTAGTAATTTTAAGAATCCCTAGGAAGGAGGAACTCGATCTCGTCATGATGAACAGTATTTCATCATTTATTTTTTAACGAGTCTAACGGACGTGTAACTCAATGTCTTTTTCATGTTTAGGGAGTTTGAAAAAGAAACGGAAAAGAAAAATCCATCATTTCCCTTTTCGTAAATCATCTCTCAAATCCGAAAAGGTAGAAAATAATATCTGAGAGAACCTCTTGACCATGTTTGATCAAGGTATTCCTTTTCATAATTAGTTGATCTCGGTCAAAAAAAGGGGTACACGTATACTGAGATCACGTCAATTCATTTACTTTAATGAGTTCGATAAGACAATTACTCAACAATCTTTTCATTTTTTGAGAGTCAGAAAAGAGCTAAAATATGATTCCAAGGGGGTTACTTTTTTGTTTATTTTTACCGAGTCTGAAAAAAAAGATAAAATAAAACTCGTTGCATTAGAAATAATCACTGTCAGTATAAGGAATCATGTTGATGCACAAAGAACAAAAAACATTACTGATATTGAGGAAAAATAATAAAATAATGGCCAAAATATCTTCAAAAACCTATAAATTAACAATGTAAATCATTTTAACCATTCTATTTGGAGTAAATTGAGAAAGTGCATTTTACCCCTTTCTCCTTCAAATTTCAAATCAGTAGTGCAATCGATCTAGGACATTGTTCAACAATCTGTTTGCTTTAGGTAAGAGCCCAAACTTTCCTTTTCATTTTAATTCCATCCTTAAGTAGTTTAGCTTAGAAATTTTTTGATTTGGGGGGAGAATTTCACATTTCATTTTTGTTGGCAATCAACGCGGATCTGAGCTTCGGATTTGTGCTGCTCGCTCTTAGCCCGAAAAGCAATCGTGCCATCAGCGCCCTTCCAAATTTTATAGTCGCACTGACCATGGGGAAGAATTTAAAATAAGGAATTCTTCAATTTTCAAAGGTTGATTTCAAAAACTACTCCAATGAAAGCTCCTAAAATGTGAATTGGACATGTTTTGCAAGTGTTTTCAGTTAATATGGCAATCGAATGGAAGGAAAGAGGCAATGAGGTGGAAGACCACCATGCTCTCCAAGATCTAGTTTGCACAAATGAATTAAGGAATTGTGGATTGCTAAAATTATTTCAAATTTCAGCGTTGAGAGCTCAACTTGAGCCTCTTGAGTATTTGATCGGATTATGGGACATGGATCACCAAATTTTCATAATTGGGGATCAATAACTTGGGATAGATGTGATGGAAATATACTTCATTATAGGGTTGTCCAGGAGAGGGGAGAGAATACAACTCTCTGGGGCTCACACTGGAGGGGAGAGCACTAACATGCTCATCCAAAGAAATTGTCTCGGGGCCAAAAAGACTCAAAGTGGTAAGGTGGAAATATTGTCAATCACATATTTACCCTTACGTACAATATTACATTGCATGGTCGGAGTAACTAGAGCCCAAACGTTGCATGAGGCAACGAAGTCTCATTTCCAGTATGAGGTGGAATTTCTAGCCCCCACTATGTTTAACTGGTGTGAGGAGTTGCTCGCCAATATGAAGAGCCAACTAACCAAGTGCAAGACAAATCGGCTGAAACAATTTGGGTATGGTTCCATATTAGCCACCTTCTTTCTGAAGAGGTTGCCTTTGTTTTAGTATCAGCAGTTATAGGTTTATGATCCAGCCACGAGGGACCTGAGCCTACTGAGGTGGTGTGAAATGATGCCTCATCAAGGAGGGGGCCAACAAATGCATTTTCCCACAACATTTTTTAGCTAGTTGCGTCATCAAATTATCGTGGTTGAAGACTATGCATATGCGGGCACTGATTTCATAGGAGACCCAGATGTACCTCTTCTGCCAGGCGAACAGTGGTCTGATACAGGTAAAAAGTGTTTTTTAGATTATTTTTTTACTTTTTAATGTTTTTTTTATGTATTTTGAGACCTAAAATTATAATTTTTTTACAAATATTGGGCCTAAGAGACCAGCTGGTATGTCCCTGATCGCAAGGAGAGTATCTCACCAAATCGATGATTCTCCCTGCAAGGAGGGGGAAGACCCACTAGTGGAGGTGGAGTGTAACCTCGCAAGCCTAACCAAAGGCATACCATAGTATGCAAATTTTGACGACATCCCCATGCACTATGTAATATTCCTAAATTAGCACGCAGCTAATTGGAATATTAAAATCTAATTTTGCTTCTTAGTTAGAAGAATAAGAGGGTAGGGAGACCCATAAATCTCCTTAGTATGAATAAAACCACTCCAAATGTGAATGGATGGCATCAAAAGAGCTCGATAAATCTCCCCCATGTGTGAAAAAGGGAAGAAGCATGTGGACTGGGTCAACTTTGACCAAATCAACAACGCTGGTATGGAAGTAGTGGATATTCAATGAGGGACAATGCAGTTTTGAAGGGAGATCCTTTGCATGGAAGTAATGCCTTTAATGAGTGGGGCGAAGGGTGAGGAAGCTCACCAAGAATATAAAGAAGGAGATGGCAACCATTAGGATCATGTTTTTTATTATTATTTGATTGTGTTATGTTAAGACTTTGGGCTCTCTTCAGCTATTTAGCTAAGATTGCAGTGTTGTTTATCACAAGGGTGTTCCCAAGTGGGAATCCCACCTTCATCCTCGAGGGACTTAGAGTTCCTACTCAGGAGAAGTTCTTGAGAATTATTTCCACATTCTGGCATTTGGCCAAACTACAGCTTTCTTCTACAGCACAGATTCTGTTTAGATATGTGTTAATTTGTAGGGTGCAGTAGTGGAGGATTTATTTGGATCATTTCTGAGATTGTCTTCAGTGGAGGAAGCTTTATTTACATTGGGAGATTAGTAAATTAGGTCCTTGTGCTTCATATCATATTTTGGCATCAGGCCAAGGTAGCATCATTCCCTACAGCGCAGTTCTAGTCCATGACCTCATTATTTTAGTGAGTTGTTTTAGGGGTAAGTTCAGTGCTCCATATGGAGTGTTTGTTGTCCATTGAAGGGACCAACCCTTCATTGAGAGAGTCTATTGGACAAGTTCCAATTAGATCTACATCAGTTTCAGCCACCTCCTTCTATGTGCTTTATTTGCAGTGAATATTTTTCCCTAGGGCTTTAGTTCCACCGTTTATATTGTGTATTTCTAGAAACCCTTCCTGGGTTATCTAGAAAAAGTGTATATGAGCATAGATCTCCATTTTTGGCCTTGCATGAGCATTGTATTATCAGATCCATTCATTTACATTTTCCAGCTGCAGTATTGGCCATTAAAACTGTGATGAACTTGCTTCATACATTTTGTGTAGCAGTTGCATCTCATGTATTGGTGCTTTTGGTTGATGGAGGCTTCTCTTGCCTAGCCTGATGGGTTTGTTCTCCAATATATTGTATACATTTGGAGTGTAAAAACTCTGGTAAACTTTATAAGTATATTATTATTGATAAAATATGAGATCGTTGGTGTCCCTTGGCGAAGAGGCATGATCGTTGATCATGCCCTTCCACATTAATAAACCTAAGATAACTATATTTAACTAATAATTAATAACATATACATAACATTTCCCCTCTCTTAAAGATTCTTTGTCCTCAAAGCATACGTAATGACGGACATTGTTGCTGAATGCTTGGGCTTTCTCGAGAGGTGTCTCTTGCACTTGGATATGACACCACATTGTTCAAAGGTCTTGGATTAACTGCTCAATTTTTGCTTGGTGGTGAGGCAGATAACGGTAAGGCTTGACGTTAAGAGGGTGTGATCCTGCCTTGACTTCTATTTTATGTTCAAGTTTCCTATCAAGAGGCACTTTTATGCGTAGATCTTGGAATAATTTTTCGCATTTCTAAACTATTCCTTGTTCTTCTGGTGACTCTTCGTGGTTCCTTTTTGTAGATAACATTTCTAACTGATGACATTGTACTGTAGATGTTGGCACTCCTTTTTGAATCATCTTCATCATCGGACATGAAGATACGACTTGAGCTTCTGGGGCTTGGAATACATACAACTTGTGTTTCTACCCTTTCCATTTAAATCTTATAAACTGCTTCTGATGGTTGGCAGAATAGGTACCTAAGGTTTGTAGCCATTGAATTCCTAAGACCATATCTACTCCTTGTAATGGCACGATGTAGAATGGAGATTCGAAATGAAAATTTTGAATTGGCAATTTGACTTTATGGCATTTCCCTACCTTCTCAATTTTCTTACCATTAGCCACAATTACCTTCATATTGGGCATGGGAAACGTAGTCTTTTGGCCATGGTCGAATCTAGAAAATTGTGGGTACTTCCAGTGTCAAGGAGATCCATTACGTTGTTCTTCTTAATATGTCCTTTTAGTTTTAGTGTGTGAGGTTGTGATATACCTTTCATAGTTGATAAGGACATTTGTGTAATGCTTCCGTCATCTAGTTATGGAGTGGTTGCATCTGATTCATCATTGTTAGAGTCATTAGTTGCTTCACAGCTATATAGATTCTTTCTCTCGTTTCTTTTCGCGCACCTATGCTTAGGGTCCCACTTTTCACCGCAACATTTGCACTTGCCCTCTCTCATCCTTTGTATTTCCATGTTAGATTTTTCTTCTTCATGAAGATGGGGTGGGACATATTTTATGTTATCTATATTTTCAAATTGAGGAAATCTTTGTCTCGAATATACTCTTTCTGATTTTGACCACGACAACCTTTCAAATTTCTTTTTAGCAGCTTTTGCTTTTTTCCTTGCTAGTTCTACTGATGTAATATCATGAAGTTCGAGCTCTTCTTGTATATGTGCTTTAAGTCCTGAGATGAAAGACTGGATTAAACAAGATTCTGACAATCCAGGTACTTGTGTTGCCAATGTCTCCCATTCTCGAGTGTACTCATCCACATCTCCTTTTTGGCATAATTTGATGAATGTTGAAAAAAACTTTTCCTCTTTTATACCTTGGAATCTTTTAAAGAATGCATCCTTAAATTTCCTCCAACTAATAGCAAGCGTCATCTTTTTCCACCACATATACCAATTATATGCTTCTCCTTCCATTTTCATGGAAGCGTGCTTAATTTTTTCATCATCACTATTAATGTCATAAATCTCAAAATATTCTTTGGCTTTATTAAGCCATGCAACGCTGTTTTTTTCATTATCGTCAAACTTGGGTAGCTCGACCTTTTCTTTTCAATGATATGCTAACGGTGGAACAAGAAGGGGATATTGATTAGCAAATGTGTTCCAGAGTTGCTTATTTTGGAAATCTGCATTATTATCTTCGTGATGATGTGGGGAATCGATTTTTTCCTGATGGTCATCTAAGTTCCCTGAATCTGTGGAATTGTTATGTTGATTTTGTTCCCTATTAGGGGATATGGGTTTTTGTATCTGACTTATCCTATCTATCTTATCATTTATCTTATTGAAGAGTTATGTCATCTTGTTCATTGCTTCGCTATGCTTTTATGTGGCCTCGTGATGATTTAGCCACATTTGTCTTTCTATTTGATTCATCATATCTTGAACTTTTTTGATATCGTCGGAGTTTCCTGCAACTGTACCTTCGAGACTGACTAATCTTTTTCCAAAGTCATCTGAATTATTATTGATTTGCTTCTCAAGATCTGACCTTCATTTTTTTGGAAATCGTATCGCTTGTTCATGATCGTGAGCACGTATGTGGTGGGAATATTTTTCTGCCAGTTTTTTTCTTCTTTCTTTCTTTTTTTTTTCTTTTCAAATAATAATAATAATTTGTACTATTATTAATATTATTATTTTTAATTAATAATAATACTTATTATTTTATTATATATATATCTATATACATATATATATATATATATATATATATATATATATATATATATATATATATATATATATATATATATATAATTTTCTTATTGTAATTTATATAGTATATATATTATAACTATATAAAAAAAATTGTCCGCTTAAAAAAATATACCGAATATACATGTCCGCTTAGACGTTGCTTTTTCTTTCTTTTTTTTAAAAAATCATTGAAGTGTATTAAATGCCCATACTATTCTCCGTAAGGTCGCACCTCTCCATGACCGATCACCGATCTGATTTGAAATTCAGGCTACCTGTCATCGTGTATTAACGCCACAGTACTTCCTGTGAAGTCGCCCCTCTCTGCGATCGGTCACAGGTTTGATTGAAGTTCGGGTTCAGATATCTGTATGCGGATATTTATATCGGTCGATATCCTACGCCTGTGGCAAAAATTGGAGATGCGGGGTATGACAGCAGTGATGGGGAGACAATGGAGAACGCAGACTATAGTTCATTGGTTTGGCATATTTCTTTATATGCGATGGTACTTATTATTCCACCTCTGGATCGACCATTATAGCTATTATTCAACCCCACAAACTTCTAAATTTTCAGCGGAATAAGACGCAAGGAAATGGGAGGGCGTAAGCATGAGGGGATGGGGAGCGTTGTGTGAGGGGGAAGTGGACTGTGAGATGAGAGCCGCAAGGAAGTGGGGCACGGGTAGGGAGGCGTAGGGTGTGTAGTGGAGGGATGTGGGATGGGCGGCTAAGTGAGCGTTGTGCTGTGAGGGGGTGGGTTGAAATGGGAAATCGATAGGGGAGGGAAGCAGAGTGAGTGGGCATGAGAATATCATAGGAGCTTGAGAGGGGAAGGGCCATGGGGTGTGATTGTAGTGAGGGAATGAGCGTGAGAGTGTTTGGAGGGAAGAATCTGCAAAATTTTTATTTTTATTTTTTTAAACCAAGGTTGCTGCCCACAAGCACTTGATAAAAAAAAATCTGCAATCTGTAATTCTTGTAATTCCTTAATTTTGGGTGATCACATAGATCCCGAAGAGCAATGGCTCTAATACCAATGGAGTGTAAAAACTCTGGTAAACTTTATAAGTATATATTATTATTCATAAAAGATGAGATGATTACAAGTGAGGATCACCAAGGCTTTAAATATAGCCTTATGGTGTCCCTGGGCAAAGAGGCATGATCGTTGATCATGCCCTTCCACATTAATAAACCTAAGATAACTATATTTAACTAATAATTAATAAAATATACATAACAGAATTGGTTTTTTTTATACTTAATAACATGGATCTATCATTTGGCTCATATGTAATGTTTTAACATTTGCTGCTATTTCCATTATTGTGAGCTATATTGTTGCTTTCCCCATTTGGGAATATTACAATGGTATCAGAGCATAATCTTGGCTCATCCTGTGAAGACATTGAATCTATGTTATTGGAAGAATAAGAATCTTCTCACAGAAAGTAGAAGACTCACAGAAGAGACAAAGGAAAGCCTCCATTATTTGGAGAAATGGAAGGAAATCATTTTTCAAAACTTATTCTCCAAACTATGCACGAGCTTAATAGAGAAATCAAGGGAATGAGGAGGGAAAGACAGCGGCAGATACCTCTAAAAGGTTTGCACATGAAGAAAGCTCCAGTTCTTCATATTATGCGTGTGAGAATTCAACCACACAATCATATCTACAACGCTCTACCATTCCTATATTCATAACAAGAGATATGGAGGAAGTAGATACATCAAAGGAGGAAACTCTTGGTGAATATATTCAAGAGTATGAATCTCAATCTTAGAGGTTCAAATATCATCTAAACTTCCAAGGGTTTTGCAAGATCAAGGAGGATAGAAGGCCTATCAATCACAATAGAAGCAATAGGTGAAAGCAACATGATTTGGGTAGATTCTTTCTATCTACTTTTTATGGGTCACCTAAATGTACAGCTAGGGCTTGGCTAAAGGAGCTATACACCTTTTTTTAGTAGTACCAAATTTTAGAAGATGAAGCCATTAGAGTAGCAGAACTACATCTTGAAGGTATGGCTTGTGCCTGGTGGTTTTATGAAACCTCTTCTTTGAATCATGTAAATGTATCTACTTATGCAAATTTCACTAGGAGGTTAGTGAAATTATTTGATGCAAAACATTCTGAAACATCCTTGGTTGAGCTAGCCAAGCCTAAAAAAACAAAACCTTTACATGAGTTGGAAGGATACATAAACCCAACTCCATTACGGAATGCTATTGAGGGGATTAAAACTTGCAAAATACCTTGCTAGTGGCTAGATCCCCACTTCAAGAGGAGCTCTCTTCTCAAAAGAAATACATGGAGATCTCTTTTCCAAAAGAGGATCCAAACAAAGAGCCTCATAATGATAATGAGGTAACCTCCATTAATGATGAAGAGAAGACAAGAGGTAACAGCATTGTCACATCAGGAGTAGATCTAGTACCTCATGGAGAGGAAGATGGGGCAATTGCTCCAATGAGAGGAATTCTTGTACCCTTGTAAGAAGTTCCAAAGAATCTCACATTCATATATCAGGGCACAATCCATGAGAAGCATGTGCCATCTTTGATAGATTGTGATATCTTGAAGATGAAAGAAGAAGATAGGGAGGAGGACTAGCATCATATGATTAGGAGCACACACCCCTATCTATTTCGGAAGGTTGATGCACAAAAGAGGCAGATTGATTTGTGCAGTAAGAGTAGGGAAAAATCAGTCCACTCATATATGCATTCTACTCTTGACATTGATGTCTCATTACGTGGAGGCATTCCACTTGGGAGACCACCAGATCAGGAGTTGATGAGAGATGCTTAAAATCTGGTTGCACCACTCATTGATCCTGGAGGGGTGAAACCCTTGGGAGGACTTGAAAAAGCACAGAGAGTCTGGGGTAGGGTCAAGGAGGAGGGATACATTCTCCCAATATTAGTATTACCCACTCTCACCGAACATCTTGCACTGAGAGAAGATGTTTTAGGGATGGATGGCACCATCATGTTGCAAGGATACCACTCCATGGCTTTGGAGAATCAGAAGATACTTCCACATAGGAAGTACTCTTCCACATTTGGTAGAGGTTGGTGGCCACTCATGCTTACATGGGCCAAACTCAGAAATTTTTTGACGCGTGATAGCCTTTCATGGAAGGCTAGCCTCCAAAAAATTCCACCTTCACTAAAGCATGAGTAGTTGCAGGAGGAGCAGTAGAGGCAAGATTGCAACATCTCGGTGTATGACTTCGGCATGGGAGATGTCAAAGAAGATAGCAGCAACATGACAGGTGCTTTACATGCTACATCAACAGCACTGTCATTATTCAATATTGATCCATATTGGAGATCCCAGTTGTTAGTGGAATACTCGAAGGATCTCTTTTCATGCAGAGTGCTTGATGGCCAGTTATCAGATGGGAGATATGTAGTGAGAGATGGGGTCATCTATTTTTAGAGTAGGATCTTCTTGACTAGAGCTTCTAAGCTCAAGGAGAAACTACTAGATGCAGCATATGAGGGTTTTCTCTCCAAACCCATTGGTTTTATAAGAGCATACTGTACTATCCTGGAGGGATTCATTTGGGAAGGCTTCAAAGAGGAGATGCACCACCATATGAGGAGATGCGTGGAGTTTTTGGAGGATGAGGAGAGACATAACTCTTTGGTAGAGTTATCACAGCCACTTCCTTTCTCTTTGGAAGTGAGGGGAGGCCCATTTATGAGTAACCTTACTATCTTGAACCAAGTACATGGTAAAGATTACATTTTTGTACATCGTGATTCACTTACTATGTATTTGTATTTCCTTACCATTCATGTGTATGGAATTGCTCCAAGAGGGGGCACTCTTTATTCTAGACTTCATGGTCTACTTGAGACCATAAGTAGTATTGATGATGGACACTCCCTAGGAGATCTTGGGGAGATGATATCTTATTCAGGGTGTGCTCAATTTGCACCATATATCATACACCTTATCTAAGCATGTGAGAAGATTGGGGCAGCAAACAAGTGGTTGGGAAACCACTCATCATGCCATATTCTGATGCAGCTAGGAGCAAAACTGTGCTATTTGTACTTGAGGGACCATTTTCCTTCTCCAGTACTACACACGGCAGCAAGCATGACATTGATTATGGTCCCATATGTTGATGATGTTCTTATCATTATTGAGGACATGATTGGAGGCAAGACACATGGGTTGGATGTGTCCATTGGGAATGAAACTTCCCACACTTCTTCATGCTTCAGAAGGAGCATGGGAAATTAAATGGCTGCTACATTATATCACTTGTCTCCTTATGAGGTGAGCCATATGATTGACTTGAGCCTTTGGGAGGAGCCTCTCATTAGCATGTGGGAGGAGTTTTTCTATGAATTACCATTCTGGAAGGTGATTCATTTCATATGGATGATAGTTTGGAGATTGGAGCTTCACATAGGAATGAAGGTTCCCTACATTTTTCAGATCTATCCTTGCAGTTGCTTGAGGACAAGCAACATTTGGGAGGGGAGGATTGTAATATTCCTAAATTAGCATGCAGCTAATTGGAATATTAAAATCTAATTTTTCTTCTTAGTTAGAAGAATAAGAGGGTAGGGAGACCCATAAATCTCCTTAGTAGGAATAAAACCACTCCAAATGTGAATGGAGGGCATCAAAAGAGCTGGATAAAGCTCCCCTATGTGTGAACAAGGGAAGAAGCATGTGGACTGGGTTAACTTTGACAAAATCAACAATGTTTGTATGGAAGTAGTGGACATTCGAGTAATGCCTTTAATGAGTGGGGCTAAGGGTGAAGAAGCTCACCAAGAATATAAGGAAGGGGATGGCAGCCATTGTGATCATATTTCTTATTATTATTTGATTGTGGTCTGTTAATACTTTTGGATCTCTTCAGTTGTTTAGCTAATATTGTAGTATTGTTTAGCACAAGGGTGTTCCCGAGCGAGAATCACACCTTCATCCTCAGGGGACTTAGAGTGCCTACTCAGGAGAAGTTCTTGAGCATTATTTCCACATTCTATAATTTGGCCAAGCTATAGCTTTCTTATACAGTGCAAATATTGTTTAGATATGTGTTGAGTTGCAGGGTGTAGCAATGGAGGATTTATTTGGATCATTTCTGAGCTTATCTTCAGTGGAGGAAGCTTTATTTCCATTGGGAGATCATTAAAGTAGGTCTTTGTGCTTCATATCACATTTTGGCATCAGGCCAAGGCAGCATCATCCCCTATAGCACAGTTCCAGTCCATGACTGCGTTATTTTAGTGAGCTATTGCAGGGGTAAGTTCAGTGCTCCATTTGGAGTGTTTGACGTCCAATGAAGGGACCAACCCTTCATTGAGAGAGTCTATTGGAGGAGTGCCATTCAGATCTGAATCAGCTTCAGCCACCTCCTTCTATGTGCTTTAGTGGAAGTGAATCTTCAGCCCTAGGGCTTTAGATCCACCATTTATATTGTGTGTATTTCCAGAAACCCTTCATGGGTTATCTAGGAAAAGTGTATGTGAGCATAGATCTCCATTTTTGGCCTTGTATGACCAATGTATTATCAAATCCATTCATTTAAATTTTTCATCTACATTATTAGCCATTAAAACTACGTTGTACTTGCTTCATACCTTTTGTGTGGCAGTTTCATCTCATGTATTTGTGCTTTTGGTTGATGGATGCTTCTCTTGCCTAGCTTGTGGGGTTTGTTCTCCAATATATTGTATACATTGGTTGATGTTATACTTAATAGCATGGATCTATCATTTGGCTCATATGTAATGTGTTAAAATTTGTTGTTATTTCCATTATTGTGAGCTATATTGTTGCTTTCCCCATTTGGGAATATTACATGCTATCAAAAGGCATACTGTGGGAGTCCCAGATCGACTACGCCATTTAATCTGGAAAGTTATTCGAGAAATCACATGCTATCATGAGCACCATGTGGGTGGATAGAAACTTAGTTTACATTTTGTACTGATGTAGGCTCACAGAGCCATTTGTGTCACGGAACATATATTTTTTGAGATTTTTATGTAACAAACTTCATAGACTCTCTCTCTCTCTCTCTCTCTCTCTCTATATATATATATATATATATATATATATATATATATATATATATATATATGCATGTTTTCTACAGCTACTAAGTGTTCATGTATCATGGTGATGTATTGGTTTTTTACATGTTACGCAGATGTCTATCTAATACATAGTTTTCTATTGTATACGTTAATGTATTCAAATTTCTTGAATGTGTTGATATGTAATTTAATCAAAATGTCTTTCAAACAATCAAACACGTAGATATATGCACAAAATATTGGGGTTTCTAACTAAATAATGACAATTTAATTGCAACACAATGAGTTATGGGTCTAAATTGACAACCAAATCTCTTATACCGAAATTGATTGCATCCGATATTAGTTCGATGACCACACTATATTTGGCGATATTATTAGTTTTTAGACCCAAAAAAACACCCTTAGATTGAACAACTCACCATCAAGGGAAAAAAGTGCCCATGCTACGTAAGATAAGCTCTGTGTGCTACGGCAAGCACCATAGGCGAAACTGGTATAATGGTTTGACGACATCTGCAAACCAAGTGGAACACTAGGTAAGAAGAGGAAACATGTCTATGAAGCAAAATATCACACCAAAAATCTAAAAATAACACTAATGATAACATACTAATGTACAAGGTACCATACTTACGATCAAGAATAATAATTTTTTAGATAGAGCCCATTTCAAGGCTCAACCAACTGATTTCCTTTGTAATCTACTAGGTCATAAGCACCTCTTTCCAATACACGTTGAATGATATAGGTCCCATGCCACATTGGATCAAGCTTCTCAACTCCCAATTTATCGTGGGCTTGATCATAGAGGAGGACCAAGTCACCTTCAGAGAAAACGCAAGGGTTGACAGATTTGTCGTACTAAGCTTTAACTCGTTTATTTTGTGCTTCAATGACTAAAGCAACAAGTCTTCGGGTGTCATCGATATTCTAAAGGTAAATCAAACGTTCCTCTTCTAGAGAAGTACCAGGAAGTAGCTCAATGGCTAGCTTCAGAGAAGGGATTTTTCACTTGATCAGGAGTGTTAGTTCCAGACCATACACCAATTGAAAATGTGTAAATATAGTAGTGGTCTTAGTGAAGTATTGGTAAGGCCACAAATTTGAGAAAATCATGAGATGTTAATCTTGTTTCTGTCTCCCAATGGTTCGTTGAAACATTGTTACCAAAACCTTGTTAACAACTTCGACTTGGCCATTGGCATGTGGATAGTAAGGAGTGGAGCTATCGTGGCGTAGCCCCAACTGAGCAGTAATCTCTGTCATCATATGATTTCAAAAATTAGAGCCACGGTCATTGACAATGGTTTTTGGGACACCGAACCGAGCTATGATGTGATTAAATAGGAATTGCATCACATTTTGACCTTCATTATAATATGCAGGCATCGCCTCGGCCCATTTTGTAAAATAATCGACGAAGATGATAATATAACCATGCCCCCCGACCGAGTGAGGGTTATAGGGCATGAAATTGATGCCCATTTTGCAAATGGACCGGTGGTCACAACTCGGTGCAAGGGTGAGGGTGGGGCACGTTCTTTACAAGAATAGATTTGGCAATCATGACATTTTCGAATGGAAAAAATCCAATCTTTAAAAATAGAATACAAAAATTATCATGCTCGAAGGATTTTCTGGGCAGTAGCATAATCGTACATGTGACCACCACAGGCCCCATACTGGCAGTTTTTGAGAATGCAACAAGATGATGGAGCTTAGTGGAAAGAAGTCACCTTCACTAAGTGGGCCCGCAGGCTATTTTTGGCGCAAAGTCTATTTTTAGACTATGTCTATTTTTAGACATATGGATCATGGTCTATGAGTTGCAGGATGCTATTTATGGATGGTTGGTCAAGTTGGTAAAAATAGATGGACCTCTATTTTTAGACACACTGGGCGGAGTCTATTTTTAGACTGCCAGTCTAAAAATAGATCAGTCGAATATTATTAGCTCTTAATAATATTTGGACTATAAACATTATCTTATCCTCTTGGAGCACTTCAATTCGAGCTACGGATGTGGCACATGCAGCTGATAGAAGGAATTACGCTATTCCTAGGGTTTAGTTGAGCTATTGCATGGTTGACTTCAGTTAGAACTCATGTGGCAGAGTTTGGTGGAGTTGATGAGACAGTTGATGGAGTTGTGTTCGGTTTAACTTAGTTGAACTAGTTGTATTTAGTCTAACTAATAAATACACTAGTGATGAGTGGTGTTAATTAATTATTAATTAATTCACTAATTATTAACTCATAAATCAACTAAAGAATACATCAGTTAACTGCAGTGCATGGACAGTTCAGTGGAGACCAGTGTTAGAGGTGGGTGAAAGGGTGAGTCTACTATCATTTGTGACTATAGCTGTGCATGAGATTTGCACACGCATTGATTGATATTGCCAATGAGGATCGTGTAGTACAATCCAGTGGGATTCGAACTTGGATCTAATCAATTATTCATCTTGGATTGCGCAGTAGAGGCAAGCAAACAGGTGGAGGAGATTTGAACTTGTGACTTGTTCACATCTGAGCTAGTTAGTGTTTAACAATTAGAGATAGTGCTGAGAGCTTGTGAGGAGTTTGTGCTATGTATTGTTACATGTTCTCTATTATTATAATATATAGATAGTTGGGGGTTTTCAGCTGTAAGCTTTCCCCATTACATACTGTGTTGATATGTGTGATTGATTAATGTTTCAATGTGCGCATGCGATTGTTTTTAATTCCGTAAATTGATGATAAATGGTAGAAGAGCTTATGTATTATGCATGAAGCTCAAATAGTGTGTAATCAGGATAATCTCGGTGAATAACTCATCTATTATTCAAATTTCTACATGGTATCAGAGCAAAGTTGATCATCGGATCTATTACAGTGATTACATTTTATTTCTTTAGGCGGAGTCTGTAAGAGGGCCAGGTAGCCTCTGGATCCATCCTTTCTTTGAAAGGTGAAATATCCAGTAAATGCCCCTACATTCTATCTCTTTACTAGAAATACTTTGTTCTCACAATTTCATATCAGAAGCGGTTGAGTTTTGAGCTGGTGGAATTCGAATTTGCAGCAGTGTTTTCTTGGTGTTGAAGTTGATATGTCTTTCAACGGATTGCGATTGGAGTATGCCCTTGAGGGTAGCTCGAATTATATTGCATGGAAGGACAAGATGGAGGCGGTGCTCGATGACAATGGGCTGAAGGAGTTCATAGATGCTGAAGTTCCAAAGCCTAGCGATGCAGCCTTGGTTGAGGCTTGGCAAAAGAAGACAGCAAAGTGTCGAAGGATTCTGTTGGAGGGCGTGAAGGATCACATAGTGTCCAGCCTGCATGGTAAGGCTTCTCCATTCCTGATGTGGAAAGCCTTGATAGATTTATTCCAAAGCAAGAGCGACCAGAGGAAGTTGGCGCTCAAGGATAAACTCAGAAACATAAAGATGGAGAAAGGCGACAGTATGCCCAAGTACCTCATGAAGTTCATCCAATGCAGGGATGAGCTGGGAAGTGTGGGGGTGGTTGTAGATGACGAGGACTTGGTGAGCTTGGCTCTCCTTGGGCTTCCGAAGAGTTGGCATTCCTATCAGGACTCTGTCAATGGTCGGGAGAAATTGCCAAGATGGGAGCGACTTTGGTCGGATCTTGTGCAAGAGGAGATAAGGCGAAGTACCAGGGACGGATCTTCATCAAAGGCATCTGATGAAGAGAATTGCACTTTGGTTGCCAAAGCAAAGAAGGGGAAGAGAAAGAAAGCTTCTCATTTCGATGCGAAAGGCAAGAAGCAGGACATGTCCAAGGTGAAGTGCTTTCACTGTCACCAACACGGACATTATGCCACAAATTGTCCGCAGAAGAAGAAAAATAAGCAGGCTGCTGGATCTGCAGCTGGAGAGGCCTTAGCCTTGCAGTTTGAGCTGGATTTTTCGCTGATCGCATGCTTGGTCTCAAGTGTGATGGGTTTAGTGTGGTTTCTGGACAGTGGTGCGTCTTTTCACATGACAGGAGATCGAGATTTGTTTACTGATCTGGATGAGAAAGATCTTGGAGTGCACATCGAGATGGGAGATGATGGTAGATATAGTGCGACCGGTATCGGTACCATTTCCTTTGAGAGGGAGTCTGGTAAACCCTTTGTATTGAAGGAAGTGATGCATGTTCCAGGATTGAAGAAGAATATTATCTCTGTGGCGATGTTAGAAGACAAGGGATATGATGTTGTCTTTAGCAAGGGAAAGGCTTTCCTGCGCAGTAAGACAACTGGAGAAACCCGGAAGATAAGGGTTCGAGTCAAGAACCTTTATCAATTGCAGGTAGATGGCTACGCAGAAATGGCATGCAAGGCAGAAGGAGTGGTGAGCCAAGATGATGGTGAGTTGTGGCATCGGAGATTGGGCCACCTTCACCATGGAGCTTTGAAGATACTGCAGCAGATTTCTACTGGGCTTCCTAAGGGTACTCTTGTGTAGTCAAATCAGTGCAAGGGATGTACCTTGGGAAAATTTGTGAAATCCACCTTTCACGAGAAGGATAGTCATGCCACGACAATCCTTGAGAGAATTCACACAGACATGTGTGGACCTTTCTCGGTAGCTTCGACAGCAAAGCACAGGTACTGTGTGATATTTATTGATGATTTTTCTCAGAAGTGTTGGATCTTCTTCATGCAGAAGAAGAGCGAGACATACTCAAAGTTCTGTGAGTTCAAGGCACTGGTTGAGAAAGAATCGGGGAAGCAGGTGAAGGCTCTTAGGAGCGACAATGGTGGTGAATTCATCTCTGGCGAATTGAAGGACTTTTGCAGCGCAGAAGGAATTCGAAGAGAGCTCATAGCACCTCATAACCCACAGCAGAACGGGGTTGCTGAGCGGAAGAACAGAACGATCGTGGGTGCTGCACGGCCGATGTTGCATGATCGGGGCCTACCCATTCACTTGTGGGCGGAGGCATGCAATACTGCAGCATATGTGTAGAACCGTTGTCCTCACAAGATACTTGGCATGAGTACACCCGAGGAGGCGTTTTCTGGTAAGAGGCCTGATATTTCCCATTTGAGGATTTTTGGTTCACCTGTTTATATTCATGTGATGAAGGATGCCAGGAAGAAGCTGGAGCTGACCACCGAGGTTGGGATATTTGTGGGGTACACTGATACGCCCCACAACTATCATGTGTATTTGCCAGACAGTCGCAAGACTGTTGTGCGACGGGATATCAAATTTCAGGAGGAGAAAGCCATGAAGTGTTCGCTTAAGAGGGAGCCACACTTGCATGCAGAGGAGGAGCTATTAGTTCCTAAGGATGAGCTTCAGGATGTGGATCAGCCACAAGAGGAAGTTCATGGAGTGGAAGAGACCACTCATGCAGCGCCAACCATCAGAGGGCAGAAGCGCACTACAGAAGCTCAGCGACTGGCTCAAGATGCAGAGAAGGTTGTAGGACCACCTACAGCACAGCACAGACAGAGACAGTCACCGGACCGGTACACTAGATACATGGCTCTTGTGAGAAAATGTGTCGTGACAGAGCCATCCTCTTTTGAGGAAGCTTTGGAGGACCCCGCATGGGTAGATGCCATGGTGGAAGAGTATGATTCGATTGTCAGAAACAGTGCATGGGAGATTGTCCCGAGACCAGAGGGGAAATCAGTGGTGGGTTCGGGATGGATCTACAAAGTGAAGCAGGTAGCTGACGGGAGTGTGGAGAAGTACAAGAAAAGATTTTTTGCCCGAGGCTTCTCACATATAGAGGGGATCGATTATGAGGAGACCTTTGCACCTGTCACAAGGTATTCTTCCATACGGACGATTCTTGCTCTCTCAACGCAGATGGGGTGGCACATTCATCAGATGGATGTGAAAACTGCATTCCTCAATGGAGTCATTGAGGAGGAGGTGTACATAGAGCAGCCTGAAGGTTTCGAGATCTTCAGCAGTGAGTCGCATGTGTGCAGGCTCAAGAGAGCGTTGTATGGGTTGAAACAAGCACCTCGTGCTTGGTACACACGGATATACAGTTATTTCACCGGACTTGGATTCTCCAAGAGTGAGGCGGATCCTAACCTATACCAGATTGTGGTGGAGGGTAAGTTGCTGATCATTGTACTTTATGTAGATGATTTGATTTTGACGGGTGATGAGCTGTTGATACTTTCATGTAAGGAGGATCTTGCTAGAGAGTTTGAGATGAAGGACTTGGGCCTCCTTCATTATTTCCTGGGATTGGAAATTTGGCAGCGCAGTGATGGACTGTTTGTTTCTCGGGGTAAGTATGCCTGGGAGATACTGGAGAAGTTCAACATGCATGGCTGCAAGCCTGTTGATACTCCTCTTCCTGGAGGTTGGAGGAAGGAGGATGCTACTTCAGCGGAGGTAGTGGATGCCACTGTTTATCGACAGTTGGTGGGGTCGCTTATGTATCTGGTCAATACACGACCCGACATATGCTATGCTATTAACCGGCTTTCACAAGCTATGGTTAAGCCAACCAAGCTCTTCTGGAAGGTAGGTAAGCATGTATTGAGATATCTCAGAGGCACATATCTTAGAGGAACATCGGGATATGGATTGTGGTACGGACAGTCGGATGAGGTGAAGCTATGTGGCTTCACGGATGCAGATTGGGCAGGGAGTCCAACGGATAGAAAGAGCACATCTGGAGGGATTTTTAGTATTGGGTCGACAACATTTTCATGGTATAGTAGGAAGCAGAGATCCATGGCATTTAGTTCAGCAGAGGCCGAGTATATGGCAGTGAGTTTGGCTGCATGCGAGGCCATATGGATGAGGAAGATCCTGGTCGGGTTGTTCGGGTCACACTTGGAGCCTACTGTGATTTATTGTGATAACCAGAGTTGCCTTAAACTCTCGGCTAATCTAGTATTTCATGATAGATCCAAACACATCGACATCAGGTACCATCATATCAGAGATTGTGTGCAGCGGAGGATCATGTTACTTTCATACATTCCCACGGAGGATCAGGATGTTGATATCTTGACGAAGGCGCTCACCAGGAGCAAATTCGAATACCACAGAGGTAGGATAGGGGTTGCAGATAATCCATATCTTGTTGAGAGGGAGTGTTGAGAATGCAAAAAGATGATGGAGCTTAGTGGAAAGAAGTCACCTTCACTAAGTGGGCCCGCAGGCTATTTTTGGCGCAAAGTCTATTTTTAGACTATGTCCATTTTTAGACATATGGATCATGGTCTATGAGTTGCAGGATGCTATTTATGGATGGTTGGTCAAGTTGGTAAAAATAGATGGAACTCTATTTTTAGACATACTGGGTGGAGTCTATTTTTAGACTGCCAGTCTAAAAATAGACCAGTCGAATATTATTAGCTCTTAATAATATTTGGACTATAAACATTATCTTATCTTCTTGCAGCACTTTAGTTCAAGCTACGAATGTGGCACATGCAGCTGATAGAAGGAATTACGCTATTCCTAGGGTTTAGTTGAGCTATTGCATGGTTGACTTCAATTAGAACTCATGTGGCAGAGTTTGGTGGAGTTGATGAGACAGTTGATGGAGTTGTGTTCGGTTTAACTTAGTTGAACTAGTTGTATTTAGTCTAACTGATAAATAAACTAGTGATGAGTGGTGTGAATTAATTATTAATTAATTCAATAATTATTAACTCATAAATCAACTAAAGAATACATCATTTAACTGCAGTGCATGGACAGTTCAGTGGAGACCAGTGTTAGAGGTGGGTGAAAGGGTGAGTCTACTATCAGTTGTGACTATAGCTGTGCATGAGATTTGCACACACATTGATTGAGATTTCTAATGAGGATTGCGCAGTGCAAGCCAGTGGGATTAGAACTTGGATCTAATCAATTATTAATCTTGGATTGCTCAATAGAGGCAGGCTAACAGGTGGAGGAGATTTGAACTTGTGACTTGTTCATATCTGAGCTAGTTAGTGTGTAACAATTAAAGATAGTGCTGAGAGCTTGTGAGGAGTTTTTGCTATGTATTGTTACATGTTCTCTATCATTATAATATACAGATAGTTGGGGGTTTTCAGCCGTAATCTTTCCCCATTACATACTGTGTTGATATGTGTGATTGATTAATGTTTCAATGTGCGCATGCGATTGTTTTTAATTCCGCAAATTGATGATCAATGGTAGAAGAGGTTATGTATTATGCATGAAGATCAAATAGTGTGTAATCAAGATAATCTCGGTGAATAACTCATCTATTATTCAAATTTCTATAGCAGTCATTAAGAACTTTCTCAACTTCCTCTAGCATCAGACATCGATGGAGGATAGAATCAACACTAGTGTGATACAAAGTATCTCCAATATTGCGATAGGGTTGGTACTAGCGACGAATCTGCCATCTCTCAAAGTGAAATAGCTTTGGTTGAAAGGTTTTGGTTTGGATATAAACGATGAGATCTCCATAAAATAGATGGTTATTTGAAACCCTATAGAACTTTTTCCAATGTTTTTGCAAATTCATGGATACCTACACAAGTTGATGAGTAGGATTGCAAATTCATTTGTTGTATTGAATGTTTATTTTCCTGCTAAAAAATCTACCATCAATTATATTAGTCTTTAGAATGATATTGACAACTACATATTGTTTGACACATTGACTTTGGGAGTTATATGGATCCATCCTATGATAATTAATTCCATTCATTGCATGACATATATCAACTACCTTTGTACCCCATTTTAATGGAATTTATCATCCAACCAGAATTTGAAGGTGTTCCTTTGGTATTTCAAAATGGTTCTAGAAGCTTGTATGGAGCTAGATTTATGGCTTGTCGAAACCCTAATTGCACATCTTTCAACTCAATCCCATCCTCCATCATTGTTTCCTCTTATTTACTTGCAAGCAAACAGCATTGGTAAAACACATTTGCAGTCAAAGAATAATATTATAAACCTAACAAATTGACTGAAAGCAAAATATTAATTTGGACCCTTGTATATTCCTTTTCGGCACCACAATATTTTCAATGTATGTGGTCTGTGAAAGATCATTTTTAGCTTCCTTGACCATGTTTTCGAGAGGAGTTCATAGCCAATATTATAGCATATAAGAGAAAATTCCAAAATACTACCAACATTTGTCCATGTTAAAACATTAATAGTGTTGATTCCTTCTCCATTTTAGGAATTCCTCAAATAAGCATTAATTATATTCCTTTGACCCTGTTTTCATTTCTCTAGTGCCATCTGCTAGAGGTGCGGCCTATTTTTGTAATGGTGAGGCCAGTCCCTTTTTCTCTGAGTAGCTATCATTTCCGTTTATGCTCATGATCCAATAAAGTCACATAATGAAATTCTAACCATGCTCTTCTCAAATATTTGATGTAGAGCCATGTATGGGTGCGATGTGCGCATATGATTCTTTTATAATTGTGTTTTCATTAGTGGAAAAACATGCCAAAGGATGGAAAAAGGATTCCATAAGGTGATCGCAAGATGAGCATAACATGATGAAATGTTGTAGATATTTTGAAGGAATTTATAATGAAAAATATCACCTCAAAGTGTAGATGCAACCTAATCATATAGATAAAGCTCTGAAATATCTTTCCACTGGTATGTGGAAGACTCAAAATGGCTTCATGCTTTGAAAGATATGGGTAGTCAAAGCTAGGGACCCCAAAAGTCAAATTGAAGAGTTAAATTGGTGAAAAGTGCTTTGGAAAGAGTTAAATTTGGTAGTCAGCCAAACCTAGCAGAGAAACCGATGGAATAGTTAGTGGAGGTGCTTGGTTAAAAGGTGGGAATGTCAGTTGGTAGATCAAGCCCCACAAGTCCCCACCGACACATTAGTGCAGGGTCGAGCACTTTCAAGAGTTAACAAGAATATGGGTCGTGTAATGGGTGGTTTTCCCAAATCATTGATTGCTAGATCAACAAAGGAGGTTTAATGGGCTACCCCTCCCACTCCTCAAAATGAAAAACAACCGGGGGGTGCCGAAACCAGAGGAAATTTTGGCTATTTTTTGGACATTTTCTGAAAAATAAATAATAATAAAAATATTCACCAATTTGGTTAAAAAATCACCTTTTGTTTACATATATATGATTAAATGGATAATATTCGCCAGCACTTTACTAATTTAAATAGTAAATTACATGTTTTTTATTGAATATTCATCTACATTCTATATGTATGTCTTTTAAAAATGAAATAACCACCAAAATACTATAAATAGGCATAATATTTGAATCCTTAAAAAATAACCTGGCGCAAACCACAAGTGGTTTTTTTGTTAGTAGCTAAACACATAGTCAAGCGAACATGGCTCTCACATTTATGGTGGGCAATTGGTATAGCCTTTAAAGATGGAGGCCCCCACTTGATAGCTCGGCCCAATAGGAGTAGCCCGGAAGAGCAAAGCCATGCATAAAATTTTGAAGGTCAGGGATGAGTCAGAGTCGAGACAACGAAGCAAAGCAGGAGCTAAAGGAATTGCAACTGGGAAACATGGCAGTTGCATAATGCAGAAAAAGGTCGAGACCCATAAAATATTTATAAAGGAAAATAACAAAAAAATTACTCCAAGACCCTTTCTCTCTCCTCTTTGACAAGACACATGTTATCATTTGGTTGGTTGAGATGATGTCAACATGAAATCAGGCACGATGGACAAATGGCATGCATATTCGGTGTTTTTGGGTACCTAAGTGGGCCATTTTTGAGTGACACGTGTCACCACTCAAATGGAACCACGTGGCGAAGAGGACGTAAGCATGATGTCATCCCACAGGTTGGACCAAATATGGTTTTAACAAAGTGACTAGGTGGAATCGTGCGGATGACTAGGCATCGGATTGACACAATAGGTGTTAGAGCCAACTCAGCCCACACTGGCAGTTGATTTGCTTGCAAGTGCATCGAGGGACCCAATAGGATAACTCATCCCTAATGGGAGACCCTAGAAGTTTTCGAGTGGCAGCAGAGGAGAATAGTGAGTTGACATTGTGTGAGACACATTGACAATACATAGTGGCAGTGGCAACCAATCAAAGAAGATCAAAAGGTAGCCCATGACACACGTTAACCCAGCGGCATGACCACAGAAGGAATTAAGGGCACAATAAGAATAACACCAAGATAAAGGTGTCAGGATCCAAGCATTAGCACTTGGTCCTATGCGATAAGAAGAATGATATCATGGAGGAAGATAAGCCCTCGGGGCAAATGCAAAGGAACTGCATATAAGCTCTTGAGGACTAAGGCGGTAGTCATAGCACCTTTGTTTTATGGGGGGGAAGGAGCCAATTTGATATTACCAAGGGCTTAAGGACAATTTCAGTGTCATAGATACACTAAGGAGATGTTTTTGCAGTTAAGCCAATGTTAGAAGCCACTAACAATAGAAAATCTCAGTTAAAACCTGTAAAATTGCCAGAATAGATAAAATTAGTTGTTTAACTCACAGATTGAGTTTTAAATAAGTGATCAATGAATGATAACATGGAGAGCACATACAGAAGACTTAGTGAAAATTGAAAAAAACTGAAAATAATAGATTCATGCAAAAATTCAATGCAAGTAAATTAAGTAAAGAAGTCTAATTTAGAAGAAAATTTTCTTTATAATAAGAATTGATTGAGGAATTCTGCAACTGTGTTGTAGCAGTGTGTGAGTTGGTTTGAATTGAGGCTATTGGTGTGGATAGTGAGATTCTCATTAATCAGATATCATTGAAGGTTTTTAGGTGAGTGTTGGAAGAGACTGATTGATTTATTTTGTAAAACCATTTGGTAGTCATGGTTCTAGTTTGAAAATGGATGAAATATGAATCATTTATGTCAAGCAAGTTTTAGCTTGCAGATCATGGGTTGTAGCTCCTACTAGTAGGAGTTGGTAAATATTTAAGGGTTGTAGATCCTTTCAATTGTAGCTGATAAATTACGAAGTTGTAGCTTCCTCCTAGTTGTAGCTAGAGAATTTTGCAACAAAAATTTGTAGCTTGCCTTGTGAATAAATTGCATAATTTTTTTGAAGAATCTCTTTGTACTATTTGTGCTAGTTATATTGATTCTTGTCATGCTCATATTAATTAATTATTGAATTATTTCTTAGTGTCCAAATATCATAGCAAGTGAAAGAAATATTTTAAAATTCCTATAATACTGATTCACCCCCCTCTCAGTATTTCCATAGTTTTTAACTATTCGTGTCAGAACCAAGTTACTTCATATCAATTTAACAACTGGAAGAAAGATCGAGGACCATAGAAAACCAGGAAGGAGGATTTACCAATAGGTCACCTATGTTTAATGGAACAAACTATGTGTTTTTGAAATTAAGCATGAAAAACTACATTAACTCACTTGGAGCTTATGTATGAGGTGTTGTGGAAGAAAAATATCAAAAGCCTCTAGCAGTAATTACTAAATATCAAAATATGGAGTTCACGTGCAATGCTAAAGACATGAATTCCCTGCTTGCTGGCCTACCTGAATCAAAACTTGTCAAAGTGATGAACTACACATCTTCCAAAGCTATTTTTACAATATGAATGGTCTCTATGAAGGTGAGAACAAGGTAAAGAAAGCTAAAATTCAAGGTTTTATAATGCAATTGGAGTCTTTGAGGATGCATTATGACGAAGATATTGCAAAGTACTTCTTAAGAGTTGATGAGGTTGTGAAAACTATAAGAGGCCTTAATGAGAAGCTACATGAATTTGTAGTAGTTCAAAAGCTGTTGAGATCTCTTCTTGAGAGATTTAATCCCATGTTTTCAACTATTGAAGAGATGACCAATATTAACACTATCACTCTAGATAAGCTACTAGGCACACTTAGTACTTATGAGATGAGAATTTCAAATGGTGATCTTTCAACAAAAGAGTAAACTTTAAAAGCAGATAAGAAGCCCAAGGAAAAGCATGATGATTCTTGTTGTGAATTAGATGAAGAAGAAGCTAAGTTTATTAGGAAGCTCAAGGGAGGCTTATGAAAATATAAAGGTAAGTTACCTTTTAAGTGTTTTAGTTGTGACAAAGTTGGTCACTATGCTTCAAAGTGTCCTGAAAAGAAGAAGAAGGACTATGATCCTAGAGAAAAATTCAAGTATGTACAAAAAGATAGAAAGAAAGCTATGAAGAGGATTCTATATATTCAAGAATCTAGCTCCTATGAAAGTCAAGTCATCCAATCCTCAGATGAGGACAGATATGGTGAAAGTCCAAAATAATTCATGCTTATGGCTTAGACAATCTGCAATTTAAAGCCATTATTTCTGAAGAAGATGTTGAAGTGGATTTAGAAGGAAGTCCGTAAGCGCACCTGAATAAATTAAAAGGATGAGAAGTAAAAATAAAGCCCAAAAGGAGTCATTAAACAAGGAAAATGTTGAGGTTATTGAACCATTTCTCCTACAAATTGAATAATTCAAGAAGATTCAAGAATCTTTAAATCAGCAGCTCAGTGAGAAGAATTAGGCTTGTGAAAGGCTAGAGGGTGAAATTGTTTTACTGAGAAAAGAATTAGAGAAGGAAGAAACCCAGTTGAGCTTTAATAAAAAATTTGGAAAATGGAATGATAATTTAAATGAGCTTTTATAAGCATGGAGTGTCTCCAAATATCGAATTGTTCTAGGATTTGAGGTTGAATCTAATGCAGCAACACAATCAAAGGGTAAGAAATCAATCACTTTTGTATCAATAGCAAAAGGAGGGACTGTGCAACAACAAAAAGACAAAGACACCATGCAACTCAATAACCATCTAAATAATGATCAACAGTAGAAAATTAAAGAGAGAATTTTTCACATAAAAACATTGGTCAAGCAAATCAGAAAACTTATAAATCAGTCCAGCGAATAAATAGAAGACAATTTTCCAAATATGTTGATATTTTTCCAGGTTATTATTTTACTTGCACCAATTATGGCCATAAAGCAGCAAATTGTAGAGTAAATTTATCCTATAGACAGCTTAGAAGAAGAAGAATATATCAACAGATTAGACAGAGAATATTGGACTGTAATATTACCAATTATTCCTAAGCTAATTGGAATATTCAGTTTTGTTTTCTTTCTTTGTTTAAAGAATAAAAGTCTAAAGGAGGTTCATAATACTCCTAAACCATGAATAAATCAATTGCAAATGTCAAAATGCTAAATCTTGGTTATTTAAACAAACACCCTTAGGTGTGAAAGGGGCTAGATATTTTGACTCGTTCAACCTTGACCAAATCTACAGCGTTGTCTTGGAGGAGTGGCCATCAATGAGGCATAACACAGTTTTATATGGAGTTGCTTTGTGTGAAAGGAGTGTTTTCATTGAAGGTGGTTTAGGGTTTGCAAGCTCTTAACTTATACAAGGAAGAGGATGGCAGCATGAGAAGGTTGTTGATGATACTATATTTCTGAATATATTGTTTGTTTAGACATAAATCATTCTCTTGTTGTTTAGCTGAGAATAGTGTTGTTTAGCACTGGGTGTTCCTGATAAGGAATCCTGCCTCTTTCCTTGAGAGCCCTCTTGGAAGAGTTTGCATTGCATAGTCCACTATTTGGCTGAAGACCAAGCTTCTTCTTCCAAATACAACGCAAATCCTGTTGAGGGTTTGGTTGTCTTTGAAAGTTGCAGCAAGTGGAGGCTAGCTCTACTCAAATCTAGACCATTTCAGTGCTCCTTTTCAATGGGGAAGGCTTCTATCCCATTGGCAAGACAGTATTGGATGATTGGAGCTTCATTTTCTGTTCTTCGCATGTGGCTAATCATGTTCTAAACCCTACAACGTAGTATTTCTTCCAGAACTGCGTTATTCCTGTAGGTGTTGTTGCAGGGTGTTTTGGCACATCATTTGGAGAGCTGGTTTTCAAGTGTTGGGGATCTGCCCTTCACTTTGAAGACCCATTGAAGAAGGATCTATGTATTTTTAAAATAAGATCTGATCTGCATACTTCTGAATATTTATGAATCACTGAATATTGTTACAGATCTGCAACTTAGATCTTAGATCTACGGCTTGTACATGGTGTTTTGCTCAAAACCCAAAGGGGTATTGATAGAAGAGCCTCTATAGTGTATGGATCTGTTGTATATCTGAATTTTCATGCACTTATATGCTCTAGATCTGAAATGTAACCAACAGCTGTTGCAGCCTAATAAAATAATGTTGTCAAGCTCTTTTCAGTCTATGTATATGGTTGTAGCACCTCTTTTTGAGGTTTTTCTTCTATTGGTGACTTGTATTTCCAACTATGCATCTTATGGGCCTCATTTTACATCTATTTTGCTACTATAAATACATTTTAAAGGTCTCTTTATTGGCCTCCTGTTGTCTCTTTGATGATCTACGTTATTTTCCTGCAAATCTGATTTCTATTGATGTATTCCCTATCTAGGAATATTACAATGGTATCGGAGCATCATCTTGGCACAACCTGTGCTTTCTAAGAAGCCAATTGTCTTTTGAAGAATAATTACCTCTTACTAATAGAGAGAAGAGGTAACTAAAGAAAATACAGAAGAATTTTGATTACACAGAAGACAAAGGAAACAAGGGTAAAACCCCTTTATCTGGAAGAATGAAAGGGGAAGAGTTCTCAAAAACTCTTTTCCAAACTATGATGAGCTTAAAAGAGAAATTAGGGCAATGAGGAGGGAAAGACATGAAGATCCCTCAAGAAGATTTGCACATGAAGAAAACCCTAGTTCTTCATATTATGTGTGTGAGCATTCAGCCACACAATCAGATCTACAACGATGTAGCATGCCTACATTCTTGGCAAGAGATGAAGCAGAAGGAGAAACACGAAAGGAGGAGACTCTTGGTGACTACCTCCAAGAATATGAATCTCGGTCTAGAAGATTCAAGGAGCATTTAATCTTCCAAGAGTTTTGTCAACTTAAAGAAGAGAGAAGATCCAACAACTACAATAGAAGAAGAGTGTGCATGCAACACACTTTGGGTAGATTCTTTCTACCTACTTTTGATGGATCACCCGAGAGCTCAGCCAAGTCTTGGGTAAGGAAGCTAGATACATATTTCCAGTTGCATCAAGTTTCAGAAGAGAAGCCATAAGAGTAGCAGTGCTGCATATTCAAGTTAATGCTTATGCATGGCGGTTATTTGAATCTTCTTCATTGAAAAATGCAAATATATCTACTTATGCAAAGTTCACTAGAAGGTTAGTGAAAAGATTTGATTTTAAACAATATAAAACTTACATTAGGGTAATTTTGAGGTCTAAAATGGGCCTCCTAAGGAAATTATAAAATAATAGTGGAAATAATAAAATAAGATTTGATTACATCATCAAATTTTAGAGGGAAAAAAGAAAAAACTACTTTTCAACTCATATTTTCAACTTATCTCCCAAATTTTTTACTCAAATTTTGAGCGGGAGTACTCATTGGATGCAAATTTTAATTCTTCATCCAAGGAGTACCCATGTTGCATACTTTTGGTGGATCCTGCTATACAAAAAATGAAAAATACATGAAAAACGTGATTGCAATCACATTTTTTCATGTATTTCTCATTTTTCATGTAGCATGGTCCATCAAAAGTATGCAACATGGGTACTCCTTGGATGAGGAATTAAATTTTGCATCCAACGACTATCCCTACTCGAAATTTGAGTAAACAATATGGGAGATAACTTGAAAATACAAGTTGAAAAAATAGTTTTATTATTTTATTAATTTTTAATATTTTTACCTTTTTACTTAAAACATGGTGACTCATCCCCCATGGTTGACATTATCATCTTGAATCCTATTGGTTCTTATAAATTTTATTTTGGTCGTACATTTTTCTTAGGAGGCACATTTTAGACCTCAAAATTCCCCTAATGCTTGGGTGAGCAAACCAAGCCCAAGAAATCGGAACCTTTGCATGAGTGGGAAGGATCCATGAAGCCAACTCCATTTCAGAACATTGTTGAGGAGGTTAAAGATATGCTACATGCTTTTGCAAGGGAAAAGTCCCCACTTCAGCAAGAAATTTATTTTCAAGAAGAAGACATGAGGATTCCTTTTCCAAGAGGAGATCAAGAAAAAAGGTCTCTTAATGATGAGGTATTCTCCATTGATGAGGAGAAGGAAGAGGAAGAGCTGGAAAGATCCTCCAGCGCTGTGACAGCAGGAGGAGATATACTTCTATTTGGATATGGAGGTGAAGAAATTGCTTCCACTAGAAGGACTCTTGTATCTTTGCAAGAAGCTCCAAGGGATCTTACACATGAAGATCATGAGCATCATGTGTCTATGTTGATAGGAAATGAGACAAAACAATGGAGGAAGTGTGTTCCAACATTGGATGCATTTTTGGGAACACACACTATGTTAGATCATTCTTTTTGGATCAATACTCTTGACACCAAGGAGATGTTCAGTGTACATGGGTTAATTGCATCTAAAGAAATCATCTTAGACTGTGAGATCTTGCAGAAGGTAGGAGAAGAAGAACAAAGGAGGGATAATTGCGTTGACATGGCGGGAGATGATCCACTATTACATGGAGGAAAGGATGGGGAAATTGCTCCAATCATAAGCACTCTTGCATCCTTAAGAATGATACCTTAAGAATGATACCCCATTATCATGAAACTTCCACACAAAAAATAGAGATGAATTTGCGCAGTGGAAGCAGGGATATGATGATCCCATCTATTATGCACATGGGGATGATCCATGAGACATCATTATCTTATGGTAAACCACCTGGGAGACCACCTGGTTTAGATTTTGTGAAAGATGTCTCATACATTGATGCTCCATTCATGGATCCAAGAAGGAAGGGAGCATTAGAAGATCACAATACAACACTAAGAGTGTTGAGGGAGCTCAAGGAGGAGGGAAATATTTTCCCCTTATCACCATTATCCACTCTCTCATCTCATACTGCACTGAGAGAAGATGCTGCAAGGATGAAAAATGACACCATCATGGGGCAAGGAGGGCAGTCCTTGGCTATGAAAACTCGGAAGATAATCTCACTTGGAGAGAAATCTTCCATACATGATATAAGATGGTGGCCACACATGCATACTTTGGCAAGACCAAGGAGCTTTTGGAAATATGATAGCCTTCCATGGGAGACTAACTTCCAAAAAATTCCGTCTTCATTTGAGCATGTGCATATGCAAGAAGGGCGGCAAGGAGGGAATAGCAACCCTCCATCATATACTCTTGGCATGGGATATGTCAAGGAGGAGAAGAAGGGAAGGAATGACCTTCCAACACATACCTTTTGCATGGGAGATATCAAGGAGGAGAGCAGCCACATGATGGACATTTCTGTTGATACATCATCAGCGCTGTCATTGTTGAGGAGTCTAGATCCATATTGGAAATCCCAACTATTGGTTGATTATTCCAGGGATCTTCACACATGCATGATTCTTGATGACCAGCTACATGATGAGGGCTATTTAGTCCAAGATGGATTCATATATGATCATGATAGGATCTTCTTGTCTAGAGCCTCCAAGCTCAAGGAGTAGTTGCTACAAAGGGCCTATGAAGAGTTTTGTTTCAACCACACATATTCCATGAAGCTGAACAACATCATCACGAGGAGCTACTATTGGGAGGGATTTGAAGGAGAACTATATCAGCATTGTCAAAGATGAATGTAGCATGTGGAGATGGAGCAACAACATAACTCTATGTGAGAGTTAATTCAACCTTCTCTTTCTTCTTTTGAGAGAGGAGATAGATCTATGCACCACTCCATTTGTTTGAGGAGGATTGTTGGTGAAGAGCATACTCATGTAAATCATGTTTTATTTTCTGATTGTATGTATTCTTTTACCATGTATATGAAGGCCATGACTCCAAGGAGGAGTGTTGTACCTTATAAACTTCATGGCCATCTTTGGGCCAAAACTATTTCCGAATTTGGCCACTCCCTTGGCGAACAAAGGGAGATTTTGCAACATGATGGGTGCCTTCCTAAGGCACCAAATATATCTCACACATTCAACCATGGTGAGATGATATGGGTAGCAAGTAAGTGGTGGGGAAACCACTTACCAAATCTTGATCTAATGCAGTTAGGAGATGCACTGCGCTGGTTCCGCATGTGGGACTATGACCCACCTCCATGTGCACAAATTTCTGTTTGTATCTATGATTTTTTGATCCCCTACATTGATTATGTGCTTGTAATTTTTATGGGGATGATTGGAGGGAGGATGAAAGGATTGGGTGTGTCCTTTGGGAGATAGATTCTCCTTGGTTCTTATGTTTCATATGTTCGTGGAAGCATTGGACCATCCATGATTTCTACATTGGGTCTCGTGTTTCCTTATGGGATGAGCCATTTGGGTAACTTGAGCACTTAGGAGGTGCCTCTCACATGGGAGGAGTTTTGCTATGAATTACCAATATGGAGGGTGATTCATTTTGTATGGATGATAGCTTGAATGAAGGTTCCCCACATCTTCAGTTTTGTCCTTGTAGTTGCTTGGGAACAAGCAACATTTGGGAGGGGAGGACTATAATATTCCCAATTAGTCCTAAGCTAATTGGAATATTCAGTTTTGTTTTCTTTCTTTGTTTAAAGAATAAAAGTGTAAAGGAGGTCCATAATACTCCTAAACCATGAATAAATCAATGCCAAATGTGGAAATGCTAAATATTGGTTGTTTAAACAAGCACCCTTAGGTGTGAAAGGGGCTAGATATTTTGACTGGGTCAATCTTGACCAAATATACAACATTGTCTTGGAGGAGTGGCCATCAATGAGGCACAACACAGTTTTAGATGGAGCTGATTTGTGTGAAAGGAGTGTTTTCATTGAAGGTGGTTTAGGGTTTGCAAGCTCTTAACATATAAAAGGAAGAGGATGGCAACATGAGAAGGTTGTTGATGATATTTTATTTTTGAATATATTGTCTGTTTAGACATATATCATTCTCTTGCTATTTAGCTGAGAATAGTGATGTTTAGCACTGGGTGTTCCTAATCAAGAATCCCACCTCTTTCCTTGAGAGCCCTCTTATAAGAGTTTGCATTGCATAGTCCACTATCTGGCTAAAGGTCAAGCTTCTTCTTCCAACTACAACGCAGATCCTATTGAGGGTTTGGTTGTCTTTGAAAGCTGCAGCGAGTGGAGGCTAGATCTACTCAGATCTAGACCATTTCAATGCTCCTTTTCAGTGGGGAAGGCTTCTATCCCATTGGAAAGAGAGTATTGGATGATTGGAGCTTCATTTTCTGATCTTGGCATGTGGCCAATCATGTTCTAAACCCTACAGTGCAGTATTGCTTCCAGAACAGCGTTATTCCTGTAGGTGTTGTTGCAGGGTGTTTTGGCACATCATTTGGAGAGCTAGTTTTCAAGTGTTGGGGATCTTCCCTTCACTTTGAAGATCCATTGAAGAAGGATCTATGTATTATTCATATCAGATTTAATCTGCATACTTTTGAATATTTCTAAAGTGACTGAATATTGCTGCAGATCTGCAACTTAGATCTTAGATTTACTGCTTGTACATGGTGTTTTGATCAAAACCCCAAGGGGTATTGGTAGAAGAGCCTCTATAGTGTATGGATTTGTTGTAGATATGACTTTTCATGCACTTATATGCTCTAGATCTAAAATGTAATCAACAGTTGTTGCAGCCTAATAAAATAACATTGTCAAGCTCTTTTCAGTCTATGTATATGGTTGCAGCACCTCTTTTTGAGGTTTTTCTTCTATTGGTGACTTGTATTTCCATCTATGCATCTTATGGGCCTCGTTGTACATCTATTTTCCTGCTGTAAATACATTTGAAAGGTCTCTTTATTGGCCTCCTTCTGTCTCTTTGATGATCTGTGTTATTTTCCTGGAAATCTTCTTTCTATTGTTGTATTCCCTATTTGGGAATATCACACGGACCCAGGTACAACAATTCCTTTTCTCCTTTGAAAATTTTGATTCGATGTTTTAAATGTCAAATTTTTGGGCATATAACAATTGATTGTAGACTTAAGGAAAAAAGGCATGAACCAATCATTGAGCGAATTAAACAAGAGCCCGGGATCTTGAAATAAAAGGAGATCACAGAAAAATGTGATATCATTTTGTATGCTAAGAATGAAGGATGACACTAGTATGTGGATAGTGGATGTTCAAGTCACAAGTCAAGAGACAAAAGTAAAATCTTAACATGGAAACCAATTGAAAATGGCAATGTAACCTTTGGTAACAATGCACCTGGTAAGATTGTTGGTGAAGGAGTTGTCAGTTTGTCAAATGGCAGAGGTAAAGCCAAAAATGTTTTATTTGTTGATAGGTTGAAGCATAATATACTTAGTGTGTCTCGAGTGTGTAATGAGGGATATGATGTGATTTTTAAGGCTAAGAATTTTCAAATTAAGTCTACATGCATAGGTGAAATAATGGTTGAAGCTATAAGAATAGACAATAATGTTTATGTTCTAAATGAGAAAATGGAAAGGTGTTGCTTATCAAAGATTGATGAGAGTTGGTTGTGGCATAGGAGACTTGGGCATCTGAATTTTGATCGGATAGTCAAACTGAACAAGAAGAATGTTTTCAAGGATCTACCCAAGTTGTCAAAACCATAGAAGGGGAGTGAAAACAACAAATCCTAGAGGATGTGCAAATGAAAGGGGTCCCAAATAAAGGAAATAGTGACGAAGTAAGAAAAAATAACGAAGGAGGGAAGGAATTCATCACTGAGCTAGATGACATAAGGATGAGAAACGAGGCCATGAAGATCAATGATGCACCACACCTCAGTGCCCAAAACCCGAATTTTATAGCTCCCTTGTGTCGAGAATGATTCATGTTGAGAATAAATAACCTCTTCTACAACCTATGAGCATGATGTGTAGGTGATTTGGCTTGTACTAGACTCTTTGGTGGCTTCAAACTTCCAAAATTTCAGATAATTATAATGTTGAAATCACCATTCAAGCCTTGTGATAAAACTTGTATGCATACTAGTGGGAACTCGCATCATGGCCAACTTAAATGACATGATTCAACGTGTACCAATTATTAAGATGAGAGAAAATGCTTTAAGGTGGTACATGGCCATGTTCCTAATCTTGTATATGTAGTGGGACAACGACTATGCACCCCCACTTATCGTGTCTGTAACACTTCATCCAAAAAAAAACTATATTAAATTATTAACTAAACAATAAAATAATGTAATATTTTTCTTTTAAATTAAGATATATATTTTTGGATTATATATTCTAACTTTCAAAAGCTTGTTTAGATAAAAAAAGAAATGATATAACACCATGTGAAATGAAATTTCCCTTCTCACATGGGATTAGTAATTATAATTTTCCTTTCAAAACAAATACATATTTCCAATTTAAACAAATTTTAAATATTTTCAGTATACTTATATATATATATTGTTTTCATTCGAATTCGCCCTTTGGGGCCTCGGATTGTACATGCGAGAATATATTTTCATTAAAATTGACCCTGTGGGACTTTCATTAGTAAAGTACTAATCATTTATATATTTAGTGGTGTCATGGAATAATGTTGTACTTGCACGAGCCACGTTTCTATGCACGATAAAAACATTACCATTTAGTCATGAAGCATTAAAGGCTAGTTTTTCAATTATATATAATAGAGTTACTAATAATTAGCGATATAATAATGGTCTTTATAAGGCATAGAGCATATTATAAGAAACGTTGGTATAGTTAGTTAGGTGGCTATTAATCGTTGGAAAATAATTACGTGTGTTGGTATCATGTGGAGATCGATTTAGTGTGGCAAGGGACAACCTACCTTTTCATATTATTATTAAAACACTCATTTGTTAAGGGGTCCATTCAAAGGATATAGAAAAAGGAATCACAAGTATACATCATTTAAGAGATATTCAACATCATCACATTCTAGATATTCAAAATTAATTTCAATGATTTTGAATCATCTTTGTGTAAATATTTTGTGACATGGAAACATCTACGCTAAAACGAAACGTCGATTTTTAAGTTAATAATAACATTTTAGATAGTTAGAAAGGTAGATATCTTTTAGATAGACATTAGTTGCCATGTGTCCCACTTTTATTAAGGTACAGGTTATTCGTATATTTGTTTTTGGATAAGTGTTTTGACTATAGAATAATTTTATTCTAACACATTACCATTTGCAATCATAATTTAAAAAGACAGTTCATAATATAAATACAACTTTCATAATTTAAAAAGACATTTCATAATGTCAATACAACTTTTAAATTGTGGTTTTTTTATTTGTTAACTTAGCTATTTAAAATTAAAATCTCTAAAAGATACATGACAATTGACCCTCCACCTAGTTGGAATTTTACAAATCCAACTCAGTGTGAAAAGAGTATCGCTCACTGCTTATCCCATTACAATTTTTTCCCTTAAGTTGCATGCAATAGTTAACCCGTATATTTTAACTTTAATTTAATTACAATTCGTAACATTTGATATATATTTTAATTTTGCCCATTTCTCTTTTGAAATAAATTCCATTTTCCATCGCTATTGTTTATTGAAATGCTAATAATGATATTTTTTAATAAAGTCAATAAAAATAAATTAAATGAAATATTTTTCAAGATATTACTATTGTATTTTAATATAATGAAAAAAAGTATATTGATAATTACGGTTTTTTTTTATAAAGTTTATAAAAAAACCTTTTAAATTAAATAATTTTCAAAATATTAGTTTTATATTTCAATATAAAGAAAAAAATATATAGTTATTTTTAAAATGATAGAAGGGGGAGGTGGGAGGGGTAATTTATTGCCCTGACGAAAAAATAGAGATTTAATATGAATGGGGTTTGGGTATATTCACTAATAATCAGGTTGAAGCTCTAGCTCTGTGGTTGGGCCTGAAGCTAGCCATTGACAGAGGTATTCATTAGATTCTTGTCTTGGGAGATTCGAGGTTAAATATCAAAAAATTTCATAAAAGCAAAGAATGAAGAGATCAATAATGGCCTTCTCTAAACCAAAGAATAAGAGAACAAATTCAAAAGTTTGACTCTATTGAATTCTATCATATTAGAAGGGAACACAACACAGTTGCAAACAAGCAAGCAAATATTGGAGCTAGTTATGAACAAGGTGATTTATTAATCAATCAAGGAGAACAAAAATATTTTTGATTACCATGATAAGCAACCGAAAAGAGCAAGGTGGGGCGAGATCCAACAAACATTGGAGAATGAGAACAATTGGGAGGGACCTAAGGCCTGAGTGGGCATTAATGAACAGAATGATCATGGATATAATGGATATAGTGAAGTGGTGACTCTCGATAGTAGAAATGAAGGAAGGTAGATCGCCTTGGGGACGAATGGTGACGTCATTTGTGATCACAAGGGACATCTTTAATAACCTCCCATGCAACTCAATATTGAAACATGCCATCTCTCATGCCCAGTTCTTAATTTATTGGAGTAGGATTAAATGCGGCATGCTAGTGACTTAGAGAATGAAAATCATGCAGTACAATAGCGTCATGGAACGAATGAGCAGCTCTGCCATTACATGTTCTATAATGAAGACAAAGTATGAAATTGGTAAGTCGACTCGTTATAAATGGAGAGTAGCTCTTGAGGAGTTGCATCGAGTTTCCATCAAAATTCGTTTGAGAGTGAGAATGGCATCCCTTGGTGAGATTAGTGAAGATCAGCTTGGAGAGTTCGAGGACGCAGTGTCGTTGGAGGAGAAGTTGGCCCGAGTGGCGCGTATCAGGGTGCAATTGATGGAGGACGGAAGATCTTTTTTCTCGTTTGTTGTGTGAAATTGAGTCGATGAAAGATGATGTGGAGAGACTGAGGCTCACAGTGGAGAACGTGACCATGAAAGTTGATAACCTCTCATCCAAGGTGGAAGGAATCGAAGTTACAGTGGAAGCGGCGACGATGGGGGTTCTCAAAGAAGTCTTTGGCTTGCAACCCTCCACCCCTAATCAAGGATAATGCAGGCAATCCCGAGGCAATGGTAGTAGTTGAGAATGAGGTGCAAGAAGCAGCAGTAGAGGAAAATTCCATGGAAGATGGAGAACCACCAGGAATGTAGTTTATTTCAACCCTTTTTTTATATATGTTTTGTAAAAGAGTGCAATACAATGGCCTGTTTTGGAGACTATATAAGATAAACTTAGTTAGAGGCATAATAGGATATACGCAAGGAAGATGCAAAACCCATTTTGATCAATTTTGGTTTCCAACAGTTGATGAATAGTCTATGAATCTAAAAAAAAATTGTTTGCATTCTAGTTTGATAATATAAAGTTAACTGTTTCTTTGAAAAAAAAAGATAAAAATGAAAATATAAAATCCACAATTTTTTTGTAAAATTATGTTTTATCTTTTTAGAATAAAATATATTAAAAAAATGTTGTGTTTCTTCTATTTTTATCCTTTCGAGAGGGTTTATATGAAATTCAATGTGACTATTTAGTATCTTTGCTTTAAAATTGATTTAGTTAACTTACCAAATTATATATATATATATATATATATATATATATATATATATATAATAATTATATTATTTGTAAATTAAAAAAATTGTTGTCTTAAAAAATAGACTACAATATCTAGCTATGCAATTTTTACTCTTAGTTTTTCGTAGCTGTTTTCACCTTGTCTCAAAAGATACCAGGAATTTTACCCACCTACTCAATACATTTAAACTCAAAAAACAAAATCAGACATTCTGATTATACCCTGACAGTCCAAAACATAACTTGATAATAAAACAACTACCAGAGGAGCAGGAGGATCATAATCAAATTGAATGTGGCCTTCTATATGAGCCAATCTTGCATCCAATCTATCCAAGAAGAAACAATGATTTCTTAGATCTCTCTTGATGTCTTACAGCAAGGAAAATACATTGTATCTTTCCACGTGTTTGTCTTTTAAGACCATGCCAAGCAGTGTCTTCATTTTCCAGTGCAATGCAATAGAGTTGAGATAAGGTTCCCTTCGTCCCCTACTATCCACAGGGTCAAGAACCCAATTAGAGACCTCTTCCAAGGTCTCATAATCTAAGGAGGCTTGTCGCTCAGCATCCCCCATGGTTTCCAAGTTCTATATTTCAGGAGAAACAATTGTGTAGAAGGCCCTAGTTACTTTCTCAGCATGTAATTGTGTCATGTTTTGGCCTTAAGGACCCTTGCCACCACCTCCCCTCCTGATGTACATATTCTTCTAGATGGAATGACGCACGGAAAAGGTGATTTTTTGGAATGCTCACAAAGAAACACACATATGAGGGAAGAAGAATTACACCAAACTTTACCAAATTCTCTAACAACACACATCCCACCACCTTTAAGATTAAGACATGGGCCCGACGCAAGAATTTACCAATGAATATGAGATTCACAACGATAATGATGACAACTAGAATTATATCCTTCAACACTTAGAACACTAAGACAAAACCACACCCAAACCGAGGAGAATAGCCGCACCAAGGTTATAGCCTGCTTGGTTATAATAATTACCCAAAACAACAAGAACAAACAAGATATTATCAAACATGACCCTACTATTTCAATTACAACACTAGACCACAAAAATTTCAACACAGAGATATCCTGACTCAATGTATAAATGTCCTTAAAGACAAAACCACATAATTCTAGACCAATTAAGAAATGAAAGGAAAGCTAGCATATATCCCAACTCAATATAAACCAAACCTATAGATAAAAACCACACAACTTCATACCACTTGACAAGTGAGAGTACAAATAAAAAAGATGCTATTCACATGATGGTCAAGAGTAGTATGTCAAGAAGAGACGGCGTCCACTTGTAGTATCCAGTGGTTTGTCACTTTTATAACTCTAACAAGCCTCGTCATTCCACCAACTTCTTAAACCCACACAGCCAAGTGAAGCCTCACAACCCCAGATTGGCCCCTTCGCCTCACTACACTATGATTCTTGAACCAAAATATTAGCAATCAGATCGGGCTCTTCGCAATTCGAAACATAATCAGGTTTACCTTACTTTCGTGGGGGATTCATCTTCTTCTCCCTCCCCCACTCAGGGACAAACCTGTGGATGTCTTCTTACAACCCACTTCCTCCCCACACTATGAATTTAAATCCATTTATTTCCTCTCATACTGATACATGCATGGGGTGAACCACACCACCCCAATCATCAATTCTCGTCCCTTCAACAGGGTGGTGGGCTCACCCACCAAGCCCCCCTGTTATAGGTCAATTTGGGCATCATCCCCAATGACCTAGTCAAACTGGACATCATCCCTAGGACCAATGAAATAAGTTCTATCATCCCCTTACATTTCAGTTGCTATATGCCCTAATAGAAGAACAAATCATTCATGGATTCTATTGTGAGAATTCCAACGTTTGAAGTAGATGTTATGTCACTTATGAGCTCACCAACGCTACCTCTCAAGGGATTAACTATGTTTCATATGCAGCTCCCTCCATTCAAAGGTGCACTGCAATGCACTTCCCAACATTCAAGGGTGTGTTGGTCAAATGGTAGCGAAATTCTTATTGTTCTGGAATCTCCACATGGCTAGTGCCTTCTAGAAGAGTCCACATGTGTCAAAATTGGAATCCAAGTGTCCATCTAACACCTCTGAACTTGGAAACATGTCTTTCCTATTATTAGAAAGTCATTCATTGAGAAAATGCCTTCAGTTGCCCTATAAATTGGGCATAGATCCTAGTGCTAGGGAAGGAATAATTTTGGTAAAGAAATGTTGTTGGATTCTCAATTGAGAGAGTGAAAGAAGTGATATGTTGTTGGTGAGATGTTGAATGTGATGAGGTTGGGATGAAGTTGGAGCTGGTGACATCAAATTGATCATTGGTTGTAACCTCCCCCTTCTACTCTTTAATAAATATTGTTGTTCATTTTCCCATATATGTATTTGTTTATGTTTCTATTTCTCATGTAATGGACTCTTGAATGATATATATGTTTCTTGTTTAATCGATTTAAGTGATTAAGATAAATAAACATTTGTATATTGCAATATGCTTTTTGTTCTCTGTTTATACTTGTAGGAATCAATCTGGCGATCTAAGTTGGATTAGAAGCTACAACAAAAGCGACAGAAGGAGAATAGGAAGTGCTTGGATCACAAGTAGGTTCTTTTATCTTTTTGTATGTCTATTTATTCTTAGAGAAAGTGATAGCAAAGTCTTTAATCTGTTTTTCTAAGTGCCTAGCACCACACTTAGGGAATTTGATTTATCCATAGATCATAATTCTGCATAAAAAATTGGCGACTCCACTGGGGAGTTTCCTATAATTCCTGGTATTTTCGCCTTTGCTTATCCACCGAGTAGAATCTACTTTTAGTTATTAGACTTTTGAATCAAATAATTGCATTAGAAGTGTGTTATGTAGCTTTTATTTTCAATCACTGCTGCACCCAATGCACTGTTGGTCAAGATACAGTGCACTATAGTGCATTGTCTCCCACTCAGGGATGCACTGCAATGCACTGTCTCCCCTTAGAGACTGTGTTGCCCCCTTAGCCAACCAAATTCCATTTGAATTTTTCATTGCCATCATTCTCAGCCATTTTTGTGATGTGTTTTAAATTGTCTAATACCTCATAGAGACTAGTGAATTTGCCTGATTCTTCCTTCTTTGAAAAGTAAGTTTGTTCAATGTCTCTTTAAGTGTTTTTCTTTATCATTGACAAAGAAAATTCAAAGTATTTTATTTCTAAATTAGATCCATTTGTTTTCGTAAAGGAAATTTTTGTTAAATTCTTTGTTTCCTGAAGGAAAATTTGTAGTTCCATTCTTCTTTTTTCCTAAAAGAGAAATTGTTGTTAAATTCCTCATTTCTCAAAGAAGAAAGATTTTTTTTTTGTTGATTTGATGCATATAGTTTCCTTTCTTGCATTCACATTAAGGGGATTGAAAAGAAAAACATACATATGTATATAGTGAATTGTGTTTTGCATAGGAACAAGTTAGGAAAGCTGCATTTTAGTTCGTGCTCTTTGTTGTTTGCTCTCAAAACTGATTGCTCTTTCCCTTAGTAGCTAGGATTTCATTGAAAAAGCTAAAATTGAAAAGTTTGCTTATCATTTTAGTTTTCATTTTAGGAATTTCTATCACATGACGCGGTGAACCTCGAAAGGAAATTTGATAAACAATATCAACTTAAAATTTACATCAATTTACCTAAGAAAGCATTGGAACAATAACGATAACATTTAGAAGGTCATGGCTAGAGACGTGTTCCGGCGTCATTAAACATAGAAGCTATCATTAATTGTCTGTGATACATTCTGAGTGTGATACCTCACTCCACGTACATAAGTATACCAGAGCTCGTCCACGTACCTTTGGGTATATCAGGCGGTGTTCTAGTACGAAAAGTATAAGAGGGTGCTCTCACTGTGCGGTTTTGCATTAGACAACGCTAATACGGACTTGGGCCTCCACGTACCTTCGAGTATATTTGGGAAGACAAATTTAGGTTTCTATCCATCCATAGTGAACCGAGTCAGCTGCCTTGTAACTTGTGATACATCGAACATAGCATTCGGGGATATTTTCAGCTTGTACTTCTTGGTTCGCCCGAATGTATTTTGTAGCTCACAATTACTTGGTAAACCTTTTGCCTAGAATTACCCTTTTATTTTGTTTCTTTGTTTTGGTCATAAAATAAATCAGTCATCATGGAATAAGAACATCCCTTTCCCCGTCGTTCGCTTAGAATAGCTTTGAAACCACCTTTACCACTGAAAGCCACTTCTGGTCGACAAAGGCAACATCGCTCTTCCGAAACTAGTACTATTAGTACCTCTGGTGTGACATCATCCTCACATATACCAGAGTCAGCACAAGTTGTTTCTATAAATCCTGGCTCATCTATTATTGTCGAGACAGAGTCCTCATAGCTACCTGTGGTGACGATCCATCCAATCAATGAGACCATACCTCCGGAACCCGACGTTGTTCAACTGTAAGTCGATCTAGATCCTGTCATGTTTTTTCTAGAACATCTAAATCTTGAAGTCAAATGACCGGAAGTTGTTCTTGTATCGGTCACCCCACAATCTATTGTAGCCATTGATTCTCCCATATCGCGCATTCAAACTCCTGAAATATACTTTGGGCCTGACGGAAAAATCCTTCCACCTAGTTTAATTTTGATTGAAGAAATACCACAAGAAGAAACACCTTTAAATCCAAATCATTTTGGGGTAGAGCTTTATCTGTACGAGCCTTTTCCTGAATATCCTACCTCTGGTTTTGTTGATCCTATGTCTATTAGAGTTCCTATAGATACAATAGGGTATACATTTGGTTGAAAAACCATGCCTGAGCGAACATCTTTGGCTAGATCATCTGTTCCAATTGCGACAGCACCTGCTCTCGCTACCCCGTCGATGTTCATGACTTCACCAGAGTCACATTTATATGGTGGCCCTTCTGTCCCCCTGGTTACTAATATTTATTTGGAACCTTCTCTGGTGCATCCTCAAACCCATGGACTTTACCAATGTCATCATCTAATATTCTAACTGGTAAATCTATAGTGAGAACTGAACGGCTTGATCATTTATACACATCATCAAGGCAATATCAAGCTGGTCCATCTGGGTATATTCCATCCAGTACAATTTAAACTGGACTCCCTGCATTTAGAGAACAATATTTTCCATATTATTATACTCCTCATGCTGGGGGGAAACCTATGGTCACCCACTTCGACAGTAATCCATCATTATTTGTTCATCCTAATGTCAGAATGAATGTTTGTCAATGGCAGCCCACTCTGCCTATCCAACCACAAACCTGTTGCACCTACATCAACTCCACTTGTTAATACATATTTACCCCTGTTACAGATTCAAAATATTGTACCTCAACCATCTTAGGTGGGTCCTTCAACCCAATACCCTCAAGTATTGGGCCCTCAGACTCCAACCCCTTCAGCTGGTTTACAACAATCACTTGTATCTAGAATCATTTATTCACAAGATGGATTACCATATTATGGGATGTCGCATCCGCAACCTAGTTATACCTATCCACAACTGAATCCAAGTTATCCTAGTTTGGATTATAATATTGGTGGACAGACTCCTTGGCAACCACAAGCGCACATGCCACAACCTTCATTTCAACAAGTAACGTATCCAGGTTTTTGTCAACAAAATCCTCAAGCATTTGCTTATCAAAAAAACCCCTATCTGGGTTACCAGCAGCAGATTCCTTATGCTGGTGCTCAAAGGCCTGTTGCCCAAGTAATTACATCATACACTGGCTATGCTCAACCCAACCTTAATCGACAGTTGCCCTTTGTTGCAACTTTAGAGTTGTCGGATTTAAACCGGCTCACCAATGATCCAATCAACTATGCTCTTTGGTAGTCGGTGATACCTCATAAATTAACCTCGAATATTCCTAAGCTCAATGGAAACCATGGGGAAGACTTGTCGACTCATGTTATGACTTATCATTTGTGGTGTTCATCTAACTCCCTAAATGAGCTTCTTTTGATAATTTCACTGCCCTAGCTATTGTATTTTTGACCCAATTCTAGTTACCCATACGATATGAAACTGGAATAGAACTCTTGACTAATTTTAAACAGACTAATGCTACTCACATTTTTTATCATATTCATGAGTGGCGTTGTTGTCATAGAATGGTTAAGACATTTGTTCCTGATCAACTCCTTACTGAGTGGTTCATTAAGTCCCTGTTACCATCTATAACTGAGGATGTGGCTAAGGGTGGCATCATCACTGAAGAGTAGGTCATTGCTCGTGCCCATTATTTAGATTGATTTATACTCAATTTGGCATTCTCTACGAGAAAATTCCTAACGCGTCGTGATCTAATTTTATTGTTCCCAAAAACGGTTAAGACATCGCATGCGCCAGATGTTTTGACAGATCCATTTCCAAATATGGACACATATTTAGTTGTTATGGATCTAGCTTCTAGTTCCCAAGTGCTTATGTTGTCTGTCACGAAGCCATCGACTGATGTTTTGGTGTAAATGCATAATAAATATTACGGTAGTCATGCTACTGATCAACCTACTACCTCGGCCATGAATCTGTCTACAGAATGGATACCACCACCTTCCATTCTTGAATTGACAATAAAGCCACCGAAGGGATTCGTTCATAAATCGACATTTAATCCTCGAGCCAGAGCTGCTCAAAATTATAATATAGTTGAATATTTTGCTCAATCCCCTTCAGCTATGTCAGCGCTTGAGGTGCTACAAAATTTTCCCTCCCAGAAGCAGGCTTTGTTGTCGGCAATTGGTGGAATTGATCCAACATATTCCAATCTCATAGTCTTTAATCATACAGGCTATGTGCCGCAATTATTAGCAAAATTGGCATTCTCCATCCAAGTAAATGTTCTCAATCACCTTGTTCATTGTACTATTATTGATGAGGGATCATCTACGTGCATTATGTCTCTAAACTGTTAGAAGTCACTTGGCTCGCCGTGCCTATCTTAATCGCCAATGGCATTAAAAGCTTTTGATGGAAATACATATAAGCCTTGCAGTATTATGAATAACCTGCATGTTGAAATAGAGGGAAAAAAAGTGAATGTTAAAGTTGAGGTCGTTGACGGACCCCTTGACTACAATATTTTACTCAGAAGGCTATGGGTATGTTATGACTGTGATCGTTTCTACATATTTTAGAATGATCACCTTTCCACATAAAGGTGTCATCACAATCATCAATCATCTATCCTTCTTTGCCTCTAGTTCCCAAGTAACAGAAAGTGTTTCATTAGTTCACGCACCCCAACTCGCACTTCAGAACATTGGTGTAGGACTCTTAAAGGATTCCACTCTCATGGGAACCTTTGCATTATTGCCGCCTGCGACGTGACCGGCAAAAATTGCTAGTATAGAGACCTTCTACATGATATATTTCACTCCATATGGCTTAAGGAACATTACGGGTGATTCTGAAGTTGTTACGTTGGATGAATTTTTGCCACCCAGCCCAATTGAGATGGCATAGCAATCAATCTATATGGCTTGGGTGGCGAATCCGAAATCATCATCGCCGATCGTTTGGGTTGATCATTCATTAGATTATGGTTCTCCATCTGATCCTTTTTCCTCAACCTTCTTGATAGATGAGAATATTCTGGAAACCATGATGTCAGAAGGAGAACCATGGGAAGATCATCATCATCACTCCCATCTTTAGGATTATGAAGAAGATAACCTTAGTGAACTATATCACCCATCGATCAAAACATTATTTTCGAATTCTTTTCCTATAAATGCAACCGATTCAAAGCAAAATTTGTCAAATATTGAAGAAACCATTTCTATTGATATTTCGACCAAACCCGGCGTTGTATAAAACATTCATGTCAGCGTGTCTTGTTCTCCATCAGAACTCGAAACGTATCACTCTCTCTTTCATGAATTTCGTGATGTATTTTCTTGGTTTTACGACGAAATTCTAGATATAGATACTAGTATCGTTGAATACACTATTAAAATGTACTCGGATTTCAAGTCGGTATGTCAACACCTTCATCCTATTCATTCGAAGAAGGCCGCTTCCATTAAAGCAGAAGTTGAAAAAATTTTGTGTGCTGGTTTCATTTACCCTATTCCACTAACTGAGTGGGCTTCCAACATTGTTCCTATTATGAAAAAACAAGGAACCTTCAGAGTGTGCGTCGATTATCGGGATGTCAATCTTGCTTGTCCAAAAGACAACTATCCTACTCCCTTTATCGACCAGATTATTGATGATTGTGCTAGATGTGAAATATTTTCGTTCATGGATGGATTTTCTAGGTACAATCAAATCAATATCTGCCCAGAGGTCCAATATAAAACAACATTCATCTCTCCGAGGGGCACATTCGCTTATCGGAAACTCCCGTTTGGTTTAAATAATGTTGGGGAAATTTTTCAGAGAACTATGGATTACGCTTTCAATGACATCAAGCGCATTCTTCAACCCTATCTAGATGATTTACCCATGCATTCACAAAACCAGACTGATCACCTGATGCATTTGAGAGCTATCTTTTTATGCTTCCGACACTACAACATACGCCTCAATCCACATAAATGTGTGTTTTGTGTTGGTTTTGGTCGTTTGCTAGGATTTTTCATGTCAAAAGAAGGAATTCAAATAGACCCACTGAAGGTCCAGGCCATTCTTGATTTGCCTACACCATCAAATTTTCTTCAGTTACAGGAACTTCAGGGAAAGGCTAACTTTCTAAGGAGGTTCATACCCAACTACGCTGAAATGGCTAAAGCATTTACTCGGCTCTTGAAAAATGGGATACCCTTCCATTAGGACCAAGTTGCGCAAGCTTCTTTTGGTGTTATCAAGGATAAACTTGTCCGGGCATCATTAATGTATCCCCCTAATTATCAGAGTGATTATTTCTTATATATCGTCGTGGCTGATACGACCATTGCTATGGTATTGGTCCAAGTAGAAAATGGGATAGAACATGCAATCTATTATTTGAGTGGTAATCTCAATGATACAGAAGTGAAGTATTCATACGTAGAAAAGCTTGCCTTGGCAGATCTTCAAGTTGTCCAAATATTTCGCCACTATACCCTGTTCTGGAAGACCATTTGTCACTTCCAATTGCAACCCATGACTTACATTTTATTGTGTCAATTTCTGGGGGGGGGAGTATTCAAAACAGATTTTCATTTTGCAGGAATTTGATTTGGAATTCATCAAATCCAAGTCAAAGAAGTCTTTAGTTTTGGTTGCGCTTCTCTGTAACCATCCCTATGATAGTACTACCACGACATCGGAACCATCTATTCCTAATGAGTCTCGATTCCTAATCAGATCATCTGATCCTTGGTATGGAAATTTTATCATTTATCTCTAGACCTATAATTTTCAGCCTAATACCTCTCGCTCTGACCAGCGATGTATTCGATACCAAGCCAAATATTATCTGATCATCGGAAATACACTTTATCGTCGTGGTTTCGATACAATTTTAAGAAGGTGCCTCACTCATGAAGAGGCCAAAAAGGATTTAAATGATTGTCATGCTGGGGCTTGTGGTGGACATTTGTCTAGATACGCTACCGCGTAGAATATACTCTGCGCCAGTTACTTTTTGCCTACCATATTTCGCGACTGCATCCTCATTGTTAGAAGTTGTCCTCGTCGTCAAAAGTTGTCATGCGTGCCAGATATTTGATCGTAAAATCCGCAAACCGTAAGAACCAATGCATCCTGTTGTCTCTGTGTGACCATTTTCAAAATGGGGCATTGACTTCATGACCTGTAACCCTCGTTCGTCCGAGGGGCATGGTTATATTATTGTCGCAGTAGACTACTTTACCAAGTGGGTCGAAGAGATGCCTACATTCAACAACATAGGACAAAAAATTGCATTGTTTTTCTTTAATCATGTCATTTCATGGTTTGGGGTCCCACGGGATATAGTCACAGATAATGGTTCGCATTTTCACAACCATCTGATGAATGAATTGACTTCCAAATTAGGACTATCACATAATAGTTCTACTTCTTATTATCTACAATAAAATGGAAAATTTGAGGCTATTAACAAGATTATTAAATGAATGCTTCAATGAATGATAGGAGTTCATAAAAAAAATTGGAATTTAATCTTGTACTCAGCCTTGTGGGAGTACCGAACCTTGGTGAGAAATGTGACCCGATTTACCCCATTTCAATTGGTGTATGTTCTGGAAGCTATATTTCCAATCCAATGTGAAATACCATCGTTAAAACTCACAATTGACTTGTTACCTGACACCTCTACTGAAGAAGCGCATCTTTTTAGCCTCATCCATCTTGATGAAATGCATCATGAAGCCGAATTGGCCAACGAAGCACATAAGAGACATATAAAGACGCAATATGACAAGCTTGTCCAGCCTCGCATTTTCTCAGAGGGTGACCTGGTCCTTCTTTATGATCAGGAAGCTGATGTAATAGGCACAGGAAAATTTGAGCCATTATGGCATGGCCCCTATATTGTCAAAAGAGTTCTTGCTAAAGGTGCCTACGAGTTGGTAGATTATGATGGAATTCCACTGGCATAACCCTGAAATGGATTGTATTTAAAACGTTATTATGCTTAATCAGGAGCGTAGTATTTTTTTGTATTATATTGTATATACATGTTATCGACTTGCATTTATTGTATTAGTTTGTTTTCTAGAGTTTTCTTGAAGTTAGTAATCCGCTTTACATTTCATCGCAAATGTCTGAATCTTTGGAACCATTTGCTGGGTATGCTGATGGCGCTAGTCGTAGTACACAGAATCTATCCTCTGTAGCGTGGGCCATTTTCGCTCTGAATGGCGAGTTAGTGAGTTTTCAAGGGATTTGTATCGATAAATCTACAAAAAAGATAGCTGAGTATAGCATATTTATCGAAATTCTCTCTGATTCCATTTCATTTGGTATTAACCATATCATCATAAGGTTAGAATCACAACTTGTGGTATTACAACTTACTAGTGTTTATATGGTTAGAAATCCAACACTACATCGTATGTTCCAGAGAGTTCAACTTTCGGAAAGACATTTTGATTTTATTCAATATCAACACATTTCCATAAACTTGAACACATTAATTGATTCTTTAGCGAATTATGTTATAAACAGAAATTTCCAACACATGTAAAGATGCATTCACGTAATTGAATATGATTGTGCAATAAACATAGGAAAACACTGAAAACAAATAGATATATAGTTATAGGTTTTTACAAAATTTATGCCCAAGACACATTGGTCATATGACCTCAAAATGTATGTGACATGTCAAATGTAAACTAGTGGTGCTCATGATAACATGCTACTTATATAGCTATCCTACACAGTAATCGCATCCATCGGTTAGGAACGTGTTGAAAAGAAAAATTGCATTGCCGACAACAACAAGGTCTCTCCAGTGAAAGGTCCCAATTAGAACTCACGCCGTTTGAGATAGGATCCCCATCCAGTATATGGGCTCAGCTGCCACCATAAGTGTTTCCACTATTGGCTGTCGGATGAGAAGATGATGAAGCGGAGGCAAGGGTGAAATGACCAATCAGTGAAGCGAAATCAGCCCAAGATTGATGAACCACAAACAAATATATAAGCAAGTCTAAGCAGCAAATAAAAAGGGGTATTCCATGAGCGAGATCGGTAAGTCGAAACCCATTCAAATGTACATGAAAGAAAACATGCTAGAAGTTAACTGCAAAATAGTTCACAATAGATCACTGACATGGAAAGGAACAAATAAACACTGATTCGAAAGAGAACGTACATGCAACCACTATGAATCAGTCCCTAACCAATTGTGTGTATGAAAGCACACGTACAAACATAGTGAAATATTAGACAGCTAATACTATCACCACAAGCAAGCATGTGAATTAGTGCCAAAAAAAGAGAATATATATTAATTCTGCTGCAACTTCAAATACAGATTTTACAACTCATCAAAACCTAATAGTGGAACATGGGCTATTCATCTCAATGCATGATACCAAAACCCTAGCCTCACTACAACTCCCTCCACTTGATACCAAGAACTGAGTGCCTTTAGCTCTCAAGCACGAATCTATTGTCTCGTCCTCACTCCTACTCAAGTGCTAAAAGTCCCTTCATAATTTCCCGAAGTTGTACATATAGGCTGAGATGACTCTTGAGTTGCCCTTGACTCTTCTTCTGAGTTTCCCTTGACTCTTGGGCTTCCCAACTATTGGGCTGGCTTATGACTTGGGCCATTTGCGACCTGCGACCTAGGGTCATATGCGACCTGGGGTCATCTGCGACCTGTTACTTGGGGTCATCTACGACCTGCGACCTGGTGTCACTTGCGACCTAAGGTTAGTCGCGACCTGGGAAGTTGAGACCTAGGCCTATTCCTTCTATCCTTCTATTTTGGAGAGCTCATACCTTGCAGAACATGATGAATTTCCCTGGTACTAGTCTTGCGCGAATGGACTGGTGATAGATGTTCCATTGAGCCTATAGTGAGGTTCCTCGAGCTTTGTGAGGGCCCACCTTCCTTTTCGAAGAAAACCCCAACTTTTGATGTGCAAGTCGAAGACTTTTTCCTGCAAACAAATAACATGGGTCACATGTCATTTAAAAATATTGATGTTGAAACACATTTAATTAGTTGAAAGAGGGATTTAGCAAATAAAAAATTTATACCCCTGTGTGGTCAAGTGTTGTGCCACAATGTGGTCTCCACTAAGTTTTCCTAGGATTTAAATGTTCGCAGTTGAGCCCATCGAGAAGATCAATAGCGATGTCTTTATATCGGCCTAGGCACCTCCATTATCAGAGCCATCTACCTTGAAGGTTGGCACAGATATTCACCCTGCTTATATTGACTCATACCTCCTATTGGTTTAAAAACCTAGTTTCCCAACCTCTGTATTAGTGAGGTTGCAATATCCAACTTGATCAAGGTCAAATATCCTTTATTGATAACTTTGGCCTCACTAGCAAAAGCTGAGGGTGCCACATATGCACACATTCGATGCACATACCACTGGATCTGGAGTATTAGATGGGACTACGTCTTCCTTAAGTTCTCCAAAAAGGCAACCATAATATACGCTAATGGTATTCCTCCCATTTTCATAAGTCTTTCTAGAACATGGAGAGGTTACCTCTCGTTTTCCCCCTTTAATACGGTTTCTACCTTGATTCTTTCGTGAAAGAACATATTTTCTTTGATTACCATCGAGATAGTGGTAAGGATGAGATTGTTTTGGAATGGGGTTAATGTATGATAAAGGTCATATTTCAGAGTGCGTGCGTAAGCTCTAGGGATCTGTCTTTGCATCTTCAATCCTACACATACACGTAAATATTAACTTAGCTTCAATCCTACACGTAAAACAATAATTAAGCATCGAGAGAAATGTAATTGTGTTAAATATAAGAAGTAATATCATGAGTAAGAATTTCTAGTTCTTGAAATTGCTTGTAATTTTATGATCGCAAGCCTGCGCGTTGATATTTTTGATGTTATGGTACCATGGTGATGCCAATCATTGTGCTCCCTTCCCCAAACATCATCGGAGGGCTCCCTCGATTCATGAATACAACATATGAGTTATTTTTTCAGCGTTCAGAGGTCGCATGGTTGTCATTTGAAGGAGGTTGCAACTCTGGCCGCTTTCCTGAGGTGTGATTGTGAGACTTAGCGATTTAATGGGAAATGTGACCTCACAGAGGTCGCACGGTCACATACTATGGAATTCTCATATTTCAATTTCTCCACAAGTTCTGCGACCCAGCAACTAGTCGCGCTTGCCATAGGTCACATTGGGCACATCTATGGTCGCTTTGCGACTCTGCGACTGGTCACAACAGTTCAAAAGTCGCACTCCAGATTTAGCTGTGTTTTTAATTACAGTGAAATTGCCATCCAACCTCCAGTTCATGCTGATCACACCATTTGTGTTGAGCATTGAATTCATGACAACAATGTATAATGTAATGCTTCGCATTGCATTTCTCATAAGGTAATTCTCTGCATTCTCTTTCTAAGAAAAAATTTCTTGCCTCATCTCAGGATCCAAGGGCGATGGGGAAAGGCTGAAGAGGACTCTTCGAGCTCTGTACCATCCATTGAATCAATAAATATTGTATTTGGATCGAGAGCCATATCCCACGGAGATATTTAATATGTCTCACTATGTGAGGGATAGCTCCCTCTTTGCACAAGCGGGGAATGTTCACGTGATTCGTAAAGCTAATCTGGTTATTTACAGAGGACCCACTATGGTCGCTAATACTCTTCATGTTACAGCCATTCTATTGAGGAATATTCAAGTGTGGGACTGGCTTATTAATCTCAGTGATTCAGACTATCCTCTCGTCACTCAAGATGATCTTCTTTTCACATTTTCTTATTTACCTAGAGATCTTAACTTCGTTGGATGCACCAGCAACGTGGCTTGGAAAGAGCAGAAAATAATTAAGCCAGTTATCATCGATCCTGGGTTGTATAAATTAAACAAGTTTTAGGTCTCTTGGGTTACAGAAAAGAGAAGCATGCCTACTACATTTAAGATGTTCACAGGTTCTACTTGGATGGCACTATCTTGAAAGTTTGTTGAATTCATGATCTGGGGATGGGAAAATCTCCTTAGAACACTTCTCATGTACCATGCAAACATCATTTCTACACTAGAGTTTTACTTTCACACGCTTATTTGCAACTCTTCTGAATTTCAAAATACAACTGTCAACAACGATCTTCATTATATAACATGGGACAATCCCCCAAACTAGTACACACATGCGCTTGGGCTCAGAGACTTCAGAAAGATGGTGCAGAGCAATGCCTCGTTTGCAAGGAAGTTTAGAAAAAATGATCCAGTGCTTGACAGGATAGACAGAGAGATTTTGGGTCGCAAAATGAGCAGTGTTACTCCTAGTGGTTGGTGTATAGGAAAACAGAACAATCCTTTCTCGGTCGTGGGTGACAAAACATTTCTTAAGCTTGATCCTAGTTCCTAGTTTAACTAATCCGAAACTATAGGAATCTTGGCTTCATAACCTTTTGTAGGTCGGTGGTTAGTTCTATTTCATCCTCAGAATTTATACTCTTTGTTTATATGCACACTATATATAATTCGTTTGAAGATCACCCCCTGCTCAAGAATGGTCCCTACTCGACCATGCGTTGTGGAAACATGGTGAGTGAGAGGAAATGGAAACTCCCCTCTCTCAGTTGTTGATCACATCATCATTTGTGGGGTTGGGGGAAACTTGATTCTCGTGTATAGGGTGTGGGTGTGGATGTTGTTATTCAACTTGGCACACTTGACACCCAAATCGGATGTGTATATTTTTACCAAACATCTTTTAACACCTCTTTGGTTTGAAATATGATTTCCACATCTAGCAAGCAATTTTCCTTCTCCAAGCAGCTCCTTAGGAATGAGGCCATACAGATGAAAAGACGTGGCTTATCCATGATCCGAATTTTCCCCAATTAGCACTCGTTTTTTTTCCTCATTTATGGGTGTCACACATCTTCTTCCCTTTATATTTCAGCTCGGAATACTCTTGCCCTTGTCATCCATCTTGAGAAGGTCTCAGAAATATCCTTTGTTTTCATCCCTACATGGAAGGAGATGAATGTGCCATGCTCCGCAATTGATATTTTGTAATTTTAACTTCAATTTCTTTCCTTCAATGCGATGGTGATATTGTCGGGTATATCCTTCATGGGCTCGACCTGCATGACATATTATAACATCGATTAGTACATGGTTACTATTAGAGAATGATGTCCCAAAATTTGAAAATAATTAACATGGGACCCTAAGCTTGGTGGAAAAACCCAAATAGAAGGCCCACATGATCCATGGTGGAAGCACTTTTAATGAAAATATGTCATGTACTTAACACATAGAAAAAATTCCACTCAACTACATGCATGATCATAGCTGTCGTACAAGGTACCTCCTTACATGATGTGATTGCAGTGTAAGTACCTTGTCATGATGGTGAGAAAGTTTGCGAGGGGCTCGAAATAGGTCAAGCACATCTGAGGCTACTATCATGACAATCTAGGGGAAACCTATCTCTGAATCCAATGGAGGGTCTCTCAATGTTCTATGAAGCAGCAGATCCCCAAGCCCTAGTGTATTGATGAGACATCAAGGAAAGAGGGTGCAGTGACAGGGTTTGGCAGGAATAGGTTACGGGGGTGTCACCGACTAAAGGCCGGGTTGAAACCATAATGGCTGAGCAAGCAGAGGGGGGACCTGAAATTTTGAATATACCCAAAATTTGGGTGGTGTTGTAGCAGCTACAACAATTGGCGAACCTGTGGTAGAATCCAACATCTTTGTCAACGTCCCCACAATAATCTGATTCTGGATAGCGATGCAAGGGAATATTGAATAGGTACTATGGGTACCTCTTGTATTAATTTGATGTTTACAAATATGCCCAATCCTTTTGCCTTGGCTAGGTCTTGTTAATCGAAAAACGCCCAAGCAGAATTTAATGCATGCCAGTAGTTTGATGATGATGTAGAGAGCAAGGTCAACGAGATTATTATATTTAGAATTTTAAAATAAGACTTTGGCGTTGCTCCGCTGCCAGCAGGCCTGAACAGTACCCCAGCGGAGTCACCTCAAGAAATCACAAACGTTGCTCCGCTGCCAGCGAGCCTGGTCAGTACCCCAGTGGAGTCGTTGCGTTACCTCTCTGCATAAGAAAAAATTCTCAATCCTTTACCCTTATTTGTTTCATGTGCTTGTAGCACTTATTTTTATGTGCTCATGGCACTTATTTTGCATGGGCAGATGAGGGATCTCGACTTATTTTACGGGCAAGAGAGGTTGTTTCTTGTTTTACAGAAACTGAAAGATATTCTAATTTAATTTTACTCCATGTCGAGCCTTCACATCCCATCTCTCACCCATAGGTGAAACATGAAAAACAAAGCATTAATATATTCAATACTATGCTAGGTACAAGGCTTAGGTTGCGGATATAGGCCATTCAAACTCATTAGGGTTCCCCACAAGCAACCTTTTCATATCCCCCTGGATAATGAATTAGACTCATAGTAATAATGCCGAGAACATGACCTTGATGACCTGTTCTGAGAGAAGATGCCTCTTGGGGAAACCACCACAACATCACACAAACACTAGGGTTAGGATTTTAGCAATTATGACAAGGAAAACAAGGAAGGAATTTAGGGTTTCGATGCGTGTAAAGAGGTAAAAGAAATCCATCCAGCTTCAAACATGTGCAAGGAGGAGTAAGAAGGCTAGTCAAGGCACCGAGGGTTTGAAGGCTCCGAGTTCGATGAAGGCTCATGCAAAGGCACATAATATACAAAAAATTTCTTAGCAATATCAACAGCCAGAGCATATGATGCGAGGAGGCAAGTATACAACGTGATGCAACAGACGAGGCTTATGATGAAATTTAATGCCATGTGCGAGAGAAATCAACTAGTTTCAGGTGGAAAAACAAGGAAAAGTGCATGCAGTGATTATCTGAATATCTTGCAGCAATGAGCGAAATGAAAGAGCGTGAGTGCAAACTAATGGACAATTAGAATGCACAAAGCTACTGACCGTAAGAAAAGACAGAAAAAATAATTTTAACCATAAAGAAAACCCTAGCAAGTAAACCCTAATTAACAACTTCAACCAGCAAAATTTTATTAAAAGATCCTAGCTAGCCTAAACCTAAAATCCTAATTTAAAAGAAGAGGCAATCGGGTTATGTGAAATCAGATTTCCAGTGTAGCCACCGTATTAGTTCCCGCCCTGCAAGAACAAAAATCTTCACAATTAGAACCAACATACAAAATTGTGCACCGACAACAAGACTTACCTGAAAAGCACGTGAAACAACAATAAGGTCATGGCTACTTACCAAAGAACGTGCCAGAATGGATTGTTCAAGATGAATTGCTATTTCATCCTAATACACAGAAATATGTACTTGAAACCTGTAGAGGCCTCAGAATTCCGCTGCTGAAACATGGGGGAAAACCACTCGGTGTGGACCTTAAAGTAGATCCTTTTCTGTTTGGTGTAGTGGCTCCGACTGGGGATGATGGGACTAGTTTCCCAATAAGGATGATTTTGAGGGTGTTGTCATTATATAAAATGAAAATGGAGAATTATATTAATCTATCTTATGCATCTATATAAACTATTTATTCTACTATATACGCGGGGTGTTTCTTTGTTTATGCGATCTAAAGATATATCCTTCAACTGTTAGTAATATAGATCATTTAACAGTTGAAAGAGATGAAAATTGTGTAATATGATTCTTCTAAAAAAATAGTTTGACTAGAATAATTGTGAAAAAATATATCACATTTATATGTGTGATTATATATTTAATAAGAAAACACAAACAAATACTAGAACAGAAGTGCATGTAACATTTATCTATAATAATGTTTCAAATATATAATGAAATAAAAAGATGACTGTCAATCTATAAAGCAAGACTTAATACAAGTGAATAAAAGTACCATATGTATGAAGTTCTACTCATGTAAACTGACATTAATTGAGTTTCTCATTTTCACTTTCAAGCAATTTAAAGAGTACAATAGTGCAACATCAGTTAAACAACTTTAATTGTCAAAAGATAACAGATGTGTTCCATTAATGCATCAAAGCATTCACAAACTTACAGTAGTGCATTCTTTTCAATTTTTTTTGAAAAATTTATGGACCCTTCTCTAAATGCACGAGAGGGGTTTAAATACTAAACTAACTATGTTCTAAAATAGATTATTACAAAAATATAGAGGAGGTTTCAAACAAGTAGCCTCGTAATACTAACTTAAACTACTATTTAGGAAAAGAAAGTAACAATATTGATTTATGAATTCCACCCTTTCTTTTGGATTTGGTCACGAAGTTGACAAATATCTAGCATGGGCTTGAGCTGAGCTGCCTGCAAAATCCTCGATCTGACCTGTCCCTTGAATACTGTGTTTGAAAGTATTGGTTGCGATCTTCTTGTTGAATCTGTTAAAGACTACAGGATTTGATATTGATGATAAGGTTTGATCAGAAAATTCCAATAATTTTCTTGATCAAACTTATTTACCCTTTTAATTATTTCATCGTGTGTGTCTACATTTTGTTGCCACTATGATACTGGTTGTTTTACTTCTGAGAACTCTTCAAACGTGTACACTTTGATAAGTTCTACTTTCACCAGCTGTCACATACATATTCAATAATTTATTTTGATAATCTTGATGCTTTCACCACTGCTTTCTCTGCCTGCTTTATTTGTGCTTCCCAATCCTTGAATAGGATCTCCTTATAAAACTTATTTACATGGGTTAGATTAGCTTCCTTTCTTGAACCTGATGCTTTCCATTGAATGTGTTCGCTGATTTTCTTCTCGAGCTTCTCACATTCAAGTTTCTAGATAACTACTTGTTGGATCAGTGTTTCTTTTGAGTCACAATAAGAGTCAATAATAGAAGCTTGTTGAAAAAATCATTTCTATTTTTTCTTTAACTTAGCATTTGAATCCAGTCCTTCTTTGATGAGTTGCTCTAATTGCGATTGTCTTTGTAATATGGTTGTTGCTGCTTCCAGTTGTGCTTGTTTCTCAGTGATTTCTGCTTGATGTTGTAATTTAAGATTTCCAAAATCCTTTTGAAATTGGGTCATATTTGATTTCATTTTCTCGCTAGATTTAGATCTTTCTTGATCTAACAGTCTCTGTATTTCTTGTATTCTATCTTCCTTCTGTGTAATATTCCTAAATTATCCTGCAGCTAATTAGAATATTAAAATCTTATTTTTCTTTCTTGTTGATGAATAAGTGGGTAGGGATACCCACAAATCTCTCTATTAGTAATAAAACCACTTCTCATGTGAAAGTGGATCATCTTCATAGCTGGATATAGCACCCTCATATGTGAACAGGGGCTAATGCATGTGGACAAGGTTAAGTTGACCAAGGCAACAACGTTGGTATGGAGGGAGTGAATCATCAATAGAGACAGCCCAGTGTGAATGTGGATCAGTTTAGATAGTTATAATAAAGCCACCTTGTGTGTGAAAGGAGACAATGCATGGAGACTAAGTCAAGGTTGACCAAATCAAACAACTTTGTACATGAGAGAGTGTAGCTAGTGGAGACAGTGCAGTTTTGGAGGAGGAGTCTTTGCATGGAAGTAACCTCATAAATGGGTGGGACCCATGGTGAGGAAGCTCATCAAGTATATAATGGAGGGAATGGCAGCCATATGGGGTATTGAGAATATTTTTGTGTTTGATTCTTATGACTTATTTCATGCTTCAATTGTTTAGTTGGGTTTGTTGTATTGTTTAGTACAAGGGTATTCTCATGCGGGAATTCTGCACTCTTCCTTGGAGGACTTGTTGAAGAATATGAGAGGAGTATTCTGGGCTTCATTTCCACCATCCGACATTGGGCCAAGAATTTACCCACAGCCACAACGCAGTCTCCTTGAGGAATTGCGTTATTTTTCATGGTGTTGCAGTGGAAGGGTCAAAGCCCTTGATTGTGAGCTAGTTCCCTAGTGAAAGGATCAGCCTTTCACCCAGAGAGCTAGTAAGGAGGAGATACGGCCATTTATTTGTCTTTTCAACCCTATTTATGCAGAGCTTCAGTAAGACAGTGTGATTCAGCCACAGATCTGCAGTATATACTTTTTGTATCTCATGCCTATCAAGAAACCCTTGTCGGGTTATCTTGGAATTGTGTAAAAGAGACTAGACCTCAGTTTTTCAGCTCTCTTGAGTAATATATTAGTAGATCCATTTTTTTCTCTATTTTTTTAGCATGAACCCTCATTAAACTGTGTTTTTACTTGCTTCATAATTTCTGTGTTGCAGTAGTCATGGGGTTGTAGTGTTTTGGGGTTGTTCTGGGCTTGGGAGGCCTGTTTAACTAAGCTATAATGGTTTGTTTATGATCACCTTGTATATTTGGTTGCTATAATGTATAAAATTATGGATACATGGGCTATTCTTGACTGTTATAGCATAAATTCTTGAAAAAATCATTTTTGGTGCCTATATTGCTGATTTTCCTAAATAGGAATATTACATTCTGCTTCAGCAACATTTTAACCTCGGTAGATTTATCAACAGTGGCAGTGGCATATGCCCCTGCACACTATGATAATTTAGTTAAATGTTCAGTAGGATCAGCTAAGGAATCCTTCCACAAAACTTCAACAGATTCATTTGTGAGGTTTGAGACTGTTTCATCAGTTCTTCTCCTTTTATTTCTCTTGACTACAACCTTATAACTAGGACTGTATAAGATATCCAACGATGGAATTTCCTCAATTTCTAAAAATATTTGTTCTGTAGGGTAGGCCGGTATGATCTCTCTATCATGAGTCTCTGGAACTTGTTGTAGTGATTTAACAGTTTCCACTATCTTCTGGGAATGTTTAGGTGTCTGAAAACTAGTAAATTGATCAGCATTAGGATTGGCTTTAGGAGTTTTAATTTCTTCAGAAAACTCATCCCATTCACTACTCAAATTCTTCGTTTGGGACTTTTCTGACTGATCAAGTGTGTCATGACTGTGTTGAACTTCTTGAGAAGTTGACTCTGTTCCATTACTTTCTCTTTTTTCCTGCATCTCTATCTCTTGGATTACTTGATCAATTATCTTCTTTGGGCTATCCTTTCTAGATTCAGATTAATTTTCAGAATGATCCAAATTGTGAGATTGATGCTCTGATTGACCCGATTCATTCTCAAACATGTCTTTTGCTTCATTATCTAAGCTGATACTTGGATTAGGTCTATTGAAATCTTCAATAGTTAACAAATTGAGAGGAACTCTCTCCACTATATTATTTATGTTTATTTGGAAGGCTTCCAAACATCTTTCTTAAGTTGACTAGCTGCAAACTTAATTATATCTGAAAACCTTTCCATGCCTTGGAAGAGATCATCAAATCCGTCTATCTCCTTTACAAAAGGCTTCATTTTGAGCTCCGTTATGTAGTTTTTAATTACATCATTTGGATCATACATCCTCTTTGGCATTACTACCAAATTCAATTTATTAATCTTCGAAACCTCCTTGTAGGTATGGCCAATATAAAAAGTTTGAAATTACCACATTGTAAAGGGAAATTATGCCATACAGCCTTCTTAGCATCTTTGAGTTGTTTAGTAATACCATTAACAAGATGGTAGGCTATCTCTCCTGCAAGCAACTTATCAGGAACATATTATGGTATGACGTGGGGAAAAGAATAACTCCCAAATACTTTGACATATATTAAATTCTCCTCTGCAAACCATATAGCCACAGAAAGAATATATGCACTAGCCTCTTCGGAAACCCTAGGGGATTTCTTATTGAATATCATCTGGTGCATAGGCAACATGACTCCATGACAAATTTTATAAAAATGCAGATGGAAGTTTGAATCCCAAAGGGCTCTGTGGTAATTGTGGATTGGGGTAGGTTCTTGGGTAGTCCATTTCAATCCCATGGTAGGAAACTAGAAGAAAATAAGATCGTGTCCATGACATAGGCAAACATGTAAAAGGGAGGTATTTCTATAGATAAAACACTCCTTTTATTCCTATATTATGTGATGTGTTTGGCTAAACTGTCAGATAGGATATTTTCCCAATTTAGAATTAAGGAATTGATGATTGCGTCAATCAATGGAACCCAATCTACTGAAAACCTAGTGGTATTAGGTTTTAAAAAAAATATACTCAACATGCCAGCAACATAGTAATAGGGGGAAGGAATTTGGGCAATTGGGTATGTACCAAGTTTATCTCGATTCAACTTTCCCTGGTCTTCCTTCCATTCATTTATGACTTTCATGAGGTATGGATGTTCTGCTCTAAAGCTTTGCAGAAAATCCTTGTCATATTTCTACTATGAGGAGGGTAGATGGTACATTGATTATAAATCTTATGCCCCGAAAGACCCTATGTTTTCTCCCTTCGAATCTTTGAATGTTTTATCTTCTATGCTTAAGTGATCAATTACCCACTTAACCATGTCTGTGTAAGGGAAAAAATTTTGTCTTACATCTACCTTGTGGATGAATGAACATGGAGCATCGAAGTAAGTCCCGTCTGAAGTAGATGTCGTGCCTGTTGTAGAGACTTTGGTTATTACCCTTGGATTTTCGTCTTCGAAAAGCTTATACATTGCCTCCCATGATGAACTTCCACAATCCTTGTTGCAGGTGGTGTCTGAAAATAAGGGAGACATGTCTGAGTCTTTAGTAGACAGAATTTGAGCAATTTATTTGCCTTTCTTGTTCATTTCAATCTTCCTCACTCCGTCTAGTGGTCTCCTGATTTCAAGTAAACAGAGCAAACATTACAAATATAGAGCACATAGAGACAAATCCGTTGTTTATATCAAACATGCATGAATAGATATGAATCTAATAAAACCTTTATTTCTATTAAATGCTATTAATCATTGATAATCATTTCAAATCAAATCTCTTACACCTTTACACAAAATAGCTATGTTGGCCGGATAAATCCTTCTTGCGGACAAGACCGATCTCCCTAGTGTCAGAAGACAATCTAGCAACAAACAAACAACTAAGCTTGTCTTTCTCTAAATATATTTGTTTTACAAATAAATGCTATGAAGGTGTTGATCCTACCTTAGATCCAAATGCTTATTTGTGGTCGTAAAGCTTCTGTCGCATCAATAATCCTTCATCGCAACAAGAGCTCTTTTGTCGCAACAATAATCCTTCCGTCGCAACAAGAGTTATTTCGTCGCAAGAAAGTGTCATCTTTCGTCGACCTGCAATCACAAACAAGAAAATATTAAATAGCACCTGTATAAAAAATAATCATAAAACATACCTATCATAGTGATCAAGGAATCTATGAAATAAACGATCAAACGACAGCTTATTGAAATAAACAATCGAACGAAAATTTATTGAGAAAAACAAAACTTGATTGTATTAATCTTAAAAATAACAGAAGAACCTTACAACCTTAGCCTTGATATTCGAAAGGCCTTCCTAGGGTCCGAAGCAGGAATCTCCTCTACTTTGATAAGTCTTGCACTCTTCCTCCAAGAGAATAAAGAGGTATGTGATCTTTCCTCTCAAAAAATCAGTAGAAAGAAGTCTAAATCTCAACAGCACTTCAACTCAATCACACATAAAGCTTGAACTCTAATCCTCAATCTCCAAAATCTCAATCTCCAAAAACTTAACCCAAAATCTTAACCCTTTGAGGCTACCCAATGCCTCCTTTTATAGAGCAGATGAGGAGGTTAGGATTCCACCTTTGTAGGATTAGTTCACATATCGCAACTTATAACTTTCATCGTTTATGATATTTACCCATAAATTCTACGAATACGATCTGTGCAAATCACACATTGCAATTATTATGCGGTAAACATATTTGTTTTTGGTTAAGTTGTGCGAAATGTGAATTGCGCATTCAAGAAGTCAAGCGGTTGCGCTTTATGGGACTTTAGAGCTTTATACTTATTACTTTGTTGGCTCGTCGGGTCCACCGAATCGCAACTTATGTTTAATTACTTTATAAGTTGATCATTTTAAATGAGGTGCGATGCGATAAAGAAAATTTAACTATAATTGAAGTGTTTGCAAGTTTTAAATATAACTTCATAAAAAGGCTTAGTGTGTTTCGCAGCCTGCATGACTTAATGGTTTTTAAGTCTTTTGGGTTGTAAGTTATGTGGTTTGCGATGTGCACTAAGGAGTAAAGTGGAAAACTCAAAGAAAAACTTTATCTCCTAAGTTTTTTGTTTTTAAAGATAAAAATAAATTTCCTATTTATTTCTGAAGGGTCCCCATTTATTAGAATAAATGGGGGGTGTTGTATGGCACAAAAATTGGCAATTCACTTGGGAGAACCAGCTATCTCTAATTAAATTTTTGAAATTTCTAAGACTTTTTTTTTTAAATAAAAATAGTTGTAGGAATGAACTTTGAACAAATAATATATTACGAAGCAATGAAATCTCTCTTGATTATGGGAAGGAAAAACCCTAGCAGAGCTCTACACCAGGCCGACCTCCATGACCCAGGGTTTGTTGGTTCTGGTGTTGGCTGCCCTCGGTGGACCTTATCCCCGGCTTGATCTACAATAGCCTCTCACCTAGATAGCTACAGGCTTATCGATGACTGACTCTAGTGGGGGGACGGCTGCTCCCCCCTCACAGGCTAGCCTCCAACAGGGCCAGCGGTAGGGGATGATACCGTCAATCAACACAAATCTCGCCCATCTCAAGAAAATGTAGGGGTGACACCCATAGCGCAGACGACTAATACACATGCAACAGCAGCCATAAACATGAAATCAGCAACATGCATACCAAAGGAATCCAAGAAAATAGTGATAGAACTCCCAGCGCATCGCATCAATGGAAAAATTCAATCCAAGAAAAATCACACACTGATAGGCAAATTCATGGGCTTCTGGCCCATGGAAAAAGCGTTGAGAGGATGGATAGCCTCGAAATGGAAACCCAAAGGCCACATTGACGTACAGTTGTGCGCTAAAGGCTTATTCAATATTCTCCTCACCTGCTCTAAAGACAAAGATAGGATAATGGATGGAGGTCCCTATTTCTTCAACACTGCAGATCTATACCGCAGACCCTAGACTGAACACTTCAACCCAGATAAACAGGATCTAACTTGGGCACCAGTCTAGATCAGGCTCTACTCTCTCACCCAAGACTATTGGGATGAGCTCACCCTCAGAGACATTGGCAACGCCTTAGGAGAGTTCGTCAAGATTGCAGAAGAAACCAAAATCAATCGCTACGCAGCCTATGCTCGCATATGCATCTACATGAACCTAGCCGAACCTCTACCAGGCAAGGTAAGTCTGATGCATGAAGGTTTTGAATGGAAACAAACTGTATATTATGAACATATACCTTTTAGATGCAGAAAACGTCACCAACATGGGAATCTCTTCAAAGACTGTCCCCTAAATAGGGAATCTACAGTTGAAAAGGAATCCAGCCAACGGGAGGCAGAAGGATTCACGAAGGAAGCAAGTAAAAAAATACATAACAGGAGAGCTACCCCTCAGCAGAATAAAAAAGGACCTACAACCAGCAACATCTTTGCAGCCCTAAATCAGTTAAATGATAATTAAATAGAACCAATCAATGAAGCTGGGAGTACCTCCATAGCACAAGCCCAGTCCTTTAAGGCTCAATTGAATAAGCTTCCACTTAAGACCTTCTTGAAACCACCCAACGCAAATGATGCAAATGATAGTAGTCTGATAAAGGGAAAAGAACCGATCATGGAACCGATCCCAAAAGTGATGGAGGAAGAACTAGAAAGCAGAGATCTAGAAGGCTTGGATCTCGTTGGGCTAGAGGAAGCCTGCAACAATAAGGATTACATATCAATCCCGGAACAACAAATCCAAAAAATGGAGGTAATCCTAGCCAGATCACAACAACTCCCCTCCTTGGGTATCCATGGGGGCATGCTTATCAACACAAAATACTTCACAAAAGAGTCTCGCAAAAGAGGTAGGAAAACATCCCTACAGAGAACCATAGAAATTGGGAAAGAAATGGTGGATTCTGGGTGATTCCCCAAGCTAACTAGATTATATTCCCGCACCTCCAATCATATCCCATGAAGCTAATCTCATGGAACATCATAGGGCTCAACAGCCCCATGAAGCACATGATCATAAATAAAATGATTTATCAGGAACATCCTCCAATATTATACATGCAAGAAACCAAATGTTCCAGCTCTACTCTGGAAACCATCTTCAAACAGATATGGAAAGGTAGTAATACAATAGTGGTTGATGCAAACAGGGCATCTCGAGGACTGGAAATCATCTGGAACCCTCAAACCATCTCCTTAGAGAAATTTCATTCCAACAAAAACTTCATTCGGGCTAACTTTCACCTGACTGGAACAGACATCCATGGCTTTCTCACTAATGTCTACTCTCTGCAAAATGCTCAACAAAAATTGGCACTCCTAAATAATCTAGAGGAAATAAATAAACATCGATCCTTCCCTCTCTAGCTACTGGGGGGAGATTTCAACATGATAACCAATCTCCAGGAAAAGAAAGGTTGAAGGTTGCATCTGGAATCAAATAGTAATGGATTCAAAAAATTCATCCAAAGCAATAAAATCATAGATCTAAACACCTCCAATGGAATCTTCACATGGAACAACTGATCTGAAAATGGAAGTATTTGTAATGCTATGCAAAGTATCCATTTCCATTAAAATAAGTGTGCAAAGTATTATCCATGTCTTGCCGGTTAAACAAAATGTTTTTGGTAACGTTCTGAGTTTTATGTGTGAGGAAATGTTAATTAAGTTTACTGTTTAACATATTATATCAGAAATACACAGCAACAGAAATTCACAATAGCATAGCACAACAAACTGATGAGGCAATTCACCCCTCCTGGGCTACATCTGTCGGGTCCAAGGCTCCCAATGGGCATGTCCTTGCTCTATTAAGTTGCTCAAAATGGTTATACAGTGAAATATATGGCTAAACAGGAAAAACCAGCTGTGAAATTGACTTCAGAAGACATAAATAAGCTAAAAATGGCTTTTCTTTCACCTGAAACAGTGAAATATAGCCCAATACAGCTCCATTTCCCTGATGGGCCGGATGGCTCTCCAAGCTTCCCTGAAGAAAAAATGGTTGAAGAACACCTCTATTCACTCTACAACCTGTCCCAAACACTCCAAAATGCTCAGAATAGCCAAAATTGACTAAACTTTCGTCTTGTTTAGTCAAAAATGGAGAAAGTTATGACCAAAACAAATTTTTCCCAGTGGCACTAAAAAACCTCCTCCAAAACTGGAGGAACTCTAGTTAATCCCACCAAAATGGTCGGATAGGTCAGAATGGTGGAACTGCGCCACTAAATCAGTGTAGGAATTAAATTTAACTGTCAGTGTTGGCACGGTCACATGCGAGAAAGTCGGAAATGGTTAGCACTGGCGGTTAAGTTGTTAACCCGTACCCCTGGTCGTAGCCCGCAGGTCACATGGCTAGGGGGCTAGCACCCGCGGGCTTAACACAATTGTTCCGCTAGTTCAACAGGACTTAGCCCTTGGTCCTGCACCTGGTCGCGGGGTCTACCGCCCTTAAGCCTTGAGGGGTTAACTCCTTACTCCGCCGGTTCAACAAACGACGACCCGAATTGTCATGCACGACTGCATGACTCACCCGTTAATCTTGAAGACCTGACTCACCCAATGGACATCTGCTTTGGTGTTGAACAAACTGACCCGCCTGTGGTGTAGTGGTCAGGTCAACCCTGCTCGAGGTGTCGGGTCAAGGGTTCGATCCACCCTGCCCACAAGTTTTTGACATGGCTTTGAACCATAGGCCTAGGGCCATGTGGCAGCCTCCAGGCAGGCCATGTGGCACCCTTTGATAGGCCCACATAAACCATATAAAAAATAAAAATTTTCCATAATATTTTTTTTGCAAAATTAGACAAAATTTTTTGTTCAAAAGTCTTGTTTTGAAGGTTATTTAACAACTTCAAACTTAAATATCTTTCACATACGACATCGGCTTTGAGTCCCATTCATGGCGCCAAAATCGCAGTGACGAGGCCTTTTCAGTCGTTTAGATTGCAACCAATTCTGAGAAGTTACATTTTTTAGCATTTTTTCAACTTAGACATGATCACCTGATCACACCTCCCAAATGGGAAGCTTTTGGACCTCAAAAGATCTCTAAATTATAGAATTGAAGATGAGGAGACTGATTCTCCACTCTTCCAACCTTGAACCACTGAAATCTTCCTAGCTTCGTCAAACTGAGCTTCTCATAAAAAGATAAATTCTTCCTTGAATCCGCTGACCAGTTGTTGCTAACTTTGACTAATTCATGATGCAAATTTTTGAAATTTGCAGAACAAAAACTATAATTTGTAGAAAACATACTGCTCCTACAACGGTCTACCTTCAAAGGAAACTGAAATTGAGATTCACCTTGCCAACTGTCCTCATGGCAGATTTTTGCCGAATGAGCCATGTACTTGTGTCGATTCCCGACCAAGTTTTCTCGCCATACAAACTTGCCATTCTGAAACCAGCAATGACCCATGCTGAAATTTGTGCCCTCTTTGCTTGGATGCTTTTCCCTCTCTTGGATTCTTGCACCACTTTGCATCGACACTTTGTTCACTGCACCGATCAACACCAAAGGCACTTTCTGCAACATCTTGTCATCTTCTTCCAAAGACAACCTGCTTTCAGACTGAAACATATCATCATTTAAATCAGCAATATCATGAAAAGGATTATGTACAAAATCTTTTTTCTTAATCATCAACAAAGTCAGATTTTGAATTACATTGACAAGCCTTTTCAATTTCCCTGCATTGACTAAAGAAGATTCTAGCTTCTTCCAATGTGCACTCACAATAAACTCCTTACCATCCTTGAACAAATGGTGCTTGTTCTCATGGAAAAGGAAGATCTCTTTTCTGTCATATAAATATGGACTACTCAACACCACACCTGTAATGTCAAGAGTTACCACATCTAGTTCAACCAAATCAACATAATGAGTTGTTATGGTGAAGCGCAACATGCACTTTCTGGAGACTTGTAAATTAGCATCCTTACAAATCCATCCAAGTGGATATGGCTTTGGATGTGGAATGGTCTCAAGTTTCAGCTTCTTGACTAAGTCTTCTAAGATGAGATTTTCTTGTGACCCACTATCAAATAGTGTATCTATCTTTGTGTGTTTTGAGATTATCCTCACATGAAACAGCTCTATCCTCCTTTCTTCATTTGGAGCTTCTATGTGACAGTTTAACATGCTAGAACTGGGATTTGTTTCCTTTACAATTTATTTCCACTTTATTTTCTTTAGTACCATGGCTATGCTTTTAGTTTCATCTCCTGATCAGACCCTAAGTCTTGTTCAGCAATTGCAATCATTTTTCCCTTTTCTTTGGCCTTATCTTTGGTTTTAATTTTTTTTGGTTTCAGCTCTGGATGAATTTTCCAGCAATGGTATTCATAGTGGCTTGTTTTGGAACAGTTTTTGCAAAATAATTTTCCTTTTTCTTTCCTAGAGTTTGCATTCCTTTTTCTCCCTTTGCCTTTAAATTCACTACCCTCATTCCCATCAAAAGATTGTTTACCTCTAGCCTCTAAATGCGTGGCTTGGACACAAACCTTGTCTAGAATAGTAGGATTGAACATAAGGATAGTATGTATAAGATAGCTATGTAAACCACCTATATATTTCAGCAAAGTCTCTTGGCTATGCAAATCAATTCCAAGTAATAAAGCCCTTCGTCTAAAATCTTGGGTGTAATATTGAACATTTTGTCCCTTAAGTTGTCTAAAACTTTGCCAATTCATGATAGCCTTTTGTAAATGAGCTAATGGACAAAATTGCTTCTTAATTGTAGAAATAAATTCAGCCCATGATAAAGTGATCTTACCATGTTTTCTAATTTTATCCTTGGTCTTGGCTTCCCACCATACCAATGCTGCTCACTCCATTCTCAAAGAGGCTAACTGAATCTTGGTGTCATCTTCATGAAGGTTTTGTATCCTCAAATAAACTTCCAACTGTCTTATCCAATTGTCAAGTTTCTCTGCATTGACCTCACCATTAAACATAGGCAACTCAAATTTAACATCAAGCTTTAAAAATGGACTTTTACCAGTGGTTTTAGACTTGTGAGATTGATTCACCGAAGTAGAGGATGACGATGTAGAGGAAAAGGATGAAAATGGGGATGGTGGATCACCATTTCCTCCATGTCCTTTCTTTGAATTGTCATCACTTTTCTTTACTCCTGAAGAACCCTCTCCTTATTTATAATGTTTAGAGCCTTCTTTGACAAGCCTATCATTCCTTTCTTGGTAGAGTATCCTTACCATCTCTGTCATGTCTAGGAAAGCCTTTCGGAATACCCGTTCTTCTTCTTTGGGATCAATATCTTTAGGAGCTTCTCCTTCTCTTTAAGATATGCTTGAGGCTTCTTCAATGGCTCTTGGAGGTGGCTCTCTGGCCCTTCTTGGTTGTGGATTACTTTGTGCACTAACCAAGTGTCCTTCACCTCTATTGAGTTTAAGCCTAGTAAGCATCAAAACTTGCAAACAATCAACTATATCTTTGCACAAGAATAAATGAAGAGTAAAACTCTAGCTGCTAAGGCTCAAATCCTTAGCTATGATACCATCTAATCTGAAAAAGAAAGTATTTTTAATGCTATGAAAACTATCCATTTCCATTAAAATAAGTGTCAAAGTATTCTCCATGTCTTGCAGGTTAAACAAAAAAAATTTGGCAACGTTCTAAGTTTTATGTGTGAGGAAATGTTAATTAAGTTTAATGTTTAACATATTATATCATAAATACATAGCAAGAGAAATTCACCATAGCATAACACAACAAAATGATGAGGCAGTTCACCCCTCCTGGGCTACATCTGTCGGGTCCAAGACTCCCAATGGGCATGTCCTTGCTCTATTAAGTTGCTAAAAATGGTTATACAGTGAAATATATGCCTAAATAGGCAAAACTAGTTGTGAAATTGACATCAGAAGACAGAAATAAGCTAAAAAAAGGCTTTTGTTTCACCTTAAACAGTGAAGTATAGCCCAATACAGATCCATTTCCTTGATGGCCCTGATGGCTCTCCAAGCTTCCCTGAAGAAAAAATTGTTGAAGAACACTCCCAGAATGCTCAGAATAGCCAAAATTGACTAAAATTTTGTCTTTTTTGGTCGAAAATGGAGAAATTTATGACCAAAACAAATTTTTCCCAATGGCGCTAGAAAACTTCCTCCAAAACTTGAGGAACTCCAATTAATCCCACCAAAATAGTCGGACAAGTCAGAATGGTGGAACCGCACCACTAAATCGACAGAGGCATTATATTTAAATATCAATTCTGGCGTAGTCACATGCGAGAAAGCCGGAAATGGTTAGCACTGGCGGTTAAGTTGTTAACCCGTGCCCCTAGTCGTAGCCCGCAGGTCACGTAGCTAGGGGGCTAGCACCCATGGGCTTAACACAAATGTTCCACCGGTTCAACAGGGCTTAGCCCTTAGTCCTGCACCTGGTCGCAGGGTCTACCACCCTTAAGCCCTGAGGGCTTAACTCCTTACTCCGCCGGTTCAACAAACAATGACCCGAATTGTCATGCACGACTGCACGACTCGGCCGTTAACCTTGAAGACTCGACTCACCCAACAGACATTTGCTTTGGTGTTGAACGAGCCGACCTCCCCATGGTGTAGTGGTCAAGTTGACCCTGCCCGACATGTCGGGTCAAGGGTTCGATCCACCCTGCCCACAAGTTTTTGACATGACTTTGAACCATAGGCCTAGGGCCATGTGGCAGCCTCCAGGCAGGCCATGTGCCACCCTCTGATAGGCCCACATAAACTATATAAAAAATAAAAATTTTCCATAATATTTTTTTTTGCAAAATTAGACAAAAAATTTTGTTCAAAAGTCATGTTTTGAAGGTTATTGAGAAACTTCAAACTTCAATATCTTTCACATATGACATTGGATTTGAGTATCGTTCGCAGCAAAAAAATCGAAGCGACGAGGCCTTTCCGGTCATTCAGATTGCAACCAATTCTGAGCAGTTCCATTTTTGAGCATTTTTTCAACTTGGACATGATCACCTGATCAACAACAAAAGAGGGGCTGCCCATCAAATAGCCTCAAGAATGGACAGATTCCTCATCATCGATGATATTTTCCACCTCGGAGGTAACTTATATACCACCATCGTCCCCGTGGCTAGATCTGATCATTGGCCAATACAACTACAATGGCCAACCAAGTAAGCACACTCCTAAACCTTTCCACTTTGAAACTTACTAGTTCAGGCACACGGGGTCCAGGGAAATGGTTTCCAAATGGTGGTATTCCTTAGCACCCCCTCAAGGCACCAAAATTCTCCAGTTCCAGACAAAACTGAAACTTATCAAAGGTCAACTGAAAGCCTGGAACAAAACAACCTTTGGCAATATATTCATAGAACATAAAGACCTAGAGGAGAAAATGAAGAAGTTGCAACAGAACGTCATCCAAGAGGGGCACACAGTTGAGTCAGCTCACCAGGAGCAACTCTGAACTAATCAGCTGGAAGAAAGAAGGAACCAAGAAGAAGCCCTTTAGAGACAAAAATCAAGAATCAATTGGCTCAAAGAGGGAGAAATAAACACCAAATTCTTCCACTGCTCCAATATTCAGCACAGGATGCACAACAGAATCACAGTCCTCAAGAACCAAACAAGGGAAAGGCTGGAAATGCAAGCGGCCATCACCGAGGAGCTATGCAATAATTTCAGGGACATCCTTCAGGAACCCAACCACCAAAGGCAGGAAGCCATTGGAGAAATCACTCAACATATCCCCAAGTTGATAACAGAGGATCATAACAGGATGCTACTTGTTGGTACCACTTTAGTTGAGGTGGAACAGGCAGTCTTACAGCTGAAAGCAGGGAAAGCTCCACGTCCTGATGTACTTACCACCAACTTCTTCCACTTCTTCTAGGAGATCATCCAAAACGAATTTTGGGGAGTTGTGGAGGAATCACAATCCACTCACTGGCTGCTACCTGCGCTAAATGCCACCTTCATCACTCTGGTTCCAAAAGAAGACAGAGTAGCCTCACCAAGTAAGTACAGACCTATAGCTCTTTTCAATGTAATTTATAAAATTATCTCCAAATTCAAAGCTAACTGGCTGAAGAAGCTTCTTTCCCTCATCATCTCCCCAGAGAAAACAAGATATGTGGAAGGGAGATAGATTCTTGATGGCATCATCTTAACCCATGAAGTCATTCACTGCCTCAAAACCAACAAAAAACATGGTATGCTTCTCAAAATTGACCTATCCAAAGCATTTGACAAACTCATCTGGGACTACATCAAAAAAGTCCTCTTAGCCTTTGGCTTCAGGCACACCTCAGTCAGATGGATCATGAGTCTCATCACCTTTCCCTTTCACTCCATCCTGGCCAATGGAATCCCCTCTCCCACCTTCAACCCCTCAAGAGGCATAAGACAAGGGGACCCTCTATCTCCCTTCATCTTCATAATCATGGCAGAAGGCTTGGGTCACCTTCTAAAGAGCTCTATCCAGACTGGCGCCTTGCTTGGTTCACCTCTCCACAACCTGCTTCCTGCTTCTCACCAGAAATTTGTGGATGATAGTTTGATCATGGGTTACCCCTCAGTCCAGGAAGCCTGGACCCTTAAATATGTTCTTGACTACTTCTCTGAAGCCTTCGGCACAGATTTCAACCCTGAAAAATCGCAGATATTCTTCTTCCATACCCCCCCCCTCAAACCCAACGTACTATCGCCTGCATCCTTAGATTCTCTATTGCTTCTCTTCCCTCCAAATACCTGGGAGCTCTGTTAGCTGACTCAGCCATCAATCACTCCTCCTAGAGAGCTCTACTAGATAAAATGGAAACTCACCTCTCCAACTGGACTCACCGTACCCTCAACATTTCCAGGCATCTTGTCCTCATTAAGTCCATCCTGCAATCCCTCCCCATCTATCTCTTCTCTGTCCTTGCAGCTCCCAAATGGTTCCTAAAATCCATGCGCAATCTACACCAGTATTTTCTATGGGGAGGCACAAAAGGAAAGAACAAGTGGCCCTTAGTCAATTGGAAGGATGTATGCACCCCTAAAAGTCATGGAGGATTAGGACTTCGAGATCCTAAGCACAACAATACCATAATGGGAGCCAGCATCTGGTGGAAATGGGTCTCCAACCCCAACACCCCATGGGCCAATATATGGGCTGCCAAGTATGCATCGTATTGGCCAAAGGAGGATATCATAAGGTATAACTTAGATCTGGTTGGTTCCCAAATCTGGAAAGTAGCTAGCAATCAAAAAAGGATAATCCAAAATCATATTTTGTGGGAGCTACGAAGTGGTAACCAAGCCAGATTCTAGGAGGACTCCTGGAAACAGATGCCAAGCCTCTCCTCCATCTTCCGTAGACCTCTATGCAGTGCAACGCTCCAAGGAAGGCAAAGATAGAAGGTTCAAGACTTCTGGATGGGCGACATCTACCAAGGCTATAGGAAATGGCTTCATACAAGAAAATGGCAAGAAAACTAGAACAATGAAAGCCACACAGAAATCTAGGAGGATCTCAGCACAAAAAGAAAAAGAAAAGTTAAAGCATGACTTGATATCCTTCGCTGGGGGCATATGCCCAGCAGAAATTACTCAACCAAGGAGGCTTACAACATCCTTCATCAGCAAAACCCTGGACCAACCGACATCATCTGGAAAAATATATGGAAGGCCAATTTGTGGCCCAAAATAGCCACATTCCTGTGGCTGCTCAGTAAACGACGCATCCTCACATGGGAGAATATTTTGAAGAGGGGGTTCGTAGGGCCCTCTAGATGTCCTTTATGTTAGGACAACTCAGAAACCATCAACCACTTTTTGGACCAATGTCCTACTGCCAATTTCCTATGGGACAGAACTGTTGTCTTATGTCGTCTTTCCAAACGTGCCAAAGGTAACATCATTAACACCATCAGCGTCTGACAGGAAAATCCTTACACTAGTACCCTTCTGAATAGGCTATGGCAGATCATCTTGGGTATCCTCATCTAGAACATCTAGAAGGAATGAAATAGCCGCATCTTCAAGGAAAAGGCCTCCACTCATGATTAGCTCTGTGACAGGATTCACAACAACCTCACTGAAACTCTAGCCTTAGATGCATGGAGTCAAGAGGACTTACCCACCGTGGCAGCAGAATGTCAAATATGTAACAACTGGAACATTAGTCTAAACACTCCCATGGACATCAATCCCAGAAGCGTTGGTAGAACTCCTACTCCAGAAACATGGTCTCCTCCCTCCAAATTCTTCTTCAAATGCAATTTTGATGGGGCATCCAAAGGCAACCCTAGTAATGCAGGTTTCAGAGGCATTATCAAGAACTCTCAGGGATATCCTCTCAGAATATACTATGGGAATATAGGATGGGACAGTAACAATTCAGCTGAGCTGGAAGGACTAATGCAGGGTATTCAAATTGCCATAGAATTCCACTACTTCCCTCTGGAAATGGAGGGAGACTCACAAATCATAACGATGTCTACCACCAAAATCCTTCAAGGCACGGCTTCCTCAAAAGTTTCCAACATCTGGAGACTTTCCCACAAGCTTAAGGTGTTATAACTGCTGCTTCACAACCACAGAGTCATCACTTTTGGTCACGTGCACAGGAAAGCCAACTTTGTTGCAGATCTTCTTGTAGACAAAGGGGTGGAAAGAAACTGTGCTCTGCATCACTTCACCCTTATACAGGTTGAGGAGAATTCTCTTAGGCAGAACTATCTCACTCTCATTCAGAAGGATCAGTACCCCCCGGATGTGGGTGACAAAATAGACATGAGTGACAATCACATCCCAGCCCACCTGGATAACGAAGATCTCCCATGCAGAGCTTCACCTGCCGCGGATCCAAATATCGTTAGCCTCTCGCACGAACCTCGTAGAACAAGAAATGATGACGATAGGATGGGTACTGCATCACCATGCCCTGAACATCACCTCACATCTATCACCATTAATGTCCATCATGATTACCAGTATCGCAGCCATACCTCCTCCTTCGAACCTACTCAGGTTCTCAATCATAGCATGCAGATACATGCAAAGACAACTCAACGCCATCCTCATAGACCTCATCCCTACTTATAAAGCTAAGCTATATGCCCCTTTCCTCACTTAGCCTGTTACCTTTTCCTTTCACTCCCCTCACTCTTCTCTAGCTTCTCACCGACTTCAAACAGCTATGAAGCCCCTGTCCTAGCATGGAGCTGTGCAATTTCCTTTATATTTCTGCTCTCCCTCCTATGAATCTGCCCCCTAGATATTTTTTCCCCTTCATCCCCAGTGTGATACTAGTCTCCTTTTCTTGGCCCTGTGTGCTTTTGTTTCTCTTGACCTGCTCACCCCATCCCAGGAGCGCAAAGGCTCCCAGAATTTGCCAACGCACTATCCGCGGAGGTCAGAGAGGGGCTCTCCCGAGATGATATCATCATGAAGAGGATAATTTTCTCGAGTTGATTGATGGCTCCTCTTCCAGCACCTTTGCGCACCAAATTCTGGATCTCGAGAAGCGTGCAGAAGCCTACAGGCAAGCTGCGCAGAGAGGCAGTCGTGGTTCGAGGAGGTCCACCTCCTATCCCCAGTAGCACTCTCTGCATCGCAATATTTTCCCTCTGATGGCTATGTAGAAGAAATATGAGGACACAGACATCTGGGTCATGGACTTCGTTGGCATCTGGACGCAGGTTCCTGATGGCATAGACCCAGACTCCCTGATCCTCCGTGCTCTTGTGAGCATTCCCAAGAAAACTGTGGCCGATGTGGAGGCAGTTGCTGCACAGACTCTAGCTTATCCTATTAAGGAGGAGAACCCCAACAGTAATGATGAAGATGATGAGTAATGTTTGCACATCTGCACTGTTTTCCTTTGTTTTTTGTCATGTTTGCCCTCAGGGATTTTCTACTATCATTTACTTTGTGTTTTTTAGATATGTCAGCGCTACTGCACATAATGTACTGCTCGGTTCTAAGTCTTATATGGGTTGGTTTCCTCCCCAGAGGCAGCCCAGAAATAGTGTAACAAAGGCTTGGATTGGTTAAGCACAGCTTGCCAACCCAGCCTGTAGCATATGTAACTTTATGTTTTCAAAATTAATAGAATAGCTCAACTTACCAAAAAAAAATCTCTCTTGATTATAATTCATAAGAATCCCTCTTTTAAAGATATAAGTATGAGAATCTATATCAGTCTTTACTCAGTTAAAAAAGATAAAGCAAGTGGCTCTTACAGATCAGCTTTATAAATATTTACTCTTTTATCACAAGTAGAGCCTCTGTTCCAATAAGAAATTTAAGATTTTGGCAGGGTTACCTTTTACCCTGCAATGATTCATTGTCCCATCCAGTGTTTCTTACAATTTCCAAAAATAAATTCTAATTTTTGAAACTTTTCTTTTTGTATCATATTTTATTTACTTAAAATCCATTGTCTTGGCTTGGTAACCAAATGATGACAATGCCATTCACTAGTTGTAATTAAACTGATCAAGATAGCTCTTGATGAGACCCCTTGTCCTCTTGATATAATCTCAAGTCATTACTTTGTTTTGGTAGGCAGTATTGGTAATTTTAGTTCAACTATTTCCCTATGAACATGGTAAACAAGCTCGTGATGAGACTTATTATCTTTTAATTTTTTCTAGTTATAATCTTTTTTAATTTCTTTCAAAAATTAATAAGTTTTCCCAGATGGGGTGAATCATTGGTCCTTATGAGGATTCTAGATGATAATTTTGAGTTTTAGATTGCTTTTCTGCAAAATATTATTTACTATGTTAAAGATTCTTTTCTTGACAGATAAAAGAAAAGTCATGTTATATAAGGATGAGATTTCATCAGAGAATAAATAACTTCAGTGAAATTGCATCTTTCAGTGAAAATAAAATCTATTTGTCTTTCAAATATTTTGATTGTTTCCTGAACACTTCTTATTTCTATAAGCGATAAATCTAAAAGGATCATCTAAGATTTTATTTTTAAAATCCAAAAATCTATACTAAGAAACTTTTATTTTTCTAAGGAAAAGAAAAAGACACTAGTATACAGGGAATAGAAGGGGTTACCTCCTATGAAAAGTATTTTTTTCAAAATTTTCCCATTAACAGGCAAAGAATATTTTTTTCTTGATAGATCTTACAATAAGAATGTTGATGGGCCTATTTCTTCAATTATTTGAAATGGACCTAGCCAAAGTTTTTGAAACTTCATGTGTTTACCTTTTTCCTCATGCACTTTGTCCCATTTCAATACCAGATCGCAAATTTGAAATTTTTTTGGAGTAACAGAAGTTGAATCAAATGAGGCTTTTACTATTTGTTGATGATGTGCATGAGTATGTTTAGATTTTTCTCTTTCTTCCTCTAAATTAAGAATTTGAAACTGTCTAAGTTGTAAAGAAGAAGCAGGAGTTTCATCAATAAATTTTACTAAGGAAAGAGAGGGAATAACTACATTGGTAGGAAGTACAGCTTCTTTTCCATAAATAAGATTGAATGGAGAAGTGCCAATAGAAGCTTTCTAAGTTATTCGATCTGCCCAAAGAGCAAATATTAATGACTTGTGCCAATTTCATTGGTTTTGATCAACAGTTCTTTTGATTATTCTAATCAAGTTCTTATTTGTAGATTCTGCTAAACCATTTCCTTGTGGGTAATAATTTGTAGAACAATTAAGTTTAAAATCTCTTTTAATTTAAAATTACATCATAGTGGTTCCTGAGAAATAATATGCATTATCAAACATTAAAGTTGTAGGTAAGCCAAACCTGGTTATAATATTTTGGTCGATGAAATCAATGATATTCTTAGAATTGGCTACTTTTAGTGGAAATGCTTCAACCCATTTAGTAATGTAATTTGTAGGTGTGAGAATATATCTATGTTGTTTGGAAGAGTTAGGAAAAATCTCACCAATAATATCTAATCTCCATTGTTCAAATGGTTGTTCAATATTGACTAAATGTAATGGGAATGATGGCTTCCTCTATCTTCCAGATGCACTTTGACATACTCTGCATTTTCTTGCATATTCATGAGCATCTTTGAAAAGTGTAGGCCAATAGTAAATTCCATGCAAGATTTTGTGTGCTGTCGTATTTCCTCCAAAATGTCCTCCAGCTATTCCATCAAGGAGTTCCTACAAGAATTCTCTGCTTCAGATTTTTCTAAGCATCTTAAAAGTACGTAATAAAAAATTCTCCTAAATAATACATCATTGATTAATTCATATTGCTTGGCCTTTAATCTTAAAGCTCATTTTGTTTTGTAACTAAGTTGATTCGGAGCATATCCATTCTTCAAATAAAATATAAGATCAGTGTATTGAGACTGTGCATCGTTGAGGCTTACCTCTGATATTTGTGCATTGTTACCTGAATATTCTTCTGATGATAGATGAGATGCTCCTATAAGCATTCTACAAAAACCTTGACCTCTAACAATTTTAGAGGGTTTAATTTCTACATCATATTCTTGCAAAGTGGTGACCCAATTAGCCCTTTTCTCTCCTAATTCTCTTTGCATCAATAGTTGTCTCACTGCAGAGAATGGAACTATGATTTTAGTGTGAGTTTTTAGGAGAAAAAGCCTGAAATGATTTATAGCCTTAAACACAGCAAATGCTTGTTTTTCAACAGATGTGTAATTTAGTTCTGCACCTTGCAAATTGGAACTGAAAAATGATATTGGTGCTTCAATTTGTTGGTCATTAAGTTGTGTTAAAACATCAACGTATGATGTATCTGATGAAAAGGTGTATAAAGTAAAAGGATTAAGAAAATTGGGGGCAGTCAGGAATGGAGCATTGATAATTGATTTTTTAATCAAATCAAATGATTCTCTTTCATTATGTCCCCATTTAAAGACTGAATTTTTCTTAATCATGTTCTGTAGTGGTAAAACTATTTGTGAAAAGTTAGGACAAACCTTTTAACAAAATTAATTTTTCCAAGAAACGAATGCATATATTTCTTATTATGAGGGAAAGGAACTCTTTTAATTTCATCAATTCTTTCAAGATCAATATAGATTCCTCTTTTTGACACAATGAATCCTAAAAATATCCTTCATCTAATGCAAAAAATGATTTCTTTGGATTTAAGGAGATGCCATACCTTTCGCATCGCTCAAAGACTTGTTTTAGGTCATTCATATGACTGGTTACTTGTTTAGAAAAGACTGTAATGTCATCTAATTAAATAATAATTTATTTATTTATGAGCTCCCTAAAAGTTGTGTCATAGCTCTCTGAAAAGTGGCGCCTGCATTAATTAATCCAAATGGCATCTTTTGATAGGCGTAAGTTCCCCACTTAGTCTTGAATGTAGTTTTCAATCTTTCATCTAGATGTACGAGAATTTGGTTATATCCCGAGAATCCATCTAGAAAGGACATAAGTTTAGAACTAGCTACTGTTTGCAGTACTTATTCCATGGTTGGTAATGGACAGTTGTATTTCTGACATGCTTTGTTTAAATACCTAAACTCAATGCAAATTCTAATATTGTGATTCTTCTTCCTGGCAGGTACCAAATTTGATACCCATTTAGAATGCCTGACTAGAAAGATGATTTTTGCCTTGGGGAGTTTATTCAGTTATGTTTTGATTTGATTTTACAGATTTGGATGAATCTTCCTCAATTTTTGTTGTACAAGTTTTTCCTCTGAGATCATAGGAATTGTATGTTGAATCATAGAAGTGTCACATATTTTAAGATCAGTGTAATACCAATCAAAGACACTTTTTTACATTCTAAACAATATGATAAATGATAATCTTTCTTCGGAAGATAGACCAAGACCTAGTTTGAAATTTTGAGGATTTTCATCAGTTCCTAGATTTACTAACTCAAATCTTAAGGTAGATCTTTGTGTTTTTGAGTTAGTCACTTTTTTAAACCTATCTTTCAGATCATATAGGTCTTATAACTTGACAACATACTTATCGTCTTGTTCTTCTTAATCTGAATATCATGTTCATTTTCATCCAAAATTTGACTATCATAAGATCCTTCATATGTTAAGAAATCTATGACATCTAAATCATTATTGAATACTCTCCAGTTGGAAATATTATCAGGAATGGCTGTCCTAAAAAGGACTAAACTCTTGCCATGGAATTAACTTTGATGCTACGTTAGCCAGTAGATCTACACTAGCATTATGCATTCTAGGTAAAGAAGAAATGTTGAAGGCTAAGAAATAATGGTTAATTCTTGGACTAATGATTGGTAATGCTTTAAATGTCCATAATCACAATGAATGGCATCTCTTACCTGGCTAACAATGATTTATGAATCTCCTAGGACTTTCAGATATTTGATATTAGGATCAATGGCTTTGTACAAACCTTGAACTAATGCTTCGTATTCAACTACATTGTTTGTGCAATCAAATTCTAATTTGCAGTCTAACATGGTATTTTCTCCTTCTAGTTTTATTAAAATACATCCAGCGCCTGCACCATCTTCAGATTTAGAACCGTCAAAATAAAGAGTCCAAAATAAAGAATTAACTACTGTTATATCTACAAAATTTATACATTTGGAACTATCTTGTTGGGAAAAAATTTCAATCTGAGAAACAATTGCATTATTAAAGAAAGGTGATGGTTGAGCATTGAAATTTCCCAAAAACGGCCCTACTAAGTTGTTGCCAATAATATTATTATTGAATTCTACTGGCTCATTTACTCCTTCAAGATTGGTGATTATGTGTTTCATGAACTTTTCACGGTCTACCCGAATTTGATTTTGCTTTCCATTATATGGTAACCACATATGCGACCAGTCTATTGCGAAATACCCATGAAGTTTTTCAAACCAGTATCAGCTTAAAACTAAGCCATTAAATTCAGGAATATCAGACACCAGTATACCAATTATTTGATTAATCTTGGGATTTGATTACAATCTGATGGAAACGGAATTTATTTCTCCTACCACCTCTACTTTGGTTCTATCAAGTTGTACTATATGAACAGGGGAACTCTAAGGAGTTATCTTCAACTTAGCACAGACTGATTTTGGCATTATATTCGAGGAAGCCCCTGAATCTATTAAAAAATTATGAACATTTTTGTTATAGATCTCATAGGTTAAGATAAATGGAGTATGAGAGATGGATCAATCACCTATCATAATCAATTCTGTAGCATATATTTTCGTTGAAGGAGAAGGTGGCTTACCCATTTCATTAGCAGCTTGTACTATTACTGGAGTAGGTAATTTTGAAGCAGGAACCACGTTTATGTCTCTAAGTAAGATTTTTTGTTGTTGCTTCAATTTAGTCAGCTCGTGAATTGAAATGTTGGCCCTGGTTTTCTTCATATCTTCAAATACATTATACTCAATAGTGTCTGAGACTACCATTTTCTTAGATGCAGGTGGAGTATCTGAAGTAACGAGACTTGTTTATGTAGCCTTTGAAGTAGAATTTTTTATTACTGATTTTTCCTTAGCAGCAGTCAAAATATTTTTTTGTTGATTTGGCTACGTTGTTTTAGTAGTATTTTTTCTCCTTGTGCTCATAGATAAAGCTTCATGATGTTCTTCATTTGGTAGGATGAAATCCAACATTCCATTTAGTTCAACCTCTTCTTCTTTGTAATCTTTTTCTTCCTCTGTTTCTTGATCAGATTCAGCATTAGATATGATATTTTGAGGTTGATTATTAGAGGACTGACCTTTCTTGAAGTTTCTGAAAGACTTTTTTGAGCTCAAATTTTCAGCGACTTGTTTCTTGATATCTGCCATCTCGTTTTTCATAGTCTTCAAAACTTTTTGAAGACCTTCTACATCAAAAGGATATTTTGAAATCTTCTTTTTAGAATCATATTTGAAAGATACCTTCTTTGATTTTCAATCCTCTTGAGAATTCTTTTTCTCAAGAGTTGTTATGTGTTTCTCTACATATAGAGATTCTTTCATGTTTTCTACGAGTGTTGGCAGTTTTTCTCTATCAACAAAAGTAGCTATATTGGATGGAAGGGATGAAATATACCACTAAATTTTAACTTCTGCACCAGGAACTGATGTAGAAGGAATTTTAATAAGTAATTTATTAAATATTGAATTCAAATATTTTATATTCTCACATGTTTTAGCTTTTATATTTGACAAATCATTAATGAGTGTAGCAATGGTCCTATCATCCCCAAACTTAGCTAGAAATAGTTCTTCGAGCATATTACAGGTAGTTATAGAGTGGGTAGGCAGTGAAAAATACTAGGATCCTGTGGATCCTTTTAATGTGTATGGAAATAATCTTACAACGCAATCATCTTCAACTAATCCATTTAGATTGATGGCTAACATAAAATTGTGAATGTGTTCTTCTGCCGAAAGACCATCATCAGGATTAAATTTAGGTAATCATCTTTTAGTTGATTTTGGTAGAGCATGAAGAGGAGTGGGCATATTTACAGCCCTTGGATTTCTCCATGGATTTATATTTGGTGGAGGTACTTGGCCTGCCATTGGATTTTGAATAGGTTGGATGAGTGGAGTTTGAGTTGAAGAAGAGGCAGGTTGAGAGCTAGGACTAGTTGAAGGAATAGTAGTTTGAGTACTAGAACTAGTCAAAGTAACATTGATTGTTGGAATGGAAGTTGTGGAAGTGAGTGGAGGTAATGGAGGTGAATGGGATAAGATCTCATTGGTGATTGACTCTGATTGAGTCCTCTTTAGTCTCTTTCGAGTAATATCGATGGGAAATTCAAAAGAAATAATTCATGTCTTTTGACTTTCTGATTGAGTTAATATTCTTCAAGGTTGTAAAGCAGACGAAATATTGATATTCGATATTTGAGAAGATTCAGCCTTTTCAGCAGAAATAGATACCCTCTAAATTTTCTATCAAAGACTGAAATTATAGGGAAGTTTGATGTGAATTAGGAGATAGTATGGGTTGAGTATCACTAGGAGATTTAGGAGAAGGATGATCAACTTCAGATTTTAAAGATGAGGATCTAGATAATTTTTTGGAAGTTGATGGGGATCTAGAGGGAGAGAGACTCTTCGATTGACCTTTAGATTGATCAAATCTTCTTGTCATTCAAAAGGCCCTACTTCTAGTGCCAGAATGTTGAGGCCTCAGAATTCTGCTACTGAAACATGGGGGAAAACCACCCAGTCCAGACCTTAAAGCAGTTCCTTTTCCATTTGGTGTAGTGGTTCCGACTGGGGATGATGGGACCAGTTTCCCAATAAGGAGGATTTTGAGGGTGTTGTGATTATATAACATGCAAATGGAGAATGATTTTAATCTATCTTATGCATATATTTAAACTATTTGTTCTACTATATACACGGGGTGTTTCTTCCTTTATGCGATCTAAAGAGATATCCTTCAACTGTTAGTAATATAGATCATTTAATAGTTGAAAGAGATGAAAATTATGTAAGATGATTCTTCTAACAAAATAGTTTGACTAGAAGAATTATGAAAAATATATCGCATTTATATGTGTGATTATATATTTAATAAGAAATCAAAGACAAATATTAGAACAGAAGTGCATGTAACATTTATCTATAATAACATTTCAAATATATAATGCAATAAAAAGATGACTATCAATCTATAAAGAAAGAATTAATAAAAGTGAATAAAAGTACCATATGTATGAAGTTCTACTCATGTAAACTGACAATAATTGATCTTCTTCTTTTCACTTTCAAGCAATTTAAAGAGTACAGTAGTGCAACATCAGTTAAACAGCTTTAATTATTAAAAGATAACATATGTGTTCCATTAATTCATCAAATCATTCTTTGCAAATGTTTTTGAAACTTACAGTAGTTCATTCTTTGCAAATGTTTTTGACAAATTTACGGACCCTTCTCTAAATGCATGAGAGGGGTTTAAATACTAAACTAACTATTTTATAAAATAGATTATCACAAAAATATAGAGGAGGTTTCAAAAAACCATCCTCGTAAGACTAACTTAAACTGCAATCAAGGAAAATAAAGTAACAATATTGATTTATGAATTCTGCCCTTTCTTTTAGATTTTGTAATGAAGTTTACAAATATCTAGCATGGGCTTGAGTTGAGCTGGTTGTGAAATCCTCGATCTGACATGTCCCTTGAATACTATGTTTGAAATTACTGGCTGTGATCTTCTTGTTGAATCTGTTAAACACTATAGGATCTGATATTGATGATAAGGTTTGATCAGAAAATTCCAATAATTTTCTTAATCAAACTTATTCACCCTTTTAATTATTTCATCTTGTGTGTCTGCCTTTTGCTGCCACTGTGATTCTAGTTGTTTTACTTCTAAGAACACTTCAGACGTGTACTCTTTTATAAGCTCTTCTTTCACCAGTTTTTCACATACATATTCAATAATTTCTTTTGATCATCTTGACACTTTTGTCGCTGCTTTCTCTACCTGCTTTATTTGTGCTCCCCAATCCTTGAATAGGATCTCCTTATGAAACTTATCTACCTGGGGTAGATTAGCTTCCTTTCCTAAGTCTTATGCTTGCCATTGAATGTGTTCTCTGGTTTTCTTCTCGAGCTTCTCACATTCAAGTTTATGGATAGCTACTTGAATCAATATTTCTTTTGAGTCACAATAAGAATCAATAATACAAGCTTGTTGACGAAATAATTTCTATTGTTGCTTTAACTTAAAATTTACATTCAGTGCTTCTTTGATGAGTTGCTCTAAATGTTGTTGGCTTTGTAATATGGTTGTTGCTGCTTCCAGTTGTGCTTGTTTCTCAGTGATTTCTGCTTGATGTCATAATTTAAGCTTTTCCAAATCCTACCATTGATCAAATCTCTCGAAGTACAACCATTTTTCAAGTTTTTCTCTTAAGGGAGTTTGCACCTTAAGGAATTTGATCCCTCTCGGCACTTACTAAATCAATGGTTAGGTTGTATTTATACTAGTATTAAACAAATTAAATCAAAAATTTGAAATATTATGTCATAATGATGTTTGATTCTCACGAGAAACATTATGCATGAAATTTTTAAATGTCCAATGTTTCTAGTTTTTAGTGGAAGCTTTAGCCATCGTCAAGGATGAAGATTTTCTAAGTTTGTAACCATCCACTCGATTAAAATTATCACCATGTTTTTGAATTTCCAATGATTTTATAATGATATGAGAGGAATGATTGCAAATTTAAGCAATAATTTTGGTTTGGTCAAAGTAAATGAGATGACTAAATCCATGGAAATGTTTGACCTTAATTAACTTGGGATACAAATTGAGTGGGTTTGATGCTTAAGAGCGTGTGTTTCCTTATAAGAAGTCATGAGTTCAAATCCAAAAGGGGGATTGAGTTTGTACACCTCTATAGACTTTAGTAGTAAAATAGTTGCATGGAGGTGGGCCCCTTGTCCCACAAATAGGGTCTCATATATCAATTATGTGTATGGCTTGGTTGTGACTTTAAAAATAGATTGTTATTATTATATGAACTATATTGTATCAATTAATATACTTTATACCACAAAGTGGGGTGATCACTAACGCAGGCCAAGACAATCACCAGCCACATTTTATGCCACCTTGTTGGTAGTCGTCGACTATATAACATATGGAGGGAAATACATTAAATACATGTTTAATCAACACAAGTTTTTATTTCCACTTCACTTTACACCAAATCTTCGCCACGATATATCCAACAATGATAATTCAATTCACAATGGTAATAGACCATCTGGCATTAAATCTCATTGAGTGCAATAGTCCTCGGCACACAAAATGGTCTATGAAGCCATTAAATTGGCCCTCCCTCCAACAGAGATGGGATGATTTAGATATTAAAAGGATAAAGGAAATAGATGTAAGATCAGGAATGAAAAAAATGAAAGAGAGGATGATATTTGTTAACAAAGTTGGTTGATTGTTTACTTTGAGGATTGCTTAGCTTTATGACCATATTTTTCATAAAATTTATTAGAATGTGTATCAATTTTGAGGGCATCTTTAATAATGTAAGATGAGTAATGTAAGACAATTGCTAAGAATTTGGCTTGATCAAATCAAATTGAATTCTTAATATTATGAGATCACTCAATGATAACAAGATTAGATAAGTGTTTATGAAATGTGTCATTAATACATTCCTTGATACAAGTTGGTCTAATCAATTTTTTTCAATTGGACTAAACAATTCTTTTAATCAATGTAGGATTTTTTATAAGACAATTCAATTTGATAGACATCTTGAGAGAGTAATGTTGAGATTCAACAAGATGACGAGCTTAGTGAAAATAATTCACCTTCACTAAGTGGGCCCGCAGGCTATTTTTAGGTGTAAGTCTATTTTTAGACTATGTCTATTTTTAGACATGGTGATCATATTTCAGAAGTTGCAGGATGCTATTTGTGGATGGTTGGTCAAGTTGGAAAAATAGATGAAATTCTATTTTTAGAATATTGGGCAAAGTCTATTTATAGATCTTCGATCTAAAAATAGAAGTGTCGATTATTATTATCTCTTAATAATAATCTGACAATAAACATCAACTTATTCTCTTTGAGCACTTAATTTCAATGTACAGATTTGGAAAATCAGTGGGTTGAAGGAATTACGCAATTCCTAGGGTTTACTGGTGTTTCATGCATGGAGGACTCAGTTAGAACTGAAGTGGAAAATTTATGACAGAGTTGGAAGAGTAGTTCATGGAGTTGTTATTCAATTTAACTCAGTTAATGGAGTTAAACTCAGTTGAGCTAGTTGTATCTAGTCTAACTGAATGATACACTAGTGAGAGTGGAGTGAATCAATTAGTTAATTAATTCACAAATAATAACTCATTAATCAACTAAACAAATAAAACAGTTAAATACAGTGCATTTCAGTTCCAGTGGAGACCCAGTGGAGAGATTGGTGAAAGGGCAAGATGGACTATCCGTTGTGACTATAGTGATGCATTGATTGCATCACACACACATTGGAGTTTCCAATGAGGATTGTGCAGTGCAAGCAAGGTAGATTCGAATTCATTCAGGGGTCTTCTTCAGTAGGGATTGCGCAATGGAGGCAGGCTATCAGGTGGCAAGAAATCAGTGCATGGATTTGCATATTTCTTTTGATTAGTGTGTGACGATTCATTGTACTAAGAGCTTGATGTACTAAGCTTTGTATGAGATTGTTACATGATCTCCATGATGCATAATATATGATAATTGGGGTTTTTAGCTTCAGGCTTTCCCGTTAAACAACTGTGTTATGTGTGATTGTTTTTATTGCTTCATGTGTTTGCAATTGAGTTTTTAAATTTCCGCAAAAGATTAACAGTGGAAGGATTTTGTATTTAGCAAGAAGAGAAAATATTGTTAGATCAGGAGAATCTGGATATATACATGCATATTGTATATAATTTCTACATGGTATCGAAGTTGTGTTATAAATTTTCTACATGGTATCAGAGCAGTGTTAATTCTTGAAGATTTCAACTGTGAAGAATTGTTAAGTTTGTGCTGGTGGACAATTCGAATTTGCTTCAAAAAATTCTTGGTGTGACAGTTGAGTATACATTGAAATTTCTTTCAATGGGTTGCGATTGGAGTATGCCCTTGATGGCAGCTCGAATTACATAGCCTGGAAGGATAGGATGGAGGCGGTGCTAGAGGATAATGGACTGAAGGAGTTCATCGATAGCAATTTTCCTAAGCCGAGATCTAGTGATGTTGCATTACTTGACGCATGGCAAAAGAAGATAGCAAAGACAAGAAGAATTTTGTTGGAAGGTGTGAAGGACCATATTGTGTCCAGCCTTCATGGGAAAGCCACTCCATTTGCAATGTGGAAGGCTTTGACAGATTTTTTCCAAAGAAGCAGCGACTAGAGGAAGTTGGCGCTGAAAGATAAGCTCAAAAAAATAAAAATGGAGAAGGGCGAAAATATTCCAAAATATCTCACGAAGTTTGTCCACTGTAGGGATGAATTGGGAAGTGTGGGGATTACTGTTGATGATGAAGACTTGGTGAGCTTGGCTCTCCTTGGGCTTCCGAAGAGTTGGCATAGCTATGAAGACTCTGTCAATGGACGGGAGAAACTGTCGGGATGGGAGTGACTTTGGTCGGATCTTGTGGAGGAGGAGATAAGGCGAAGTACCATGGATGGCTCTTCATCGAAGAATGAAGATGAAGAGAATTGCACTTTGGCTGCAAAAGAAAGGAATGGGAAGGGGAAGAAATTTCCTTAAAAATCTGAAGCTAAAGGCATGAAGCAGGATTTTTCCAAGGTGAAGTGTTTTCGCTATCACGAACATGGGCATTTCGCCACTAACTGCCTACAGAAGAAGAAGAACAAGAAGGATGTTGGAGTTGCAGCTGGAGAGGCCTTAGCCTCATAATTTGAACTTTATTTCTCTTTGATCGCATGCTTGGTTTCAATCTCAATGGGATCAGTGTGGTATCTTGATAATGGCGCGTCTTTCCATATGACGGGAGACAAGGAGTTGTTTATTGAATTGGAGGAGAAGGACCTTCAAATGCATATAGAGATGGGCGACGATGGTCGATACAGTGCGACCGGCATTGGGACTAGGTAATCCATTTTTGTTAAAAGATGTCATGCATGTTCCAGGTCTAAAGAAGAACTTGGTCTCGGTCACAATGTTGGAAGACAGAGGTTATGACATTGTTTCTAGCGATGGAAAATCTTTCATACGACATAAAAAAAATGGGTCAAACCAAGAGGATGGGGATTCAAGTTAAGAATCTCTACAAGTTGGAGGTAGATGGCTACGCTGCAATGATGGGCAAAGAAGAAGAAGTGGTGAGCTAGGATGAGGGCGAATTATGGCACAGGAGATTGGGTCATCTTCACCATGGCGCTTTGAATATTTTGCAGCAGATTTCTACTGGACTTCCCAAGGGTAATCTTACGCAGTCATATCAATGCAAGGGATGTACTATGGGTAAGTTTTTGAAGACCACCTTTCATGAGAAGGAGAACCATGCTTCGGTGATCATAGAGAGAATTCACACAGACATGTGTGGACCTTTCTCGGTTTCTTCAACATAAAAACATAGGTATCATGTTATATTTTTTTATGACTATTCTCATAGATGTTGGATCTTCTTCTTGCAGAAGAAGAGCGAAACATTCTCAAAGTTCTGTGAGTTTAAAGCATTGGTGGAGAAGGAGTTGGGGAAGCAAGTGAAATCTCTATGGAGCGATAATGGTAGTGAATACATCTCGAGCGAATTCAAAGACTTCTGTAGCACAAAAGGAATTCGAAGAGAACTCATAGTGCCTCATAACCCACAACAGAATGGGGTCGTGGAGAGGAAGAACATAATGATCGTGGGTGCTGCACGAGCTATGCTGCATGACCAGGGCCTACCGATGCACTTATGGGTGGAAGCATGCAACACTGTGGTTTATGTGAAAAACCATTGTCCTCATAGAGTACTTGGCATGAGTACACCTGAAGAAGCTTTTACTGGTAAGAAGCTTGATATTTATCATTTGAAGATTTTTGGCTCATCTCTTTACATTCATGTGACAAAGGACACCAGGAAGAAGTTGGAGCTGACTGCAGAAGTTGGGATATTTGTGGGATACACATAAACACCCCATAATTATCATGTGTATTTTCTAGACATTCTAATGACTATGGTGCGATGGGATATAAAATTCAATGAGGTGAAAGCCATGAAGTTGTCGCTTGAGAGGGAGCTACACTTTCATGTAGTGGAGCAACTTCTTGTTCCCAAAGATGAGCCTCCAGATATGGATCATCCACAGGAGGAGATTCATGGAGTGGAGGAGTACACTCATGCAAAACCAAACTTCAAACAAGGCGGAAAGCGTACCACGAAAGCTGAGAGACTGAAGCTTGATGCGGCACAAAATGTAGGAGTCCCTACATCACAGCGCAGAAAGAGACAGTCACCTGACCGATTTACTGGATACATGGCTCTTATGAGAAAGTGTATCATGACAAAGCCATCTTATTTTGATGAAGCAGTGCAGGAGCCCACATGGATAGATGCCATCGTGGAGGAGTATGACTCCATTGTCAGAAACAGTGCTTGGTAAATTTTTCCAAGGTCGGTGGGTAAATCAGTTGTAGGATCAAGATGGATCTACAAGGTAAAGCAAGCTACTGATGGGAGCATCGAGAAGTATAAGGCAATATTTGTTTCCAGAGGCTTCTCACAGATCGAGCGGATTGATTATGAAGAAACCTTTGCACCTGTCACACGGTATTCTTCCATAAGGACCATCCTTGCTCTCTCAGTGCAGATGGGTTGGCACGTTCATCTGATGGATGTGAAGACTACATTCCTTAATGGGATCATCGAGGAAGAGGTGTACATTTAGCAGCCTGAAGGATCCGAGATCTTCAACAGTGAGTCGCATGTGTGCAGGCTCAAAAGAGCATTGTATGGGCTGAAGCAAGCACCACGTGCTTGGAACACACAGATCGACAGTTATTTCACTGGACTTAGCTTCACCAAGAGTGAGGCAGATGCAAACCTGTACCAAATTGTGGTAGAGGGTAAGCTTTTAATCATTTTCCTTTATGTTGATGATTTAATACTAACGGGTGATGAGCAGTTGATACACTCATGCAAGGCAGATCTTGCAAAGGAGTTTGAGATGAAGGATTTGGGCCTCCTTCATTATTTCCTTAGATTGGAAATATGGAAGCGGGAAGGTGAACTGTTTGTGTCTCAAAGAAAGTATGCCTGGGAGATACTGGAGAAGTTTCACAAGCAAGGCTGCAAGCCTATCGATACTCCTCTTCCAGGAAATTGGAGGAAAGAGGATGCTACATCGGCAGAAGTAGTGGATGCCACTATTTATCCACAGTTGGTGGGTTCGCTCATGTATTTAGTTAATACAAGATCAGACATATGCTATGTCATGAACCATATTTCACAAGCGATGGTTAAGCCTACCAAGCTCTTTTGGAAGGCAGGAAAGCATGTCCTGAGGTATCTCAGGGGCACATCTGAGTATGGCTTATGGTACAGATAGATGGATGAGGTGAATTTGCATGGCTTCACGGATGCAGATTGGAAAGGCAGCCCAATAGACAGAAAGAGCACATCAGGAGGGATTTTTAGTATCGGATCTACAACAGTTTCTTGGTACAGTAGGAAACAAAGATCCGTGGCACTTAGTTCAGCGGAAGTAGAATACATGGCAGCAAGTCAAGCTGCATGTGAGGCTATCTGGATGAGGAAGATCCTCGTTGGTTTGTTCGGTTCACATTTAGATCCTACAGTGATACATTATGATAATTAGAGTTGCATTAAACTCTCGATTAATCCTGTGTTTCATGATATATCTAAACATATTGATATCCAGTATCATCATATCAGAGATTGTGTGCAGTGGAAGATCATGTTGCTTCAGTACATTCCTACGGAAGATCAGGATGCAGACATTCTGACGAAGGTGCTCACCAAGAGAAAATTCGAATACCATAGAGGCAGGATCGGGGTGAAGGATAATCCCTATCTTGTTGAGAGGGAGTGTTGAGATTCAACAAGATGATGGCTTAGTGAAAATCATTCACCTTCACTAAGTGGGCCCGCAGGTTATTTTTAGGTGTAAGTCGATTTTTAGACTACGTATATTTTTACACATGGTGATCATATTTCAGAAGTTGCAGGATGCTATTTGTGGATGGTTGGTCAAGTTGGAAAAATAGATGAAATTATATTTTTAGAATATTGGGAAAATTATATTTATAGATCGTCAATCTAAAAATAGAAGTGTCGATTATTATTAGCTCTTAATAATAATCCAACAATAAACATCAACTTATTCTCTTGGAGCACTTAATTTCAGTGTACATATTTGGAAAATCAGTGAGCTGAAGGAATTACGCAATTCCTAGGGTTTATTGGTGGTTCATGCATGGAGGACTCAGTTATAACTGAAGTGGCAAAGTTATGACAAAGTTGGAAGAGTAGTTCATGGAGTTGTTATTCAGTTTAACTCAGTTAATGGATTTAAACTCAGTTGAGCTAGTTGTATCTAGTCTAACTGAATGATACACTAGTGAGAGTGGAGTGAATTAATTAGTTAATTAATTCACAAATAATAACTCATTAATCAACTAAACAAAGACAACAGTTAAGTATAGTGCATGTCAGTTCCAGTGGAGACCCAGTGGAGGGATAGGCGAAAGGGCAAGATGGACTATCCGTTGTGACTATAGTGATGCATTGATTGCATCACACACACATTGGAGTTGCCAATGAGGATTGCACAGTGCAAGCAAGGTAGATTCGAATTCATTCAGGGGTCTTCTTCAGTAGGGTTGCGTAGTGGAGGCAGGCTATCAGGTGGCAAGAAATCAGTGCATGGATTTGTAGATTTCTTCTTATTAGTGTGTGACGATTCATTGTACTGAGAGCTTGATGTACTAAGCTTTGTATGAGATTATTACATGATCTCCATGATACATAATATATGACAGTTGGGGTTTTCAACTTCAGGCTTTCCCGTTAAACAACTGTGTTATGTGAGATTGTTTTTATTGCTTCATGTGTTTGCAATTGAGTTTTTAAATTTCCGCAAAATATTAACAGTGGAAGGATTATGTATTTAGCAAGAAAATAAAATATTGTTAGTTCAGGAGAATCTAGATATATACATGCATCTTGTATATAATTTCTACAAGTAATAATGTCATTCAAAAAAAATATAATAATACCAAGCACCATGGAATGTAGTATATCAAAATATGATAATGTCAGCCACAACAACATCATTCATGACAAATATTGATAATGGTAGTGTTAGAGATTGGACAAAAGGACTTCTAACTTAGTTTCCAATAAAAGTGCCCAATACCCATGAGGTTAGACTGGTATGCTTGAGTGGGGTTTAGTCCCCAATAGGGCTCAGGTTCAAACCTCATGGGGAAAGGTTGATGAGGAAATTTAATTTTGGGGGAATTAAACTCTCCCAAGGTTCATCGAAGCTCAACCAAGATTCATATAATCATGGTGCTAACACCCCACTATGGGTCAACCGTTCTTCCATCTAATAGATGGGTTGGCCCCAACCTAGTCTCAACCCAGTTACAAAAAGGAAAAAAGTGTTAAATCTATCTTTAATGGTTTTGAATAATTGTGTGAGGCATTTTCTAGGCAAAGAGTGATATAATTCTCCTTTTGAATAATCAATTATTGATTCCATGAATGTGCATGAGAGAAATATAACCTAGGAACAAATAAGAGGATATATTGTTCTTGGTTTTAGGATGGAGAATATATAATAAATTTTTGTTGATTTTCTATAGAGAGCAGCCATTTAACTGAACAAATCTAGTTAGGTGGGCTCATTCTTTATTTAGGTGTTATGGGGAAAGATTTTAAAATAGCTATAGAAATCAATGTTTTCTGATAACAATTTTTTGAACTAGATGACGGTGTGTTTGGGCATGGAGGTATCTATTAATAAAATTTGGTGATCGATGCAAACTCATCTCAAGAAACATATCATTGTCACCATTCATCAATACTTATTTAAATATTTGATCATGAAACACACTCATAATGCTAAGCATTTAATTTGTTTTGACCAAACCAAATTCTTAACATCTATGTCATATTACTCCTCTTAAAATCTTTGTGATTAATGAACATCCTAAAAATCTTAAGTCAATCCTTGAAATTGATAATCCACATGCATCATTTGTAAGTTTCATCCTCTCTTCTTATTTCTTCGTTATTGATTTTATATCTTTTTCTATTTAAAATTTATTACCTTTTATTTAATCTTCTTCATTTTAAATACTTGCATTCATCTTAATTATAATTTTTTTATATGTAATTAACAATCCCTTTTTAAATTAAAGAATCTTATAGTTTCCCTTGATGAGGGTGATAATGCAAATTTATTGGGGTCCTTGGAGGCTACGCCTGCCACCCCATAGTTCCATTGCGTATTAATGGAGGCATATCGTAGCCTCCCTTTGCATGCATGCTCCAGATGGCGAAGTGTTTCTACTTAATGGCGTGGAGAAGATGGACATCAGTTGATGGAGAGAGAATTGTAGTTGAGGATCAAGCCTCGACCGCCTAGTTGGTTCTGATTTTTATTTGAAATTGTGAGTGTTATGCTTGTCAAGTTGTGGTGAGAGTATGGTTTTGTAAGTGCGGTTAGTGGGAATTATTGTTGGCTTAAGCCTAGTTAGAAGGATCCGGAATTTAGGGTTGGTCGCTCTTGTGCATGATCATTATAGGCTAGCTTTGCAAGAGGTTCATAGATGGTTCTCACCCCATTTTTTGGAGTGAATTATCAAGTTCTTTTAAGTTTCCCTTGGTTTATTTCTTTTAGTGGTATTATGTGTTTGTTCTGAGAGTTTTTAGCTCAAAAGCATGAGGTTTCAATATCTCTAGAGTGGTAGAATTAATTCAAGTATTAGTGTCCATTTCTCTTCAAGTTTTAGTCAGTGGTTTGAGGGATAGTTTCAATATTGGGGATCAGAGTCCTGCTTGGAAAATTCTTCTTGTGCTCAGTAGGGTTTGGTATGGTTCTTGGGGGGTTAAAATTTGGTGCATGAAATTTTTTTGGGGGGTGCACTCTTTATGTTTCTATTATGTGTCATTTCTTTCTTAGTCACATCAAGGTTTCGTGGTTATAAGCAAAAATTTTGGGGAGGATTTAATTGCTCCTTCGATTTCAATTTCTAAGTCATATGTTGAATCGGGGTCAAGAACTTAGAGTTATTGTGATGACTTATCCTATTGGTTTCCTGGTCATGTTGGTTTTGGTTATGGTATCGTATTTCTTTTCTTTTGCGGATAGAGGCTTCCATCACGAATGTTGGGATTTTGTCCCTAATTCAGTCATGTCGTCGCGTCAGAGGGGGAGGAGGAGACGGGGAGGTGGTAGTTGTGCCAAAATTGGGAAACGTGGGCCTTTTCTTTTTCCCACGACTCAACTGCCACATTTTTTAATGTTGTTCCACTAGAAACACAGAGAAATTTGAATGCTTGAGACCTAGGTGGGGGTTGAGCGAGAATCTCTCTCTAACTTGAAATTTTTTAAGGATATGTTGATTTGGGTCGCTAACCCTACACACACCAAGGGCAAGAAGAAACAATGTATCTATTTTTTTTCTCTTCATTGGAAAATGAAGATTCTTCTAAGCCTGGTCCTGAGGGATAAAAAAGTAGAGAAATATAATATTTTTGCATCTCTAGAAGATGTCAAGAGAATTCTCAGGAACCAGAGGTTTTTTTTAGACAAATTTGACACTCATTTGACTCATATCCAGAGACACATTGCATGTGAATATGATGGTGGAGATCAGTTATACCCTCCATGCTCCAGCAAATATCTCTTCTTTTGATAATGACTAGTGATCTTTGTTGGGTAAAGGGTCTTGTGAAGTCTCTTTATGTCAGCTCCTTGTTTTTTTGGATGGGTGTGTGGCATTTCCTTATAATTTTAGGTTGCATGGAGGTCTTCAATAAAGTTCTTGGCCCAATATGATGAGCTTGTGGCAGTTTTTATGGTTCGTGTACGGTGCATTCTTCAAATGGTCACAACACTGAATTTTTGGATGAAGTCCCTAGTATAGTTTTTTTGTATATGGTATGCGTTATTTGTGTCTTATGTCATACATGTTGGTTTGTTCCTTGGGGGTGGTTTGGTCATATATATTGGTGATTTTTTATGTAAATGTGTATGTTTCCTCTTGCAAGTTTGTGGGGCCTTTATGCAAGCCAAATTTGGTTGGGATTATCTGAACTTTGGGAACATATGTGTGTAGTTTCAATGATTTGAGACTCCTTTGGCTGGTTAGAAGGGTGGGGTTTTTATTAGGACTATGGTGTCCTCCATGATAATTTTAGATATTTTTGTAACTCTGTGTATATCAGTTTTTCGAGTAATATATATATATATATATATTATTTTCATAATTTTTCAATCCTCTTACTCAAATTCCCCCTTTTTTCTTATATGAATTTATTATTATCATTCAAAACCTATTATTTGTTGGAAACTTGACTATACTGAGAGGGGCAGTCAAACATTATAGTGTGTTCATTGTCATCACTTTTCTAACTTTTACTCTTCTCTTGGAAAAATATCTAAACTATTATATAAGTAGCAGTACAGCATATGAAGAGAATATTTAGCATATAAACAAAATTAAACCACAACATAAGAATCAACACATAAAATCAACAAAAGTATACACCAGATATAAGTGGAAACCTATAAAGTGAAAAACCACAATTTTTTTTGTTGTGATGTAAAGGAAAGTCCTACTTACTCTCTTACATCAATATTTTATAGGATTCTACCTACATGAGGCTTCTCCCTCAATTTTCTTTTGCACACTACAACTTACTCAGGAAAGCTACTACTCCCTCTTCTACATCATTTTTTTGTATGCTACTACCTACATGAGGCTTCTACCTTGATTTTCTTCTGAAAGCTACAATTTGCTGGAAAGCTCCTAATCCCTCTTCTATAGGCTCCAAGTTTCACATTTTCAAGCTATTACCTAAAACGATACAACAATCCCATGATAAGATTACATGTTTATTTTACTAGTTTACCTTGTCTTTTTATTTGTTTTGAACTCTACCTCTTCTTCCTCAATTATGCTTCACATCTACTCCATTTCAACTTCCTTTCTTTTCCAAGTAATCCAAAAACTAGGTCTTATCTTCAAAAAATATTTTTCTATCCAAAAGCCCATATTTTTATATACATGACTTGCTGACTATTTGTATTCTAACACAACCTCCTTGCATTTCGAAGTTTCCTCTTTGTATTCCACCTATTTATTAAGTATTATTCCATATTTTTAATATCAAAAGAAAATTAATGGTATAACAAATAATATTAAAGAATTAACATCATATTTCATAAGCCAAAACAGTGATTGCATAAGCCAAAACAATAATTATGCTTTTTGTTTGCTATCAACATCTCAACATCTTCAAGAATTTACATCAACTCAACAATATTAATGACAAAATTTACTCATTGGACACTCAAACTAAATTCAGCATACCCCATATGATTTGTTTAGTTGTTTCACATTATATAATGATCAATATAGTAAACCTTCCACACCTTTTTCCATCAATGAAAACTTTTCCAACAATATCCCCCCTTTGGCATTGATGGCAACATGGATTTGGTTCTCCCAATTTTGTTCTAAGAATTGTTCATCCTTTTTCTACTAACCTCCTTGAGAATCATTTCTCCTTAACTCCCCCTTTAACATCAATGACAAAGGTTTTGGTTTACAATGAAAAACAAGAAGGAGTGGTGCACAAACATATATATATGTATAAATATATATATATATATATATATATATATATATATATATATATATATATATATATATATATATATATATATATATATATATATACATACCTCTTCTACATCATTTTTTTGTATGCTACTACCTACATGAGGTTTTTACCTTGATTTTCTTTTGCAAGCTATAACTTGCTGGAAATCTCCTACTCCCTCTTCTATAGGCTCCAATTTTCTCATTTCAAGCTACTACCTAAAACGAGACAAAAATACCATGATAAGATTACATGTTTATTTTACTAGTTTACCTTGTCTTTGTATTTGTTTTGAACTCTGCCTCTATCCTCTTCTTCCTCAATTATGCTTCACATCTACTCCTGTTCATCTTCCTTTATTTTCCAGGTAATCCACAAACTAGGTCTTACAAATACCTAATCTTCAAAAAATATTTTGCCATCCAAAATCCCATATTTTTATATACATGACTTGCTGGCTATTTGTATTCTAACACAACCTCTTTGAATTTCAAAGTTGCCTCTTTGTATTCCACATATTTATTAGTTATTATTTCATATTTTGAATATCAAAACAAAATTAATGGTATACCAAATATTATTAAAGAAGTAACATCATATTTCATAAGCCAAAATAGTGATTGCATAAGCCAAAACAATCATTTTTATTTTTGTTTGCTATCAACATCACAACATCTTCAAGCATTTACATCAACTCAACAATATTAATGATAAAATTTACTCATTGGACACTCAAACTAAATTGAGCATACCCCATATGATTCATTCAATTGTTTCACATTATAGAATGACCAATATAGGAAACATTCAACGCCTTTTTCCATCAATGAAAAATTTTCCAACAATATCCCCCTTTGGCATTGATGGCAACATGGATTTGGTTCTCCCAATTTTGTTCTAAGAATTGTTCATCCTTTTTTCTCCTAACCTCCTTGAGAATCATTTCTCCTTACTTCCCCCTTTGACATCAATGAAAAATGGTTTGGTTTATGATTAAAAACAACAAGGAGTGGTGCACAAATATATATATTTATATATATACCTCTTCTACATCATTTTTTTATATGCTACTACCTACATGAGGCTTCTACCTCGATTTTCCTCTGAAAGTTGCAACTTGCTGGAAAGCTCCTAATCCCTCTTCTATAGGCTCCAATTTTATCATTTTCAAGCTACTACCTAAAACGAGACAACAATCATGTGATAAGATTACATGTTTATTTTACTAGTTTACCTTGTCTTTGTATTTGTTTTGAACTCTGCCTATATCCTCTTCTTCCTCAATTATGCTTCACATATACTCATGTTCATCTTCCTTTCTTTTCCAAGTAATCCACAAACTAGGTCTTACAAATACCTAATCTTCAAAAAATATTTTTCCATCCAAAAGCCCATATTTTTATATACATGACTTGCTGACTATTTGTATTCTAACACAACCTCTTTGCATTTCTAAATTTCCTCTTTGTATTCCACCTATTTATAAATTATTATTCCATATTTTGAATGTCAAAACAAAATTAATGGTATACCAAATATTATTAAATAAGTAACATCATATTTCATAAGCCAAAACAGTGGTTGCATAAACCAAAACAATAACTCTGATTTTTGTTTGCTATCAACATCACAACATCTTCAAGCATTTACATCAACTCAACAATATTAATGATAAAATTTACTCATTGGACACTCAAACTAAATTGAGAATACCCCATATGATTCATTCAATTGTTTCACATTATAGAATGACCAATATAGGAAACCTTCAACACCTTTTTCCATTAATGAAAACTTTGCCAACAATATCCCCCTTTGGCATTGATGGAAACATGGATTTGGTTCTCCCTATTTTTTTCTAAGAATTGTTCATCCTTTTTTCTTCCAACCTCCTTGAGAATCATTTCTCCTTACCTCCCCCTTTGACATCAATGACAAAGGGTTTGGTTTACAATGAAAAACAACAAGGAGTGGTGCACAAACACATGTATCTAGTTCTAGTTTCAAGTTCCATATTATGCATGCTTTCCTCATCAAGTTGATGATCATCACAACATACTATAGTGTTGTCAAAAGACAAAGTTATGGTTCATATTGCATGGGAAAAAACAGAGATTATATATATGGCAAGTAATCGAGTAATTAGTCTGGAATCCCTTCTAATGAGCAACAATAACACTTGAGATCCTGTAAGCTTCAATATGCAATTTCAATCCTTTAAAACCTTCTTTCCTAACATGATTTATAGTTGTAACATGGTTATTGAACTCTATAACATAGCACATAAATGTCTCTAATTATAGATGTGATAAAAATGACATTGATTCCTTTTGATATACCATTGAAAGGGTTTGTTTTAGTTCTTGTGTTTGTTGTGCATATTTGTGGATACCTTATGTGTAAAGACAGTGCATTTACTCATGCTATTTCTTCACACGATTCTTTTACTTGTTTGTTGTACATAATTCTCATTACTTTCATCTATAACACTAGTTGCTTCACCGTTCCCTAGGATTTGTTCAAGTATAACACTAGTTGCTTGACAATACTTTGCTTCTAACATGGGAAGCGTGATCACTATGGATTATCCACCATTGAGAGTGTGGTTGATTTGAGATGATTCATTTTTCTTCCAATAGGTGATTAATGACTGATAGAAGTCTTAAAACAATGCTAGCACTCATCTATATTTCTTTGAAGGAATGGAAACAACTCCTATATCATTGATTGGTAGTTATCCTTGTATATAGGTGCAACGATTTTTTACATACACCAATTTTGCAACATTTATTTGCATGTTATTGGAACAAAAAGGTTACTAAAAGATTAAGCATGCACTTACATAACCAATTAGATAAACAAAAATACTTCAGAATTTGTTGGTATTCAACAAACATAATTTGTTGGTATTCAGCAAACATCATGTACATAAACCAGACTTGACATATGCAATGCATGCTTCAATCTTGTTAGTCATGCTAATGATGTGAAAAGAAAAGAAAAACTCATATATACATTGCTCTTGCAATAGTAAATACCAACTATTTCACCAAAGACTACTATTAGAATGAATGTGCTCAGAATTGTTCCAACAATGGGCCCTATAGTAGGTATCTTCTTAAAAGTTCCTTTTAACAAATGAACAACCAAAATACCTCCCACAATGAAAAATCCAAGTCTTTTACCCCTCTCCAGTGCTACACACTTCAAAAATTTCCTAGCTATCTTCTCAAAGTGTTTTATGTTGATATGTCATTCAATGTTGATATCTAGATCACTTTGTTGCACTGCATCAATGTAATCTTGGGTAATAGGCCTAAGGCACAGTTTCCCAACCTTTTCATCCATTTCATTTTTTTTACAAAAAATTGTAGAGCAAGCAGTAGGTGGGAAATTGGAAGAATTGCATTGGGTGGTGTGTTGTCACATAATAAGGTAATGCATCCAGTAGTTTTTATATAGCCTCTCCCACTAAAATATTTGGTATAATATCTACATCATTTCTATCCTTATCACAAATCTATATACGAACAACTGTCTAATTAGAAAATATGTTTGTGATAGTGGTCCCTTTTACCTAACCCAAAGTTGACTAATCACGAAGCTACCTTATCAAACTGCTTTATCCCAAATAAGTATTACAACATTATTAACATACATGTGAGACAATTGAATATTATAATGAATAACAAAAGTTATTATTGTCTCCCTCTAAATTTGTGAAGTCTTCAACACATTGGCCTTGTCAACTGAGAAAAGTTTACCACGTCATTTTTTGGAAATCCCAAAGGAAACTGAAGCAATGATATCAATATCAGAAATGGAATAGACCTTTGTATTAAATTAATACATTCACCCTTTTCATTTTTTCATTTCCTTTTGGTTCTCTAAAGTAAGCACCTCTAGTAAGCTTTCTATTGAATCAATCACCTGGGCATTCAATTGTGTATATCTTCACCTTTGGCATAGCTCGGTATCGTTTGGCTTCCTCTACTTTGTTAATGATTTTCATTCTCTAACATTTCTGGCATCTCTTTGGAATCAAAACATATACTATGTAACAATTTTGGCATTTGTATTCTAATCCACATTCTAACTTGTAACACATATCACCCTATCTCTTCAAGTTTATTTCATGTCGGGCTCCCCTAACCATAATGCACTTCTAATGCATATTTATGGCATCCCAAACTATTTTTATATCTTATACTATTTGTATAATATGTAACATTAAAAATTTTGTAACTGATTTGGTTCGCTAATTATCATCGTTGGCATAGAACGTTGGTCCACAACATAATATGGCATATGTTGGTCCTTAGTCTTGTCCATTCTGGCATATGTTGGTCCACAGTCATGTCCATTTTGGAATATGTTGGTTCGCAATGAAACACAACCTATGTAATCATCTAGATCTGTCATAAAGCTCAATTCTGTCCAACCACAAGTGTAATGCAGGTTTTATCTTCAAACTCGGTGTGTATAACATTCCTGACTTGTAATGTTCCATACGATGACTGCGTTGGCCTTTGTATAAGCCTCTGGTATAATTGTAACTATTCGGGCATCCATGTAATGCATCACTGGCATCTATATGTCTCTAGTTCGTTGGCATATTCCTCATGGTCTTTCTCTCCTTTCTGTAATGCTATCAAAGAGAAGCATTTATTTTTTTATTTTTGCTACCAGTAACCATACCTATCCCTTTCTTTGTGTTTTCTTTTATGCATGCTCAAGAAACACTCACTTATTTCTCCACTTTCTGCTTGGTAATATGATTCTCCCTCTCTTTTTTTCTTCGCATTGTCATTACCATCAACAACACCATCACCATCCACAGATATCAAATTAAGAAATATGATATGGATGTATTCATAGAGTCAGCATAGGCTCATGCAGTGTAACAAGTATATGCCTTTCAAGGAATTATTTTCGTCGACTTTTACATGACTCAACAGAATATTTGACATTAAATTGTATCGCAAAGTCTTTTTCTGGTCATAACATGTAGCTTTCCAACCTACTTAAAAGAAATGATAAAATTCCTCTAGTTCTATGCTTCTCTTATCCCTTAACTTGGAGTTTCCATTGGCTAATAGGCTTTCAGTAGCGGCAACCCCCAATCTGAGCACTGACAGATTATGCCCAGGAGAAATAATGGCAGGATGAGTATTTTGTAAAAATTTAACATGAGGTTGAGGCAGTCTGAACAATAAGTGAGTTATCCATTGAATAATACTTCATGATACTGTAAGTATTATTATTGTATGCCGTACCGTTGCCATCTCGGTTAACCAATTAAATATGTTTGATCCATTGATCCTCACATTGATCCATGTCAAGTGTTGCTAGAAAAAACCATTGAATCTATAAAAACAACTCCTGGAAATGGTGGTGTCTTGAAAATTTCCATGCATACTCTTTAAGAATCACCATTTCTTCCTACACTAATGTTGTTTGCACATTAATAACAGAAGATAGTTATTCATCTTTCCCAATGGTTTCATTTTGTAAAGGAAGTAATTTTTGTAGTCTTCTTTCTCACTCACCCCAAGTAATTTTATCTCTTTAAGTTACATGAGAAGGCTTCATGTGCCATGGCATTTCTCATGCTTTTATATATCTGTTTTATTTGATTTTCTCAATCATAACATGTTTTCTTAACTCTATTTTTCCTCATTTTTGTGAAATTTTGATATTTATGCATTGCACTTATGATTTTGAGGTTGCCTAATAATAAAAAGAGTCTTGTTTTATTCATACGATATTCTTCAGTTCTTTGATTTCAAGGATGTGATGGAAGGCAAGTATACTAGCTTGAGAATCACTCTTGCAACTAAATCTCCTAGTTCTCTATTCTGGTGAAGTTTTATTTGAGTGAATGGCATATTTTATGGTTTTTCTTGCACATCTAAATCATCCTCTAATTTTTTATCTTGTACACAATTCATTGCCTCGTGTCCATCATTATAACAAACACATCCATCTACATAGCACAAGATACATGAACCATAAACTTATATACTTCATTGTTACGTCTTCAAGGAGCACTATTAGGGTTGCTCTCTCCATGAGATGCTTCACTCTTCATGATTATTATTCTAATAAAAAACATTGACTGGATTTTTCTTTGCTCATGGATGCCTTCATTTCTTGAGCATCTCCCCCTGAATTCATGTTGACATCAATTATTCATTGAAGTCACATGTTTCTCTTTCTTCTTTCTCTAAAATTTGGTGGGTTTCCTTATGATCTATGTGTCTCCTTCTACTTTCCTATATAATTTGTTTTGATTTTTCTCTTCCATTTATCTAATTTTATTTAAAGAACAAGGAAACTTGCAATATTTAGCCATGTGGCTAATATTGTCACATATATAACAGCTTATGTGACTTAGAAAATGAGGAATAAATGTATGTATTCTCATGTTGTTTTCCTCATATGACTTTCCCTTTGCATACAATACACTCATACTCTTCTTTGCATATGGTTTGTAATCAATAGTGTTATTTCCAAAAGCACTAGATGAATAACAGTAGCCATAAAAAGAACTTGTGTACTTGGTGGTGGATGATGTTCATGAGGGGAGAAATATTCTTTGATTGCTTTCTTAAGAGGACTTCCCTTTTTGCTACATCTTCTGTTGATGAACCTTGATTTGACTACTCTTACAATCTACTACAATGTCTCAAAAATTATTGCAAAAGTAACATTCAACACTATTCATTAGGGGAACAAAGGACCTCCTTTGGAACCTTGCATATTTTCTCAACTCATCTTTGAGAGTGTTATCACTATAAAAAAAAATTCCAAACTTGGACAGTTTGCTTTGTTCCTAGTCATGGTTTTTAGATAAGTGTTAAGTCATTTTAAGTTTTTAAGGGTTAAGTGATAGATTTAGAGTCTCATCTTCATTCACATAATAAAGTCCAACAATCTTATTTCATACCTTGAGAGTCTTATACCATGTTTATAAAGTCTAGTTTTTAACCTTTTTGAAAAAATGTTTGATTAAGCCACGAAACCACGTTTTCGTAGCACAGACAGTGTTAAAAACTACTTTTGCGCTATGAAAACGTTGCTCTTTTCGTAGCGCAAAACCTTGAAATTGCATTAGACGTGCTACGAAATCAGGGATTCGTAGCATGTCTTGTCAGTTATCAAATCCACCAAAATTCTGTTAATCCTTCATGATTAGGTGTCAGCCATGAGTCTTTTCTCACACATGCAACCATTCATAACCATCATGACATTCGTTAGAGGTCAGTTGTCTTAGTCATTTTCAAATTTAGAAAGGGTTGGTTTTTTATTTTATTGTCTCATGCAAGAAACATATGATGCATACCCTTTTCCGAATGGTAAGCTCATGGTAAGCAGAAACGAAAGCTTCCCATTCCTCAAGCGAGGCTGATTATTACTTTCAAGCGAAGCAGTGTCTCTAATCAAGTGAGGCAGTTTACTTTGAAATCAACCGAGGCTATTGGTTACAGGTTTTCAAGAAGCACACAAGAATTTCAAGGAAAGGATGACAGAGGAAAGAAAGAATCACAGGTCAGGCCACTGTTTAAGGACGGAGCCTAAAAGCATAGAAGCTCTAACCAAAGACAAATCAGTTGAGGAGGCCTTCAAGAAGACAGGATGTTGGAAATTCTGCGAAAATTTGCAAGAAGATCATAATCAAGTGACAAAAGAGTTTGCTCTTCATTTCACAAGTTCAAATACAAAATTTGAACTCTTAAACTTGAAAATTTCCCCTGAGATCATATCATTAATGATAGAGATTCCAAGGGGAGAAGAAAGATGGTTCAAAAATTTCAAGTTTGAGATGGAACCTTGTAAAATATTTCTGAAGCCAGGGTTTGAAGAGATAGGTTTAACTAAAGCAGTGCCAAGAAGCTACATCAAGAACACCTATGCCAACCTGCTCTACAACATTCAAAGGTACTTCACCTCTGAGGGAAGATACCATAAAGTGTATTCTTATCATTTCAAACTCTTGTTGCATTTTACTAGAATGGTTTCTTTGGATTTTCCTTTCTTCTTGTTTCGAATTTTAGCTAAGATGGCAGATAAAGTGCAAATGAAAGCTCAATACTGTGAAACTTCACTTTTCCATCATGGTCTAGTTAAATTGATAGTTTTACATGAACTTCAGAGCATAAATAGATAATGGTCTACATTCTTGTTTTTGTGTGGATTGGGGGTGGAAACACAAGGAACAGGTGTTAGTCCTAAGACTAAAGAAAAGTCACCATCAGAAACCAGTGACCCCGCAGAGACAAGATCAAAAATATTTGTCAAATTGAAACCCGGAAAGAAAGTGAAGGGGCCAGAGATCAAAACATCAGTGATCATTCAAGAGACTCCTCAACCTACACAAAAGAAGACAACTAAAGTTAAAGAAACAGTACAGGAAAAGTCAACCAGCAAATCAGCCCAGAAGAGATTGACTAGAAGTCAAATAGCAAAGGAAAGGGGCAAAACAGTTTTTTCAAAGAAAGTCCAGTTTTAAAGGGTAATTTGAATGATATTTTATAGGCTATTGATATTGAGGAATCTCCTCTAGTTCAGGCAGACTTTATAAAATTGGATGAAGAGAAATATAAGAAGATGAAATCTTCCAAAAAGTTGGATTTTGATGATGAAATTTCAGGGTTTGTGTTCAAGTCCAGAAGGCCTTTAACTAGGAAATCAAAAAGATTGCAAGAGCTGGATATGGAGTTAGATAAAGCAGGGGAAGTTTCAAATGTTTATGAGGAGCCCATAGACCTCTCATCACCAATGCCTGAAGGTGACAGAAACAGAGTTTTCAACACTCAAAGAGAAAAGACCAATTATGAAGAAATTAAAGAAAAGTTGAGACTAGCTAATCTTGAAATTTCTAAGCTTAAGAAGAAAGAAAGAACACATATTGTTCAGAAGACAAACTTCAACAAAATAAGGGCTCTATGGGAGGTTGAAAGAATTGCCAAAACTGAAATAGTTAGCAGTGAAGCTCAGTAATTTACCTGGATTGTCCCTGAAATCAAATAGGCAAGATTTATGAGAATGATAAATGTTAAATTGAGGGCTACCAACAAAAGACTGAAGAGGCAGATTAAATATCTTGAAATTCAATTGACAAAGTCTGAAGGTCAGCTATAGCAGAGATAGAACAAGAGCAGTAAGTGACAAATCCTTAATACAATTTTGTTTTTGGGAAGGACATCACTTTTTGAGGACATTTCAAAGTTGAATTATTTTGATTGTTAAGGTCTATTGACATCAAGGAAATCATTAAAGGGTGTAAATACTCTTAAAATCTGAGAATTGTGAAAAAACTGTGTAAAAAGGACATACACAACAGTTTCGTAGCGCACTACAAAACTGTTGTAGGTGCATTTTTTAATGTTTTTATAAAGGTTTTGAGAGGTAAAAGCATTTGGTTTCTGAATTTTGTTGTTGCTGGTGGATGGAAAGGGCTCACAGATGAAAGTTCAAGTGTCAAGGAAAAATAAAATGGATGGTTGAGGGATATTTACAAAGATACAAAATCTGCGCTACAAAAATAGCTGTTATTTTCGTAGCGCAGCCATATCATCTCCCTTTATACTTTTTCAAGGGCTTAGTTTTTGTACAGGTGGAAAGGCATGGTTCCATGGAAATGATAACACATGTCACTTATCTTAAAAATTCAACATTGCCAGCAAAAGGGTTTGAAGATCATCAATGAAGGTAAAAGCTAAATTATAGGAAACATGTTCCATGTTTTGTAGGGCAAATATGACATGAACCAGCGTGATTGCATAACAAGATTAGAGGCATCATCAAGGTCGAAGATATGGAAGAACAACTGTGAGAGATATTATTTAAGTCTTAGATAAGGTTGTTAGACATAATAAGGAGTTTTACTCCTATTTGTATTAGGACTTCTAGAACAGACAATTAACTATCAGATGTAATTAAGAGTCTGTTTTAGCAGATAGGTGTCAGTCAAAGAAATTCGAATTATCATCAAGATGGATAAGGGAATCCAAGATTGTAATGATGACTCTATAAGACACATGAGGTCAAATTTCTAAAGGTTGGCAATTTTCATTAACAAGAAAACTATGTTATTATAGCAGACTGTGTGTTTTCATCTTAATACAAATATTGGCTTTACTACTCAGGATTCAGAAAGAGTTTTTGGTGTTTGATCTTCCTATGGCTTTCCTCATCTACCTATTTGTAGTGGTATGAGCATATGTTACTTAGAAATCATTGGAAAATGCTCTAACTTCCTTCATATGTTTGTAAACTGTGTTTTATTCACTGTGTTATTGTTTTTCTTATACATCTAAAACTCTGAAATGTCCTGACTTCCATGCTAAGCTAATTTTGATGTTTTGTTGAAACATACCTTGACTCCATAGCCCAATAGATGTTTGTTGATCAGTAATTCAACTAGTTATATATTTTTATCTAATTTATTCCTAGAGTTAGCCATCTAATCCTTAATTCAAAATCTTAAACCTATTGAGAGAGCCCTCTCAGGCTGAGGAGGCTAAGCCTCAACTAAAAGTCTAGTTTGAAATAGTTACACTGAGGTACCCTGGTCAGCAACCTATCGGATCCCATTTTGGTGATAACAGAGAGCAAGGTCTTCTTGCAAAGGACACGTTCTTTGACTCATTCCTTTGTTTTTGGTTCTGCTTCTTATTTTTGTTTGTTTTCTTACTAATCATGTTGCTAATATCTTCCCCTACATGCATTTTTGGTGCTTATTTATTATCTTATGTGGCTGCCTTTGAGATACTATTATTTTTTGACTTATTTCTCATGGAGCCAACCTCCTCCTATAAATTTTAATATTGTCTAATCTTTTTTATCTAACTCATTTCTTGTTGAAACAACCTCATCTTCTAATATTTCACATTGTTTCTCTCTTTCCTTCAGTTGGGTGTCGATTACCTTTTAACACTTCTCTAATGATTTCTTCTTTTAACTCAAGCTCTTTCTCATCACATATCCACAACAATTTATTTTGATCTTTTTTTTCACTTGTAAGTTTTTATATTTTAATCAAGGTTGATTCAAGCTTGGCCTAGTCTTCAACTAACTCCTCCTCGTGACAATTAGGTAGTTTCACATTAGCAAAATAGGTCTCATTCAACTGAATAATTTCTTTTTGAGTGAAATTTTTCTTCTTCCTCTTTCTCATCTCTTTTTTTCGACTACTACTACTAGACTCTCTTTCATGCATGACCTACAACATGTCCCATATTTATTTTGTAGATTGGAGATCCATTATCGTCTCAAGATACAGATTGTGAAGATTGTTCTAAATTGCACATTTAACCTAGGAATTTCATTTTTATCCTTTTTTTGAGGGGGAATAGTTATTATATCCATCACATACTAAATTCCAGACATCATATCCATAAGCAATTAGTTCATATTTAACATTCCCTCTACATTCCTAAAAGTTTGTAGTACTAGGCACAGACACACTTTGATAATTCATGATTCAACCAGGTCTACATTCCAGCGGTTAAGCTAATATAGAAGGAAATTGCTATGATACCAATTGTTGGACACTTGTCTAAATTGAGATGGGGTGAATAAGTATAGTGTGCACTGCGTTCATGGTTATTGATTTTTTAATTTTTAATTTTCTTTCTGAAATTTATCTGAACTATTATATAAGAAACAATGCATCATATGAATAACATATTTTACATATAAAAAACATTCAACCACATCATGAGAATCAATACATACAAGCAACACATGTAGACACTAGATATAAGTGGAAATTGATAAAGGGAAAAACCACAACTTTTGTTGTTTTGATGAAAATGCAAGCTCCCACTTCCTCTCTTACATCAATTTTCTGTATATCTCTACCTACAGGAGGCTTTTACCTAGATTCTCTTCTGCAAGCTACAACTTTCTAGGAATATCTTATTCCCTCTTCTACATCAATTTTATATAGGCTTCTACCTACAAGACTCTCCTATCTCTATTTTCTTTTGCAAGCTACAACTTACTGGGAAGCTCATACTCCCTCTTCTACAAGCTCCAACCTATTTTTTTCAGGTTACTACCTGAAAGGAGACAACAATCCCTTGATGAGATTACAAATTTATTTTGTGGTTTACTTGGTATTTGTCTCTATTTTGAATTTTTTCTTTATCTTATACTTCCTCAATTCTACTTCACATTTTCTTCTCTTTATATTTATTTCTTTCCCAGTAAATCCATGAACTAGGTCTTACAACAACTCAATCTTCAAAAATTATTCTGCCATCCAAAAGCCCATATTTTTATATACATGACTTGTTGATTGTTTGTATTCTAATGCAACATCTTTGTATTCCAAATGCGTCTCTCTGTATTCCACCTATTTGTTTCACATTCTTCCAAATTTTGAATAGAAAAACAAAAATAACAATCTACAAAATGTTATTAAAGAAGTAACATCAAATTACATAATCCAAAACAATGATTGATAAGCCAAAATAATAATTCTAATTTTTGCTTACTATCAACTTCACAACATCTTCAATCATCCGCAATATATACTCAACAACATACTCAGTAATATTAATGACAAAATTTACTCATTGGACACTCAAACTAAATTGATCATACATCCTATGATTCATTCATCTACTTTACATTACACAATGACCAATATATGTAACCTTCAACACCTTTTGTCATTGATGACAAATTTTCCAACATTGTTTTATTTATAGCTTTATTATGTTAACTATTAATAACATAATCTATTATATAATCTGAATAAATTTTTAATTTATCCTCATTCAAATCTTATTATTATTACTTTTTCTTTATAACTTTACCACATTAATTATTAACCAACTTAATATTATTAAATTTTTAGTTTATTTTGTTTACCTTATCTTCTATAATTTATTAATTTATTATATTTCTTAATTATATTTAATTATATTTAATTTAATTTACTAAATTTATTATTAAATTATTTATTTATATACTTTAATAAAATATATCAAATTATTCATTTATAGTTTTTTCCAAAGTGGGTATGGAACAGAACCTAGGCACATGGAAGATCAAGGAGCAGATAGATTGTTAGTATGAATCTTAATTCCAAGCGTAAAAAAAAAAAAATACCACTTAAGTTGTGCATAACCAACAGCCCTGACAGTAGAGATGACTGCCAATATCTTCAGATCTACAGTTAGGTGATCAAGATAAATGCTGCAAAAATCTAGATCTATGCATTAGAAGACATTAAACAGTAGAAAAAATAAGATTTACTCCATGCATCCAATAGACAAGACAAGAATATGTTGAATGAATTTTGTATTAATGGCACCTGGGAGGAAAACACAAGAGGGTGTTCCCAGTTCTCCTCAATGGGATGGGTTATTGTAAGTCATTAGCACTTCAGATCTAAAATTCCTCTCTCTTGATGGTGTAGAAAACGCAGACAAAAAATGGTTGCAAAATATGACTATGATGGTGGATCAATAGTCAGACCAAAAGTGTAGATCCAGAGTGATCTTTAGGCAACAAAAGGTGATAAATGAATGGAAAAACCCTTCTATTTATAACAAAATATTGAGTTAGTCTAGATATTGGTGCATAATTAAAATATTATTAACCAAATCAAGATCCAACTTTTATGGAATATTTTATTATATTTGTTGGAGGGAGAAGGAATTTGACTTGGATTAAATCCCTTTATTTGTAAATAATAAATAAATAAATGATTTATTTATCATTTTAACGATGTGGTTGAGTAATAATCAAATAAATAATGATTTATATAATTATTTATGGGTGATTTAGTCATATTTAACAAAGAATATTATTTAAATAAGGTTTAAATAACTATTCTTTAGGAAATAATAAGATAAATAATGATTTATATAATTAATTTCCTTGTTTTGGGTTAAATATAACCAGGAATATTAATCAAACTATTGTTTAATTAATTATTCCTTGAGGAAAATCAAACAAATGTAGATTTATTTAATATTTCCTCATGGGGTTTCCTGTTTAGACCATAAACAACTTAATAAAGGTGGTTTACTAAGTTATTTTTATAGTGAAAGAAATTTTACTTAGGGTAAAATTGGTCTTACATGGTGTACTTGGATCCATCTAATGATAATAGGTTAGATGACCAAAAAAATGGTGTAACAGATTTCCCCCCAACGTGCAAGCGTTAGGATCTAATCGTATGACCGAAGTACATTGTAAGAACTTAATCACTAGACACTGAAGGGGAAGTCAAAGAGAGAGAAGTATAAGGTAGACCAAAGTGCTGAAAGGACTAGACCCTAAGGATGTGAGACTTACAAGTGCGACAAGTCTCTTTTATAAGGGATTACTTGTTATAGGCGGCGGGGGAGGCATACCTATGCCCGCCAAGGCAATAGTACAAAAAATAAGGCGTCCGGTAAACCACGAGACTGGCCAATATAGTATATGCTGGCATAAACATGAGCCAGATAAATAACATGATAATGAATCCCACATACATATTGTGCCTGGGATAACAGCCAGGACTTGTACAATAATATCTGAGTACATGAGATACAAATACAACCCAGATGCCCCTGTAAACAGGAAAGGGCTCTGAAAATCTGACTGGTATATGCAATCAAGAAGGCGCTGCAAGCGGCTAAGGCTGATATCATCAAATCTATGGAGCTGCATCGAAGGCTGAAGTGAAGAAGTCATCCGGGTATGTGGGGGGCCACCTGTAGGGCCACCCCCTCATGAGGGCTGGGACATCTCACACACACCCAGGAATCACCGATATCAGCTGTTGCATCACTGAACCATCAAGTATACGGATCTCGATCATGCTGAAAGGAGCTGGAGCTGAGAAATAATCAAGTCAAAGGGAAATAAGGAGTCCCTTTGCCTGATCTAGGGCACTGAACAAGAGTGGAAGCTGGAACCAAGGTACACCTCCCTCTAGACCTGTCTTCTGGAATGAATGAACTGATGTTGACAGAAGGAGGTCCACCATAGGTGAGGAAATAAGAGATCCTCAACTAAGGAACGAGAGAAAATAGTAGAGCGACTGACAGACTGACACCAATGATGATGATGAAATGGAGGGTACTGAGTAGCGAATGAACGACTTCCCTTGTTAGAGCATAAAGGGCATGGATGACCTAGCAGCAACTGACACAATATCATAAGGAATAATGGATAGTGGGACTGAAGGCCATAATGTGCGACACGAGAGAGGGAACAAGCAATGAAGGATGGTGAACTATAGCGGGATGCAAAGGGACTCGGGATAGACTCCATGAATGCAATGATTACTCAACTCAGATGCTCTAAACAAGGGTGACTCGATAGTGCTGCCACACAGAAAAGGTCCAATGGGGACCATAAAAACATGAGTACAAGATGGTAACTCACGATGAAAGTCAACACGAGCATGGACAAGTATGGAGGCAAAGTGGTGCCCCCAATACGAGTATTGCAAGTGAAGAAATTCAATTTTAGGAGGGGTGAAGTGACACTTCTTGGACAAAATGTGTCTTGGTGAAGTATAAAATCACTAAAAACTAACAGATACCCATTTGAGGGCTCGGTTTCCAATGGTACAGACGGTTTGGTAAACGGAGCTACGGTTTGGTCGCAGCACGCGAAAGAAAAATTAGAGGTTTCTCTTTTAATAAGGCATTTTCCCTCCAAATTCACTCATTTGCATGTGGAGCTGTGGTGAATGTAGAGAGGAGAGAAGGCCCTAAATCTTGCAGCGATCATAGCGGACAAACCAACCATTGGAATTGAGATCTGTTAGTTGTAGGTAAGAGGCCTAATCCTACTCTTTAATTTTGGTGGATTGAAAGTTCAATTTAGGTCTCTAGAGCTCATGAACAGGTCGGGTCGCACTTTTAAGGGTCTGTTCTGCGACCTGGGTCAAGTACTGGGCAGAAAACTGTGACCTATCCTAGGAAATGACCTGAAAAGTGCGACCTGTCAGAGAAAGTGGGTTTCAGTGCTATTTTTGGTTGAGATCTGGGATTTTTATGGTTGAGGGGCATAGGTGCCCCCAAGCATGTTGTGGTCATGCCAAAATGTATTTAGAAAGGGGGAATATAAACACATTTTATGATGTGGTGTGCCATTTGTTTTCATTATGGTTATGCAATTCGAGAAAAGTAATGGAGGATTACTAATCTCTTTTGGTACTGCATATATGAATCAAATGGACTTTAAGTTTCTAGGTTGGCATACATGGTGTCACTATCCCAAAGAGAGGATTTGGAGATAATGAACTGATGCTCTACTAGAAAACCCATAGGTTGGTCAACAACAATGTCTAAGAGACTGGATTGCTAATGTAAGATAAAGGAATGATGAGGGGTATCATCCCTAGAGTGATCTGAAGTGATATGGGGCTCTAGAATTTCTTCTAAATGTGGAATAATAATGGTACTAGAGTCGACACGACCAGATACACTAGGAGAGTGGTGGAGAATTGCTTCTCCTGGTCTCTGAAATATGGGTGCCCCCTTACCCAAACATTGGGTGTCAATGTAATGGCCACAAGGTGTATGTGGTTCGAATGCATGGGTTTGACATAAGGGGGGAAAGATAAAGTCAGGGGTGGTAAATACTTCCATAATGTCATCATCGTAATAGAAGATGGGGTGACTGGTGGAAGAAAGACCACCTTACGCGGCGAAGCTACCTGACTCAGCAACATGAGAAGAGAGGTTCTCATGCGCATCGTCACAAGGGGTGACAAAAGAGTAAGCAGATAAAGGATCTACTGATGTTGAGTCCAGGGTGATCGCTGAAGGGAGGTTAGGCGAAACATCAGGGGAAGTCTCTAATGGGACTTCCACTAAGGGTCTTATGGATGATGATAGGTAGAAAATGGTGGATGAAGGCTCCATCATCTCAACATTAGGAGGGGGAATGTCAATGGGAGTATTCGTGTCCTCTGGTTTTTCTGAAGCAAAATGCGCAAATAAGGGAGCGGTGGACTTGTTGCGCTTGGCCTCGAATTGGTGAACTGTGACTAGAGAGGTGCAGAAGTCCTCGAGGCAGGGACAGAGGTGGGTATAATGGTCATGGAAATCACACAAAGCACAGGGGTGTTTTGTGTGAATATTCTTGGGGTTCCTGGCTACAGTCGAGGAAAAAATGGAGGTTTCCAGGACCATAGACTCAGGGAACACGACATTAACCATGGGCTTGAGATGAGGCAACTCTGGACAAGTATGGGTGGCATGACTGACAACATCACACAAAGCACACTGGATGGTGCACTTTGGAGGCCGAGGAGGGGCAGGGTTTGTCAGGGTAGCCTTGTCTTTGGTTTCCTCCTTGCGAGCTTTTCCCTTCTTACTCGAAGCGGTCTCAACAGGAGATGGTTCCTGTTGAGGTGCCTGAGGCACTGGAGCCGCGGGAGAAGTCATGGGGACCGGTTGAACCGAGGTCAAAGCAAGATAAGGTTTGGGTTGACCAGGCAGTGTAGCGGCTGGAGGATCAAGGTACCAGACGGGAATCCCAAGGGTCAAGTTAGGAAGAGAGAGGGTGGCCATGACAGGTTGCTGACTAACCGAGGCGGGCCGCTTGAGGGCAGCCAGAGATGAATGCATCATACAAACATTCGATGAGTTGTGATCAGAGACAGGAGGAGGAAGACCAGGGAATGTACCAAGCAATGAGGAATCTTTGTAGACTTCGAGTGAAACACTGGTACAAGGATCGACAGTTTGCTTGTTAGCCACCGAAGAAATAGTGGACTCAGGGGAGGTCTGAGACTTCGCTTCGTAATATGTCAACTGGTCAATGGTGACTATCTTTTCGTTATGAGGGAAATACATCTTGCGGTAGACCACGGAAGGGATAGCTAACATCGCATAAGTGTAGCTACGACCCAATAGAATGTTGTAATCTAAGGGGGCATCTATGACTTCTACGTCAATGCAAACAGTCTTTCCCGCAAGAGTAATAGGACAATTGCGGAATAATCCAATGGGTTTGGAGGCATGGCCATCCCACGCTCAGAGAGTGATCATGGAAGGAGCCAACTCAGGTGATCCGAGTTTCTTCCAAACCGAAGCGGACATCACACAGGTGGATGCCCCCTCATCAATGATACACCGGGAAACGTGAGCGTTCTGAATTTTGACTGGGATTTGGAAGGCCATGGAAGCAGGAAGAGGAGGATGTTCAGACCGGTCAACATCAAATATGATCAAGCGATCATCGGCAGGGTCTACAGTGCCCATGGCAGATAGTAGAGATTTTCTTTGTGAAGGGCACAACTGGAGGAGTTCCAGCATTGAGATGGCAACAGGGGATTGTGCCAAATCATCTACTATACTATACGGATGGGTAGCTTTTCCAAAAGAATCATTTCGGCGTAGTGGTCCCTTAGGGATCTTGGTATGGACCTCCGCCCTAGGCTAAGGGATCTTTAAGGAACCATTAGGTGTCGAAAGAGGCTCTGTAGAAACTGAAGGAGGTAGCTCGGGGACAAACGTAGTAGGAGGCTTGGTGTACTGACGAGATTGAGTCTGAAGGTTGAGGTCAACGATAATAGGTTGGTCAGAGTTCATCATGAGGATCTGGTAATCAGGGGTACCAGATGGAAGAGGTTGAGTGGACACTTTTCCTTCAGGTGGGTGGGTAGCCACAAATCCTTGCTGATGGAAAGGATTAGTAAGCACAGCCGACTGACTAGGCGCAGCATTGGAAGGGACGGAAAGGGAGGCTTGCTGTCATTATGAGTACTACCATGTCAGTCAATGGACCATTGGTCATGTTTGAGGACTTCTCCTTTTTTTTCATCTCCAAGTCCCTTATCTAGGTGGAATTAACCCTTTATTTTGATGATGTATTTATGTAAATGATGAACAAACTAATGGATATTTGGATTTTTTTTTTTGGAGGGATGGTTGTATTCCGAAATAACTCTTTTTGAATGCACTTTAATGCATATAAAAAATGTAATTTTTAGTCCTATTAGTGAAAATTATGATTTATCTTTAATATATATATAATTGAAATTTTCATTCTCAAAGACTCTACTGTGGTTTCCATTTGTCACCAATACTACTACTCATGAATTACCATAAAAAATAAAAAATAAAAAAATTACACAGTCTCAATCTACTTGTGAGCCTCTGCACCTACATTAATTAAATTGTTGGAAAAATGATCTTTGTTAAACTTATGGTAACCAATGCATATAAAATACATCTGCCCTTATCTTAGCTTATCTAACATTTCAAACATATGTCTCAACATTACAACACATATGTCTTAACATTACAATGCACGCGTTGTTAATTTTCTCAGCCGGATTAGACGGTTCATTGTGCAGCTCGCATATCCAGACATTTTAGAATATGTGATATTTATTATTATTTCAATAGTACCACAACTCTCCGGTTATGGCTCGATTGGTGGTTCTGGTTCTATGCCAAACCCTTATTCTCTAGATTGGCAGTTGGTTGAAATTCGAATTTTCTTGACCCTCCCTTTAACCGACATCTTTCGATGGAAAGATAACAACACTTGTATAGTCCTTGTCCGACGATACGATCCAACAGTCTCTATAGTTGTTGAAGAGGTTAGGGTAAAAAACTCCCTACCCAATCTTCATTCTCCTGCTCATTCTGTCTCTGTGGTGCTTTGAGGCAGAACTTGAAGTCCACAGCTGCCAGGGATCCTCCAGGTGCCTTCTTAACTAATGGATTTCTATGACCAGGTATTCAGCACCCAAACCTCTATTCCAAATGCTTTCATTCATCCACTATTTTTTTTTTGGTGCTTTTTCCATTTATTTTCCCTCAAGTTTTTTCTATGAAATTTGTTGAAGGATTTTTTTTTGCTTATAGGAACATGAGTAATCGTGTTAAGAGTGTTGGAAGGATGTGGTCGGATCTCGATAGGGTTTTCAAAGTAGGTTTTACCCTCTCGACCCGAACCCTTTCTCTTTCTCCATGCATATTTTCCTAAATTCTACACAGATATTTACCATCATTATCATGCTTCATTTATGGTTTGAAACAGAGTTTTGGAGAGGTTCAACTCTCCAAATTGCACTAGATTTTAGCAAATCTATCCGCAAATTCGCCAACTCTCTAACTCACCCAGGTAGGTGCTCCCACAACTCCAAGGGTTTCAATGGATTTGCACATTTACTTTCTATCTAGTATTAGAATTGAGGGATACCAAACCCTGTGGCAGGGTTTAACGGTGTTATCCCCTCAACTTGAAGCTTATAAGGGGGAATGTTTATCAACAAATATGGTTATTTATTCTGTTCCATTTAGAGTGACTATCTCTGTAAATTTTAATGGTTAAGGTTTTTAAGAAGGAGGGTTTCCTTCTCCTCTTCTCACAAGCTTGTATATAAGTTTTGAACCTTCGGGATTATTTTAAATTTTACCCTAGTTTATGGCGCTCTGCCCTAAGAAGCCCCTTAAGATGCTTGTATAACTATGAATACTCTATTGACTACAGATAATGATGATGGCATATCTTCTTATTGTGCAGTATTTCCTATGACTCATGTGTTCGTAATTTTACTATGAATTGTTAACATGTATGCTAATAATTCCTTTTACATCATTCCATTCTAATTTTTAGTTCTTATGGTTTCACAATTGGTTAAACAATAGTTGATAACTTACAGTTTCTTTGACAATCTCAATTGTTTCCTTTAGTTATGATTTGGTTAATATTTATATATGAATAGTATAATAGTTCCTATCTCCACACAGTCCCAAAGGACGTAAGATCTTGGCTCCAACTTCTTTGTTGGTATGAGTTTTAAACCTCCGCAGCCACCCTCCTCAGTCAACTTTATTTTAATAACTATGAGGGTTTAGGGTTTGTTATGAAGCCCCTCGACTTCAAGTTTTTGGGTTTATTTGCTAATTGTGTATTTTCTTGAAACTTATCTTAATTTCACTTTATAAAGCCACTCTACAAACTTTTTCAAACTGGGGGAGTGACCTATATGGTATATTAGTTTCAAATTCATAATTACAAGCAATACCCAGTAGTCTTTGATTGCTAAAACCATTGTTAGTGGAAGCAAGTTTTTCTATATACCCATTTCCTTTTTTTTTAAAGAACGACTACTGCTATAAGAAGAGTTATGTCTTTAATATCATCAAACCATATAATGCATATACGGTCCTTGTATAGTTGTTTAATTGTGGCTATTAAGAAAATTGTATTCAGCATTGTAAATTCATATAATCCAGCTTTAAATTTAAATATATTGTATCTGGAGATAGTGGTTTCATATCAGTCATCTGTAACTTCAAACGATATTGTATCTAGCAAATTAACTCATATTAATATACAGAAATTTAATTTTTCTTGAAGAAAGAAAGTTGATTTCTCTTCCATTTTACTGGACATACATCTAATATTCAACATGAATTCTTCATAACCATTATTTATAAGTTTTTTCCTAACAGTTAATTCCCATCATAGATTCTCCACTTATCTCAGAATAAACTAAACTGATGGTACCTCCCAACCTTGAGTGAGGCAATGACGTCCTTCACTCCCCTATGCTCCTCACCAGAGCGAAAGATAATAGTCTTTTTCTTGGAGTTAGACCTCAAGACCTTTGTCGAACCTCTTCTTCAGTTCAAATTTCAGAGTTCCATGGGTTATTATCAAGCTTTGGACCACTCTTCCTTAAATCCATATTGTTGTCCCTTCTTTTCTTTTTGCATATAACCCCTTCTCCTCTTTCAGAATTCCTTTTTATCCTCAGAGGAGAAGGTAACTCTCAATAACTGCTTCTTTCCAACTACTCCAGAATTCTTGGAATTATCTACCAATTAGTTATGTAAATTCTAAATTTATTCATAAAATATAACTCAGGTTCGTTAACTAGTTTAACAATATGTTAAATCTATTTTCACTTAAGAGTCAAATGTAATTTTTGTAAAAGTTTAAAATAAAAATGTAGACTTTAAGTTGGGTGTTACATATTCCCCCTCTTAAGGAAAAAATCGTCCCCAATGTTTTACTCCATCACAGTAAAAAATTCTGGATATGCTTCTCGTATCAAGCCTTCATCTTCCCAAGTAGCCTCCTCCGGCCCAAAGTGGTTCCACTGCACTTTAACTTGGGAGATAGCTCACCTCCAAAGCATTATTTATCTCTACTCGAGAATAAGTTGACGCTCTACCAGAAATTTGTTGTCTTTTTCTACCTGCAACCAACAAACATTTAATTAATTAATTAAGTATTAATCTATTTTCAGAGGACATAACATTAATTACAATTTACTTGTATCTTTTGCCAATGTATTACATGCTTTGGGTCATACACATATAGTTTCAATTTGGATACATGAAACACATTGTGCACCCGTATGTGACTAGGTAATGCCAGCCGATAGGCCACCGACCCTACTCTTTCCAAAATTTGGAAAGGTCCACAAAACCGGGGAGCTAGTTTCGCACAGGTCATCCATCTTAGAGTGATTTTCTTGGGTCTAATTCTAACATACACATGATCCCCCACTTCTAACTCTCGATAAGTTCTTTTCTGATCCACATAAACTTTCTTCCTATCCTGGGCAACTTTTAGATTCTGTCAGATCTTCCTCACTTCACAGTCCATCTCTTCCAACATTTACGTCCCAAGCATTAGCTTAGTTTCTAGGCTGCTCCAATTTATAGGTATCTGAAATTGTCTTCCGTATAATGCCTCAAAGGGACTCATCTTTAGATATTCTTGGTATCCATTGTTGTAAGTGTTATCACTCCCTCCATTTCCCAAGGCTGAGAAAGGAGACTGAATGAGGTAACCTCAAACCAGTCTTTAGATTTGGTAGCTAGCCCTACCAAACCAGAGAGGGCTCTCTCAATTTAAATTTCATGTTCAATGAGGTGACTGGAAAGGAAATTATTTTAGGCTAGATATAAGCTCAGGGAATTAGGGTGTTGTTTTGAATTTTGCTGGATAGGAAGTGTCAGCCTAGGAACTAGGTCTAGGTTTTCAAAGTCTGATTTCAAATGAAAAACTACAGAGATGAAGATGAGGCCAAGTATGTATACCTAAAAAAACACTTAAAATTTTCATGTGGTATATAGAGTTAGAATGAACATATTACATGAGTTCATTCATCAAAGGAAGTAAAACAAAATTATGAAAATCTTATAAAACAGAGCACACAAAGTAAGAACTATGCTTATAGCTTCATAATATTTATCATATAGAATCATACATGTGGTTTCATGGAAGCATAAACATTCAATTTGATAGTCTTACTAATAAAAACAATGCTAATAACCATACCACTAGAGTCTCAAAATTATAGTTGCAACATGTCTTTGATTTCATTGTAAAAAGATGTACATAAGCTCCACACTACAATATCAACTATCCAACCCATAAAATGACTTGACTTGGATTCCATATAAAAAATAGATGAGATTCCACCTTGTTGGGTCGAAAATTAGTCTAAAACACTTCATAAATGCACCTAATGAGTCATTACCTATAATTTAGGAAAGTTAGAAACAATCCCCCCAAATTTAGCTAATAACTAGGAGTCTTTGTCACCTTGAGTAATTACAAGATTCCTCAAAAATTAGGGGCATAAATAGACTTCCTTATCCATAAAACATTTCATGGGATAGTTGTAACCTATCTAGAAATCATCCAACACAGAAGCGTCGCGAGCCTGGCAGAAGCATCGTGTGTTTTAGCAGAAGCATCGTGTGCTTTTGGAGTGAATTTTGAGATGAATTTTGGGCATATTCTTTCTAATATGAAGATTTTTAAAGGTATTCCTACATTTCCTCTATCAAACCCAATCTTAAAGCTAGAAAAATACCACGTGCAAGGCCTTCAAAACTTCATTTTTCCAAGCTTACTCTAGAAGCGTAGCGTGCAGTGAAAAACAATTGCAGGAGCATGAAAATTAGGGTGTTTTTGGAATCTTTCTTCAGAATTAGAAGGTGTTATGAAAAAACAAGACCATATTTGGAATGTACACTCCAAAAGGAATCAAACCATGTAAATAAACTTCTGAGGAAAATTGTCGCGTGGCCACGCTATGCTTCTGCAAGAGTGAAATTTCCAGAATTTGCCAAAAATCACAAAAAATACCAAAAATGCTCAAAACTTGCTGAATTTTGGTCCATGACATCCTTCAGTGATGATCTAGAGAGATAAGGATGCCTCAACCATAAAATACAAGTTGTCTTTCTTCTTTAGCTTAATTAGGGTTTCTTTAAGTTTTTTCTTCAAATTCTTAACCCTGATTTTGGCAATTTGGTTCCTGGTTAAATAGTGTCTCGCCATGTGCCTCTCGAGGTTATTATTTCTTTCTACCTTCTTCAAGAGATTATCTAGATTCTCATTCACCCTGTCAAGCCATAACTCTTTGTCTTGCTCAATCTCAGCAGCAATAAAATCATCAAAACTTTTCTAACCTAATGGAGGAGATAACTCTATTTCTTGTTCTTTTTGTCTAGTTATTCCTCTTGTTCTTGGCCTCCTTGGATTTATCTTAGCCTCCTTCTCTTCTAACTGATCAAAATCTATCATTTATTTTCCCTTACCTTTCTCTGCCTCAACGTCTACCTTTGTTTTGCTTAGAAGCTGTTGTTTCACCTTCAATTGCATGTTTTCTTGTTGTAGGAATGTTATCATGAAATTTTCCCTTGAGAGGTTGTCCTTCAGCTCTGTTATCTCTGCCTATTTTTCTCTAATTATCTCCTCAAGTGATTTTTTTTCCACCTGATCTGCCATGTCAACCTCCAAAGGTGATTTCTCCTCATGTTGCTGCAAGGGTGACTCACTCTCATGCATAAGCAGTTGCTCCATGGTTTCTCCTAATACTTGCTCAGTTGCAGGTTCAAATGAAAGCACACCTTTAGTGATCATAGGAGAAAAAACCATCCTTTTACCCTTATCATAAGTTTTAGTGACTTCATCACTAGGCATATTTTTAATCTTTGCTTGTCTACTTGAAGAGCCAACCTCATGTGGCTTTGATAATGTTGATGGTATGCTTTGAATGATAGGTGGACTAGTATTTGACATAGAATCAACTGGCTTCATTAATGTTTCCAAAGACATATTGATTTCTGAGACCTTATGCAAGACTATTACCTTGACCAAACCATGGTGGAATAAATTAGTTTGGTGATCCTTGCCTTTACTTTGTACTTTTCCATTCATTTTGAGCAGACTCCTAAATAGATAATAAGGAAAATTGAGTGGCTTGGTGGTAGTGAAAAGAATTAATAGCCTTATGTGGTACTGGTACAATATTGATAACCTCCTTTAACATGTAAAATACTTCATGATCAGCTTCATCAAAGGGGCATAACTTTCAAGTAAATGCCTTAAGGGAAAGATGTGTTCAGGAGCATCTTTGTAATGTGGTTTTAAGAAAATTTTATAGTTCTCAATGTCCAAATCCATCACTTTGAACCAGATTTCTCCATGTTTCAGGATACTTGTTGTTGAGGCTATGGCATCTGTTGATAAATTGAATTCAATCCCTGCTATGCTAGCCTTATCTCTTATAAATCTAGTGGCAAAAAGGCTTTTCAATTGAGCATGACATACTACCTCTTGGATTCTTTCACAAAACCTTAAACAGCCTGTTTCTTCAAAATATTTCTTGACATAAGGATATGAATTATCTCCTGCAAATTAGATGGCTCAAATCTATAATGATTACCTCCCTTGTTAGACTTTCTCTCCTCACCTTACATGATGTTGTCAGCAAAATAAAACCCTAGCTTGATGTGAAGGAAAGGGAAGGTGAAAATTAGGAAAATAGAGGATGATGATAAAGTGGGTTTAGGGACAGAAACGATATTGAATGGAGTTAGGAAAAAATCCCTAAAAAATTGGGGAGATAAGGTGGTGAGTTAGCAACACAATGCAAATGAAAATTTTGGAAATGGGTATGGGAAAAATGGAAAAAAGGTTAAAACACATAATTAACCTAGTTTTCTCTGCAAAAGCATAGTGAGAACTAGGGTTTGAGAAAAAATGGGAGTTATGAGAGATATGAGTGATATGGAATTACTTAGTAAGGTTATGTGTGAAGCTTACTAGATGATGAAACTAGGGTTTTTATTGCTGAAGTAAGATAACATCAATGAAACCAAAAACGTAGTTGAAAACCCTATAAGAGGGAATCCACCCATTGCTGAAGAAATTCACTTGAATGAAAGGTGAGGAATGTTCACTTACTAGTTTGGAAGCACATTAACCTTGATCAATGATGAACTAACCCTTCTGATGGTTTTTTGGAGCTTGGAATTTTGGAGCTTTTTGGAGCTTGGATGAACTAACTTTGTTTCTTCTTCTTTTTTCCTAGTTAATCCTCTTGTTCTTGGCCTCCTTGGATTTATCTCAACCTCCTTGTCTTCAACCCGATCAACATATACAAATGATTTTCCCTTACCTTTTTCTGCCTCAAGGTCTGCCTTTGTTTTTCTTAGGAGCATTTTTTTCACCTTCAATTGCAAGTTTTCATGTTGTAGGAATGTTATCATGAAATTTTCCCTTGAGAAGTCGTCCTTGAGAATTACTAGCTCTGCCTCTTTTTCTCTAATTATCTCCTCAGTTGATTTTTTTTCCACCTGCTCTTTCATGTCAACATCCAAAGGTGCCCTCTCTTCATGCTGCTACAATGGATCACTCATTCTCATGCATAGGTGGTTGCTCCATGGTTTCTCCTAATACTTGCTCAATTGTAGGTTTAGATGAAAGCACACCTTTAGTGATCATAGGAGAAAAAACCATCACTTTACCCTTCTCATAAGTTTGAGTGACTTCATCCCTAGGTGTCGTTGGAATCTTTTCTTTTCTTCTTGAAGAGACAACCTCCCATGGCTTTTTTGATGTTGATGGCATGCTATGAATGATAGGTGGACTAGTAGTGGGCATAGAAGAAAATAACTTCATGAATGTTTCCCAAGCCATGATATTGATTTCTGAGAGCTGATGCAAGACTATTACCTTGACCAAACCATGGTGGAAAAAATTAGTTTGGTGACCCTTGCCATTACTTTGTTCTTTTTTAGTCATTTTGACAAGACTCGTGAATAGATAATTAGGAAAATTGAGTGGCTTTGTGGTAGTGAAATTCATTAATAGCCTTATGTAGTACTGGTACAATATTTAGAACCTCCCTTCACATGTAAAATACTTCATGATCAACTTCATCAAATGGGAATAACTATCAAGTAAATGCATGAAGGGAAACATGTGTTTAGGAGCATCTTTGTAATGTTGTTTTAAAACAAAATTATAGTTCTCGATGTCCAAATCCATCCCTTTGAATGAGATTTCTCCATGGTTTGGGATACATGTTGCTGAGGCTATGGAATATTCTAATAAAGTGAATTTAATCCCTATTATTCTAGCCTTATCTCTCCTAAAGTTGGTGGCAAAAAGGCTTTTCAATTGAGCATGATAGCCTACCTCTTGGATTCTTTCACAAAACCTTAAATAGCTAGTGTCTTCAAAAGATTTTTTGACATAGGGAGAAGCATTGGTATCCTGCAAATTAGATGGCTCAAATCTGGAATGATGACCTCCCTTGTTAGACTTTATCTTCTAACCTTCCATGATGTTTTTCACCCAAATAAAACCCTAGTTTGATGTGAAGGAAAGACAAGGTGAAAATTAGGAAAATAGAGGATGATGATATAGTGGGTTTAGGGACAGAAATGAGATGGAATGGAGTTAAGGAAAAATCCCTAAAAATTTAGGGAGATAGGGTGATGAGTTAGCAACACAATGTAAGTAAAAAAATTGGAAATGGGTATGGGAAAAAGGGAAAAAGGGTTAAAACACAAAGTTAACCTAGTTTTCTCTGCAAAATCGTGGTGAGAACTAGGGTTTGAGTGAAAATGGGAGTTATGAGAGATATGAGTGATATGGAATGACTTGGTAATGTATAAGATTTATGTGTTAAGGTTACTAGATGATGAAACTAGGGGTTTTCTTAATGAATCAATCTAAACATCAATGAAACAAAAAAACGTAGTTGAAAACCCTAGAACAGGGAATCCACCCTTTGCTGAAGAAATTCACTTGAATGAAAGGTGAGGGATGTTCACTTACTGGTTTGGAAGCACCTGAACCTTGAGCAATGATCAAATAACCCTTTTGATGGATTTTTTGAGCTTGGATTCCAAAAACGTAACACACTTCCAGAAGCGTCACATGGCTGCCCTAAAAGCGTAGCAAGGAGAAGAAACGTAGCGAAGAGAAGTCTGGATCAGTTTTTGGAGGTTGTCTTCGATCTTTGGATGGTTGTGGAGAGTTGTGGAGCATGAGATGGGAGATATTTGAAAACCAAAGCATGAAATGAACTCAAAAGAAGCTTCATTTCCCTTTATAAACTCACAAATTTTTCTTTTGACTTTAGTGACATCATATGCACCTTGAGGAAAATATATTTTGAAATATTTTGACAATGTAGCATACTTCTTGAAAAATGACAAGTTGTCTTTGTTTTATTACCTATCTTTGCTAACTCCCAATTAAGGTTACTTTACTAATGCCAATGACTCATATTTTCCTTTCTTACAGTATTGCGCATTACGATGACAAAACATAAGAAGCCCTGGACCATGTCATAGATGATGATATGTTAATTGTTTCATGACCTAAGACACTTAAATGAATGACATGATCTTGAAATTTATAATGACAATGAATGGGTGGAGGGAGAAGCATCTGACGTAAACAACATCTAGTGAACAAAATTTATTTGAAAGCATAAAATTTTGACCTAGGACTTTTACCAAATAAACTTGAAAGAGTGCATTTGATCACTGAAGCATTTCGACACTAACATTGGCTCCATGTGGGGATGGCAGCTACTTTAGGAGGTTTCAATAACACTGTAAACCAAGTAGCCTTATCCATTGGGAAATGGAGTCAAAAATAAAAACAAAGCTTGACACTGAAATGACTCACTGACAAACTTAAGAAAAACTGAAACTGACTTGACTTACATATGGCAGCAAACTATCGGCCTCAAATACTGATGATAACCAACCACCTAATGAAGATATATATACATTCATGTGATATGATCCCTCCATTGTTACAAATCTAGCAAATGGTTACTTGAATCCTGCTCACACTTTCAATATGGTCTTCAATAATATCAAGATAAAGGGAAGTTTTTTCTTGAAAATCTGTGTTTGAGGCTGCAAAAATGTGTACATTCATAGGATCTAGGACAGACTCCTCTTCTTCAGCAGACTCTTCATTTTTTGAACCTGGAGGAAGATCATCACCTGCAAGAGGCTCTAAAAAAGCCTCTTCTTTTTCACTACTTTCCTACAACTTATGATGGTTAATTTGAAGCCTAGCATCTTCAAAATCTAAAGGTACATGTATCTCTCTTTCGGAAAATGCATTCAGGAGTAATCCTTCATGTGAATCTGAATTAAGAGTTTCTAAAGAAGTAGATTCATTAGATATTTTCAAAATATTAACTTTAATAGAATCTTCAATAACTGACACAACAAGATGAAATTCTATGTCACATAACCCTTTAATCCCATCGTCTTAGGCTGCATTCTCATGTTGCTAAAAATAATCTGCTTTGTAATATTTTTTTCCTTGATCATGACCCAAAAGATGAATAAACCAATGGATTGTCTATTTCTTTTTCTTGTTTGAAAGAGTTATCATACTCTTGATCATGAAAATATGGACAAGGTTGCAAAAATTTGTGAACTTCATGGGATATAACTTGACTGTTAGATCTATTTCATCTTCAAGCAAAGAAGGAATTGATGTGTGCTATGAATGATCCTTTGTATCAAGGTAGCTAATATTTGCTATTTTCTGTTGAGAAGAAAATTCATGAAGGGCCTCCAGGATCTCATAATCCAAACACCCTTCATCACCAAAAACCTCTTCAAGGTATTGAATGTAATCTTCACATGATTCACAACAATCTTCGAACAACAAGAATGAATGATGAGAATTTCCATAAAACTCAAAGAATGTTGTGTGGAAAACTTTAAGAGAGAATAAGCTACCTGGCTTCAACCCTTCATACCGTGATCTTGATTTCCCTTCCAGGGTATCCATAAACATTTTCATCAAACAATCCCAATGAAACCTAATCCCAAACTTATGTATATGCCAATGAAATTTTATTATATGAAGAGTAGCCTCATCCTCATTTCCACCTATGAATTTGGGCAAATAAGTTTGCCAATCTACGCAAGGAATTTGATTTGGAAAACCAGGAATGTGGGCACGATTCATAGGGGCATACCTTCTAGCAGTTGAATCCATCCTAAAAATAGTGAACTTACGAAAAAATTTCTTCAAGCTACCGATTTTTGAACAGTGGATTCGCCATGAAAACTATGAAATTTTGGATTCTTCGACACTAGAGTCACTAGGTGAAAGATGCACAATCTTCTTGTGCCTGACCATTGTTCACCATCAGCTATCAAAGCTAATATTTTTCGTTCTTTCCCGGGAAATATTTAACCTTCGCTCCCCGGCAACGATGCCAAAAACGTTATCACTCCCTCTATTACCCAACGTTGAGAAAGGAGACTGAAGGAGGAAACCTTAAACCAATATTTATATTTTGTAGCTAGCCCTACCAAACCAGAGAGGGCTCTCTCAAGGTCAATTTCAGATTTAATGAGGTGACTGGAAAGGAAATGATCTTAGGCTAGATATAAGCTCAGTGAATTAGGTTTTTTTTTTAAATTTTGCTAGATATGAAGTGTCAGCCTAGGAAGTAGGTCTAGGTTTTCAAATTATGATTTCAAATGAACAGTTGCAGAGATGAAGATGAGACCAGGTAGGTATACTTAAAAACACACTTAAATTTTCATTCTGGTATAGGGTTTGAAAAAAGAGAGTCAGAATGAGCATATTACATGAGTTCATTCATTAGAGGAAGTAGAAACAATTTATGAAAATATTATAAAACAGAGCATACAAAGTAATAATTATGTTGATAGCCTCATAAAATTTATCATATAGAAGCATACATGTGATTTCATGGAAGCATAAACATTCAATTTGATGGTAATGCTGAGAAAAAAAATGCTAATAAGCATACCACTGGAGTCCTAAAATTATAGCTGCAACATGTCTTTGATTTCACTATAAAAAGTTGTACATACGCTCCACACTACAATATCAACTATGCAACCTATAAAATGACTTTATTTTGAGTACATATAGAAAATAGAGGATATGCCACCTCATTAGGTCGATACCTCATCCAAAACAATTCATAAATGCACCTAATGAGTCATTACCTAGAATTTAGGGAAGTTAGAAATAGTCCCCCCAAATTTAGCTAATAACTAGGATTCTTTGTCTTCTTAAGTAATTACAACATTCCTCAACAATGAGGGGCATAAATAGACTTCCTTATCCATAAAAAAATATCATGGGATGGTTGTAACCTTGAATCTTTGACCATTTTGCACTGAAACATGTCCAGAAAGAATCCAACATAGAAGCATCATGTGCCTGGCAAAAGCATCGTGTATTTCAGCAGAAGCGTCACGTGCCTGGCAGAAGCATCGTGTATTTCAGCAGAAGCGTCACGTGCTTTTGGAGGGCAATTTGAGCTGACTTTTGGGAATCTTCTTGTTGATATGAAGATTGGGCAAGGTAGCCATGGATTTCCTCTATCCAACTCAATCTTAAAACTGACAAAATACCACCTACAAGTCCTTCAAAACTTCATTTTTCCAACCTTACTCCAGAACCGTAGCGTGTAGTGAAAAACGATGGCAGAAGCATGAAAATTAGGGTGTTTTTTGAATTTTTCTTCAGAATTAGAAGGTGTAATGAAAAACCAAGACCATATTTGGAATGTACACTAAAAAAGGAATCCAACCAATTAAATAAAACCTCCATTGGACTTTCTAAGGAAAAGCGTCGTTTGGCCACGCTACGCTTCTACAAGAGTGAAATTTCTAGAATTTGCCAAAAATCACAAAAAATCTCAAAACTTGCTAAATTTTGGTCCATGAAATCTATTATATGGAATTCTAATCTATAGATAAACTAGATTCCCTAAGTGTAGTGTTTCTTCACTCAGAATGTAATATTCCCAATTAGTCATGAGCTAACTGGAATATTCAATTTTGTTTTATTGCTTTGTTTAAAGAATAGGAGGGAAAAGGAGGTCCAAAATTCTCCTTAATAATGAATAAATCAATGCCAAATGTGAAAGAGACAAATCTTGGCAGCTTAATTGAAGCCCCCTTGGTGTGAAAGGGGTTGGATCACTTTGACTGGGTCAACCTTGACCAAATCAACAGCGTTGTCATGGAGGAGTGGCCATCAATGAGGGACAATGTAGTTTTAGATGGAGATGCTTTGTGTGAATTTAGTGATATTTTTGGATGGGGCTTAGGGTTTTCAAACTCATATTATATTTAAGGAAGAGGATGGCAGTCGTATGAAGGATGACGATCTGTATGTAAATCCATCGTACAGATGATGTGTACAATTCCTAAAATCGCAGCCCAGATGGATGAAACTAGATCTGGGGTCTTCTTATCTCGTTCACTCGATCATTCAAGTACAATTATAACCATGTGAATATATGATCTGAAGTCAAACATGGGAAGACATCGTTTGATTACCAGCCAACAATGTGAGTTGTTAATAGACGCGAGAAAACCACCATTGATTTTAAAGGCTCTCAAGGTTCTGCATCACAATTTGCAAGGTGTGAATATATGATTTCTTGTCGAACGCCAAACAAAATCTTTCGGTTGAAGGTCCAGAAGCGAGAAACCTGCCAATGATGTAGCAAGCTCCAAGGTACTGGAAAGACGTTTCTAAGTTAACTTCCTGGATGATGAGTTGATGTCGACAAGAAGAAACTTTATCGGGAAATGGGAGTAATGCCTTTGGAGGAAAAATGTGACTTTATGTAGCAATGTTCAGGGATGGCAGTCATGAAAATGAAGTTTTATGAGTATTGTAGAAGATGAGGAATTACTGGATGACTTCTCTTGAACATATTGGCGACACTGAAATGAGTTGGCAGCATTGACCCAAAACTGAAGTGATGATATGATGAACCATTAAGAAGATTACCCAACCCAAAAGTCACGGTGATGGAGTGAAAGTGTCATGTTCAAGAGCGACCTACTACCATAAAGTGTTATGTTATTTTTCCCAAATTTTCCCCAGTCATTGCTGACCAGTACCTCTTTACTTTTTAACAAGCTTGACGAGGGTAACATATGCTTGATCTATAATTCGACCCTTCGGGTGAATCCATTGCTATTTAATGATTTAACAAGTCTAGTGATAATGAAACTTGATCTTGCCATGATCGACAAGTCTGTCGCTATTCTATGTTTTAACGAGTCTAACGACGGTGAAAACCTGGTCCTTTTTCATGTTTATAGAGTTTGAAAAAAAGGACAAAAAGAAAATTCCATGAGTTCTTTTTCGAAAATTTGTCACTCAGGTCTGAAAAAGTGTAAAATGATACCTAAGAAAACCTCTTAGCCATGTTCGACTAAGATACCTATTATATTATAACTATAATAGAATTATAATATATTATAATTATAATAATACTATAATTATAATATATTGCTCCATATTATAGTAATATTATTTAGGATAATATATATTAGTATTATTATATCATTAAGTATAATTATTATTAATATAATAATATGTCTAAATAGTATATATTATTGGTAATTATTATTATATATTATATTATTATAATATATTATGTTAATTATTTTATACATATAATAATAATATTAATAATAATTACCAATAATTATTATATTATTATTAATATAATAATTTGTTATAATAGTATCTTTAAATATTATAATAAACATCTATATAGTTTATATTATAATTATACCTTAATTATATAATTAATATAAACTATTATATAATTATAATTTAATCATTTAGTTTATTATTATAATTAATTAAATTATATAATTTATTAATAATTATACATAATAAATTATAATAAGATACCTTATTATAATAATTATTTCTCTATTAAACATGTTAAATAATAATGCCGTGTTTAATTATATATTAATCTCTTTATTTGTAAATAATAAATAAATAAATGATTTATTTATCATTTTAATGATGTGGTTAAGTAATAATCAGATAAATAATTATTATTAAGATACTACTATTTGTTAAGTAATTAAAAATATTCCTGCCCTATAATATAAATAAGTAATTTATCTTATTTATCTTATAATATAAATATAAATATTATATATTTATATTATTATTATCTTATAGATGATGATCCCAATATAAAATTATACTATTATAATTATTATAAAAAGAACTAATAATTATTATTTATTAATATTATTATATAGCTTCATAATAATTAATATAGTTATATTAATTAATAATTATATAACTATATATAGTTATATATAATAATAATAAGCTATATTAATATAAGTTATAAGTTATATATAAAATATTATATATAACTATATATAATTATATAATATAAATAAGTAAGATTTTAATTAAAAATAAGATAAATATTAAATATATCAAATTACCTCTTTTTTAATTACTTATATAAATAATTTGATAATTTTATATTGGTATCATCATCTATAAGATAATAATAATATAAATATATAATATTTATATTTATATTATAAGATAAATTACTTATTTATATTATAGGGCATGAAGATTTTTAATTTCTTATTTATATTATAATAAATAATATAAACAAGTAAGATTTTAATTAAAAATAAGATAAATATTAAATATATCAAATTACCTATTTTTAATTACTTATATAAATAATTTTATAATTTTATATTGGTATCATCATCTATAAGATATAATAATATAAATATATAATATTTATATTTATATTATAAGATAAATAAGATAAATTACTTATTTATATTATAGGGCAGGAAGATTTTTAATTACTTATTTATATTATAATAAATAATATAAATAAGAAATATTTTAATTTAAAATAAGATAAATATTAAATATATCAAATTACCTATTTTTAATTATCACGATTTTTAACTACTTATTTATATTATAAGATATTTAAGATAAATTACTTATTTCATATTTATTTATCTTATTTATATCATAAGATAAATAAGATAAATTACTTATTTATATTATAGGATAAACTATTTCTTATTAGGAAGATAATACTATTATTAACTATTATAATTTAATAAATAATTATAATACAATTATAATAGTTAAATATAATTATAATAGTTAATAGTACTATTATTAATTAAATTATAAATAATATATAATATAATTTATATATTAGTAATTTATCTTATATATTACTAATATATAAGATAAATTATATATTAATTACTTATTTATATTATTATTCTTATATAAAATATATAAGAATAATAATTATATATTATTATGAATATATATTATTATAATAATAAACTTATATTATAACTTATATTAATTATAACTTATAACTTATAATATAATATTAGTTATATTAACTTATATTATTATAATAATATATAGTTATATTAATATAATAATTTGATATATTTGATATAATATATTATTAATTAATATAGTTATATCAATATTTTTTTGACTATATTATTAATTAATATAAATAATATATAATTTTAATTTTTAATACTTATTATGAATAGTTTAATAGTTCATAATTATATATTAGTTATTATTATTTATTAAATAATAATAGTTAACAATAGTACTTATTTATATTATTATTATATATAAACTAATAATAATAATTTATTTTATATATTAGTAATAACTAAACCTATATATTATAATATAAACCTAGTAATAATATAATTCATTAATATTATAATGGATATAGGGGATATGCCTTTCACTTTGAGGATCTATTGGAGGAGGCTATTATTGATCATATCAGATTAGCCACACTTTCTAGATCTGTATTTTTCAGTAGATCTACAGTCTTAGATCTCAAATATACAACTTGTACTTGGTGTTTTGCTGAAAACCTTTGAGGGGTTCTTTAGAAGAGCTTGTATAGTGCATGGATCTGATATAGATCTAAATTTTGAGGCACATATCAGCTCTAGATCTGATGTATAATCTACTGCTATTGCAGAGCCAATAATGTAACGTTGTAAGGGTTTTCTAGCTTTTCTATCTTATTGCAGCACCTCTTATTGAGGGATTTTGTTCATTGGAGGCTTGTTTTTCTTGTTATGCATATTATGGGCCATTTCTTACACATATTTTGTTGTTGTAATAACATACGAAAGGTCTCCATATTGACCTATTTCTTTATGATGATCTGCAATATTATTCCAACATTTTGCAATATATTCCTGATTTTCCCATTTGGGAATATTACACAGAACAACAGAAGAAAGACAATTATTATTTTCTCTAAGACAAATAGATAAATAGAAAGGAAAGAAGCCTACTTGTGATCCTTTCACTCTCCTTCTCCTTCTTTCGTTGTTGTCATCGCTGTCAATCCAACTAAATCCGCTAGATCGATTCCTGCAATCAAAGACAGAGAACAACAAACAACATACAAATATACAAGTATCTACTTATCTTATGAAAATCAAACCGATTAGATCTTAGAATCCATACATAATCAAGAATACATTTCACAAGATATAAACATATGTATGAGAAAATGAACATATATATTTATTAAGAAATTAGGAGGAGAATATTACTGTCTGGTTGAGTCGATTCACCTACAACTGCTCCAATCTCCAGCACGCCACCTCACACCACCAAAGTATCAGCTCCAGGTAGGCATACTGTCACTTCCTGTACTTCCAGTCACTGAGGAATCCATGGCACATTGCCAATAAATTTCTCCCAAGCCTTATAAGGAGCTAATTTGTTGTAGAAATTGAAGGTAGTTTCTCAATAAATGGAATTGAATGGATTTCTAATAATAGGTGAGACATGTTTCCAAGTTCAGAGGTGATGGATGAACACTTGTATTCGAATTATGACACCTATGAGCTCTTCTAGAAGGCATTGGAAATGTGGATATTCCCGGAACAATGATGATGGAATACATACACAATTGAGAATGCAGTTCACAAGATATAAGCATACATATGAGAAAATGAATAGATATATTTATTAAGAAAGTAGGAGAAGAATATTACAACCAATAGATCGATTCATCGTCAACCTGCTCCAACTTCATTTTGTCCTCATCACACCAAGCATCATCTCAGTAGCATAACAATACTTATAGCTCTCATCAATTGATAATCCAATAGCATAACATTACACAAATTTCTCCCTCCCTAACACTTATATGAGCGCCAATTTATAAGGAAATTGAAGGTAGTTTCTCAATAAATGGAATTGAATGGCTTTCTAATAATAGGTGAGACATGTTTCCAAGTTCAGAGGTGATGGATGAACACTTGTATTCGAATTATGACAACTATGAGCTCTTCTAGAAGGCATTGGACATGTGGATATTCCCGGAACAATGATGATTTCGCTCCCAAGAGACCAACGCACCCTTCAGTGTTGGGAAAAGCACATAGTTCACCTTTTCATGGAGGTAAGTGCACTGCAATGTATTTAGACCCATGTAGAGGAGCGTTGATGAGTCAATGTGTCATACAATCTATACTTCAAACCTTGGAAATCTCACAATTGAAGCCATCAATGGAATGTCTTCACTTAGGGAATATAGCAACTGAATTAATGGGATGATAGACCCGATTCATTGGTCTTGGGGGATGATACCCAATTTGACCAAGTCTTGGGGGATGATGCCCAAATTGACCTATAATAGCTGCCCCCTAAAGCATAAAGCTAAAATATTATTTTTATGAGATGCTTTATGATGTGATGAGTAGGATCTCAAGCGAACGGTAACGTGCATCAATTTGCAATACATTACATCATGATATATTACATCTTGGACATGAATTGCTGAGGGAGGCATACCCATGCTCAGCACCTAAACTATCATAATATGTACATAATTCAAAAAGTCATCTACATCACAATGTTTCCCGATATATACATTCCTACAAATATAGGCCCATGTTTGGATGACGATATGTATGTAAATCCATCGTATAGATTATGCGTACAATTCCTAAAATCGCAGCCCAGATGGATGAAACTAGATCTGGGGTCTTCTTATCTCGTTCACTCGATCATTCAAGTACAATTATAACCATGTGAATATATGATCTAAAGTCAAACATGGGAAGACATCGTTTTATTACCAGCCAACAATGTGAGTTGTTAATAGATGCGAGAAAACCACCATTGATTTTAATGGCTCTCAAGGTTCTGCATCACAATTTGCAAGGGGTGAATATATGATTTCTTGTCGAACGCCAAACAAAATCTTTCGGTTGAAGGTCCAGAAGCGAGAAACCTGCCAATGATGTAGCAAGCTCCAAGGTACTGGAAAGACGTTTCTAAGTTAACTTCCTGGATGATGAGTTGATGTCGACAAGAAGAAAATTTATCGGGAAACGGGAGTAATGCCTTTGGAGGAAAAATGTGACTTTATGTAGCAATGTTCAGGGATGGCAGTCATGAAAATGAAGTTTTATGAGTATTGCAGAAGATGAGGAATTACTGGATGACTTCTCTTGAACATATTGGCGACACTGAAATGAGTTGGCAGCATTGACCCAAAACCGAAGTGATGATATGATGAACCATTAAGAAGATTACCCAACCCAAAAGTCACGATGATGGAGTGAAAGTGTCATGTTCAAGAGCGACCTACTACCATAAAGTGTTTTGTTATTTTTCCCAAATTTTCCCCAGTCATTGCTGACCAGTACCTCTTTACTTTTTAACAAGCTTGACGAGGGTAACATATGCTTGATCTATAATTCGACCCTTCGGGTGAATCCATCGCTATTTAATGATTTAACGAGTCTAGTGCTAATGAAACTTGATCTTGCCATGATTGACAAGTCCGTCGCTATTCTATGTTTTAACGAGTCTAACGACAGTGAAAACCTGGTCCTTTTTCATGTTTAGAGAGTTTGAAAAAAAGGACAAAAAGAAAACTCCATGAGTTCTTTTTCGAAAATTTGTCACTCAGGTCCGAAAAAGTGTAAAATGATACCTAAGAAAACCTCTAGCCATGTTCAATAAGATAAGCCTTATTATATTATAACTATACTAGAATTATAATATATTATAATTATAATAATACTATAATTATAATATTTTCCTCCATATTATAGTAATATTATTTAGGATAATATATATTAGTATTATTATATCATTAAGTATAATTATTATTAATATAATAATATGTCTAAATAGTATATATTCTTGGTAATTATTATTATATATTATATTATTATAATATATTATGTTAAGTATTTTATACATATAATAATAATATTAATAATAATTACCAATAATTATTATATTATTATTAATATAATAATTTGTTATAATAGTATCTTTAAATATTATAATAAACATCTATATAGTTTATATTATAATTATACCTTAATTATATAATTAATATAAACTATTATATAATTATAATTTAATCATTTAGTTTATTATTATAATTAATTAAATTATATAATTTATTAATAATTATACATAATAAATTATAATAAGAAACCTTATTATAATAATTATTTCTCTATTAAACATGTTAAATAATAATGTCGTGTTTAATTATATATTAATCTTTTTATTTGTAAATAATAAATAAATAAATGATTTATTTATCATTTTAAGGATGTGGTTAAGTAATAATCAGATAAATAATTATTATTAAGATACTATTATTTGATATATTTACAAATCTTGTTAAGTAATTAAAAATCTTCCTGCCCTATAATATAAATAAGTAATTTATCTTATTTATCTTATAAGATAAATATAAATATTATATATTTATATTATTATTATCTTATAGATGATGATCCCAATATAAAATTATACTATTATAATTATTATAAAAAGAGCTAATAATTAATATTATTATATAGCTTCATAATAATTAATATAGTTATATTAATTAATAATTATATAACTATATAATTATATATAATAATAATAAGTTATATTAATATAAGTTATAAGTTATATATATAATATTATATATAACTATATCTAATTATATAATATAAATAAGATTGATTTTAATTAAAAATAAGATAAATATTAAATATATCAAATTACCTCTTTTTTAATTACTTATATAAATAATTTGATAATTTTATATTGGTATCATCATCTATAAGATAATAATAATATAAATATATAATATTTATATTTATATTATAAGATAAATTACTTATTTATATTATAGGGCACGAAGATTTTTAATTTGTTATTTATATTATAATAAATAATATAAATAAGTAAGATTTTAATTAAAAATAAGATAAATATTAAATATATCAAATTGCCTATTTTTAATTACTTATATAAATAATTTTATAATTTTATATTGGTATCATCATCTATAAAATATAATAATATAAATATATAATATTTATATTTATATTATAAGATAAATAAGATAAATTACTTATTTATATTATAGGGCAGGAAGATTTTTAATTACTTATTTATATTATAATAAATAATATAAATAAGAAATATTTTAATTTAAAATAAGATAAATATTAAATATATCAAATTACCTATTTTTAATTATCACGATTTTTAACTACTTATTTATATTATAAGATATTTAAGATAAATTACTTATTTCATATTTATTTATCTTATTTATATCATAAGATAAATAAGATAAATTACTTATTTATATTATAGAATAAACTATTTCGGAAGATAATACTATTATTAACTATTATAATTTAATAAATCATTATAATAAAATTATAATAGTTAAATATAATTATAATAGTTAATAATACTATTATTAATTAAATTATAAATAATATATAATATAATTTATATATTAGTAATTTATCTTATATATTACTAATATATGAGATAAATTATATATTAATTACTTATTTATATTATTATTCTTATATAAAATAGATAAGAATAATAATTATATATTATTATAATAATAAACTTATATTATAACTTATATTAATTATAACTTATAATATAATATTAGTTATATTAACTTATATTATTATAATAATATATAGTTATATTAATATAATAATTTGATATAATATATTATTAATTAATATAGTTAATATATAATTTTAATTTTTAATACTTATTATGAATAGTTTAATAGTTCATAATTATATATTAGTTATTATTATTTATTAAATAATAATAGTTAACAATAGTACTTATTTATATTATTATTATATATAAACTAATAATAATAATTTATTTTATATATTAGTAATAACTAAACCTATATATTATAATATAAACCTAGTAATAATATAATTCATTAATATTATAATGGATATAGGGGATCTGCCTTTCACTTTGAGGATCTATTGGAGGAGGCTATTTTATTGATCATATCAGATTAGCCACATTTTCTAGATCTGTATCTTTCAGTAGATCTACAGTCTTAGATCTCAAATATACAACTTGTACTTGGTGTTTTGCTGAAAATCTTTGAGGGGTTCTTTAGAAGAGCTTGTATAGTGCATGGATCTGATATAGATCTAAATTTTGAGGCACATATCAGCTCTAGATCTGATGTATAATCTACTCCTATTGCAGAGCCAATAATGTAACGTTGTAAGGGTTTTCCAGCTTTTCTATCTTATTGCAGCACCTCTTATTGAGGGATTTTGTTCATTGGAGGCTTGTTTTTCTTGTTATGCATATCATGAGCCATTTCTTACACATATTTTGTTGCTGTAATAACATATGAAAGGTCTCCATATTGGCCTCTTTCTTTATGATGATTTGCAATATTGTTCCAACATTTTGCAATATATTCCTGATTTTCCCATTTGGGAATATTACACAGAACAACAGAAGAAAGACAATTATTATTTTCTCTAAGACAAATAGATAAATAGAAAGGAAAGAAGCCTACTTGTGATCCTTTCGCTCTCCTTCTCCTTCTGTCGTTGTTGCCTTCACTCTCGATCCAACTAAAGACGCTAGATAGATTCCTACAATCAAAGATAGAGAACAGCAAACAACATACAAATATACAAATATCTACTTATCTTAACCAAATCGAATCGATTAGATCTGAGAATACATACACAATTGAGAATGCAGTTAACAAGATATAAGCATACATATGAGAAAATGAACAGATATATTTATTAAGAAAGTAGGAGAAGAATATTACAACCAATAGATCGATTCATCGTCAACCTGCTCCAACTTCATTTCGTCTTCATCACACCAAGCATCATCTCAGTAGCATAACAATACTTCCAGCTCTCATCAATTGAGAATCCAATAGCATAACATTACACAAATTTCTCCCTCCCTAACACTTATATGAGCACCAATTTATAGGGAAATTGAAGGTAGTTTCTCAATAAATGGAATTGAATGGATTTCTAATAATAGGTGAGACATGTTTCCAAGTTCAGAGGTGATGGATGAACACTTGTATTCAAATTATGACACCTATGAGCTCTTCTAGAAGGCATTGGACATGTGGATATTCCCGGAACAATGATGATGGAATACATACACAATTGAGAATGCAATTCACAAGATATAAGCACACATATGAGAAAATGAATAGATATATTTATTAAGAAAGTAGGAGAAGAATATTACAACCAATAGATAGATTCATCGTCAACCTGCTCTAACTTCATTTCGTCCTCATCACACCAAGCATCATCTGAGTAGCATAACAATACTTCCAGCTCTCATCAATTGAGAATCCAATAGCACAAAATTACACAAATTTCTCCCTCCCTAACACTTATATGAGCGCCAATTTATAAGAAAATTGAAGGTAGTTTCTCAATAAATGGAATTTAATGGCTTTCTAATAATAGGTGAGACATGTTTCCAAGTTCAGAGGTGATGGATGAACACTTGTATTCGAATTATGACAACTATGAGCTCTTCTAGAAGGCATTGGACATGTGGATATTCCCGGAACAATGATGATTTCGCTCCCAAGAGACCAACGCACCCTTCAGTGTTGGGAAAAGCACATAGTTCACCTTTGCATGGAGGTAAGTGCACTGCAATGTATTTAGACCCATGTAGAGGAGCGTTGATGAGTCAATGTGTCATACAATCTATACTTCAAACCTTGGAAATCTCACAATTGAAGCCATCAATGGAATGTCTTCACTTAGGGAATATAGCAACTGAATTAATGGGATGATAGACCCTATTCATTGGTCTTGGGGGATGATACCCAATTTGACCAGGTCTTGGGGGATGATGCCCAAATTGACCTATAATAGCTGCCCCCTAAAGCATAAAGCCAAAATATTATTTTTATGAGATGCTTTATGATGTGATGAGTAGGATCTGAAGCGAACGGTAACGTGCATCAATTTGCAATACATTACATCATGATATCTTACATCTTGGACATGAATTGCTGAGGGAGGCATACCCATGCTCAGCACCTAAACTATCATAACATGTACATAATTCAAAAATTCATCTACATCACAATGTTTCCCGATATATACATTCCTACAGATATAGGCCCATGTTTGGATGACGATCTGTATGTAAATCCATCGAATATATTATGCGTACAATTCCTAAAATCGCAGCCCAGATGGATGAAACTAGATCTGGGGTCTTCTTATCTCGTTCACTCGATCATTCAAGTACAATTATAACCATGTGAATATATGATCTGAAGTCAAACATGGGAAGACATCGTTTTATTACCAGCCAACAATGTGAGTTGTTAATAGACGCGAGAAAACCACCATTGATTTTAATGGCTCTTAAGGTTCTGCATCACAATTTGCAAGGCGTGAATATATGATTTCTTTTCGAATGCCAAACAAAATCTTTCGGTTGAAGGTCCAGAAGCGAGAAACCTGCCAATGATGTAGCAAGCTCCAAGGTACTAGAAAGACGTTTCTAAGTTAACTTCCTGGATGATGAGTTGATGTCGACAAGAAGAAACTTTATCGGGAAACGGGAGTAATGCCTTTAGAGGAAAAATGTGACTTTATGTAGCAATGTTTAGGGATGGAAGTCATGAAAATGAAGTTTTATGAGTATTGTAGAAGATGAGGAATTACTGGATGACTTCTCTTGAACATATTGGCGACACTGAAATGAGTTGGCAGCATTGACCCAAAACCGAAGTGATGATATGATGAACCATTAAGAAGATTACCCAACCCAAAAGTCACGGTGATGGAGTGAAAGTGTCATGTTCAAGAGCGACCTACTACCATAAAGTGTTATGTTATTTTTCCCAAATTTTCCCCAGTCATTGCTGACCAGTACCTCTTTACTTTTTAACAAGCTTGACAAGGGTAACATATGCTTGATCTATAATTCGACCCTTCGAGTGAATCCATCGCTATTTAATGATTTAACGAGTCTAGTGATAATGAAACTTGATCTTGCCATGATCAACAAGTTCGTCGCTATTCTATGTTTTAACGAGTCTAACGACAGTAAAAACCTGGTCCTTTTTCATGTTTAGAGAGTTTGAAAAAAAGGACAAAAAGAAAACTCCATGAGTTCTTTTTCGGTACTGTCACTTTCCAGTCCGAAATGTAAATGAGACTGAAGGAAAACCTCTTAGCCATGTTCGACTAAGATACCTATTATATTATAACTATAATAGAATTATAATATATTATAATTATAATAATACTATAATTATAATATATTGCTCCATATTATAGTAATATTATTTAGGATAATATATATTAGTATTATTATATCATTAAGTATAATTATTATTAATATAACAATATGTCTAAATAGTATATATTCTTGGTAATTATTATTATATATTATATTATTATAATATATTATGTTAATTATTTTATACATATAATAATAATATTAATAATAATTGCCAATAATTATTATATTATTATTAATATAATAATTTGTTATAATAGTATCTTTAAATATTATAATAAACATCTATATAGTTTATATTATAATTATACCTTAATTATATAATTAATATAAACTATTATATAATTATAATTTAATCATTTAGTTTATTATTATAATTAATTAAATTATATAATTTATTAATAATTATACATAATAAATTCTAATAAGAAACCTTATTATAATAATTATTTCTCTATTAAACATGTTAAATAATAATGCCGTGTTTAATTATATATTAATCTCTTTATTTGTAAATAATAAATAAATAAATGATTTATTTATCATTTTAAGAATGTGGTTAAGTAATAATCAGATAAATAAATATTATTAAGATACTATTATTTGATATATTTACAAATCTTGTTAAGTAATTAAAAATCTTCGTGTCCTATAATATAAATAAGTTATTTATCTTATTTATCTTATAATATAAATATAAATATTATATATTTATATTTTTTATTATCTTATAGATGATGATCCCAATATAAAATTATACTATTATAATTATTATAAAAAAAGCTAATAATTAATATTATTATATAGCTTCATAATAATTAATATAGTTATATTAGTTAATAATTATATAACTATATAATTATATATAGTTATATATAATAATAATAAGTTATATTAATATAAGTTATAAGTTATATATATAATATTATATATAACTATATATAATTATATAATATAAATAAGTAAGATTTTAATTAAAAATAAGATAAATATTAAATATATCAAATTACCTCTTTTTTAATTACTTATATAAATAATTTTATAATTTTATATTGGTATCATCATCTATAAGATAATAATAATATAAATATATAGTATTTATATTTATATTATAAGATAAATTACTTATTTATATTATAGGGCACGAAGATTTTTAATTTCTTATTTATATTATAATAAATAATATAAATAAGATTTTAATTAAAAACAAGATAAATATTAAATATATCAAATTGCCTATTTTTAATTACTTATATAAATAATTTTATAATTTTATATTGGTATCATCATCTATAAAATATAATAATATAAATATATAATATTTATATTTATATTATAAGATAAATAAGATAAATTACTTATTTATATTATAGGGCAGGAAGATTTTTAATTACTTATTTATATTATAATAAATAATATAAATAAGAAATATTTTAATTTAAAATAAGATAAATATTAAATATATCAAATTACCTATTTTTAATTATCACGATTTTTAACTACTTATTTATATTATAAGATATTTAAGATAAATTACTTATTTCATATTTATTTATCTTATTTATATCATAAGATAAATAAGATAAATTACTTATTTATATTATAGGATAAACTATTTCTTATTAGGAAGATAATACTATTATTAACTATTATAATTTAATAAATAATTATAATACAATTATAATAGTTAAATATAATTATAATAGTTAATAGTACTATTATTAATTAAATTATAAATAATATATAATATAATTTATATATTAGTAATTTATCTTATATATTACTAATATATAAGATAAATTATATATTAATTACTTATTTATATTATTATTCTTATATAAAATATATAAGAATAATAATTATATATTATTATAATAATAAACTTATATTAATTATAACTTATAATATAATATTAGTTATATTAACTTATATTATTATAATAATATATAGTTATATTAATATAATAATTTGATATATTTGATATAATATATTATTAATTAATATAGTTAATATATAATTTTAATTTTTAATACTTATTATGAATAGTTTAATAGTTCATAATTATATATTAGTTATTATTATTTATTAAATAATAATAGTTAACAATAGTACTTATTTATATTATTATTATATATAAACTAATAATAATAATTTATTTTATATATTAGTAATAACTAAACTGATATATTATAATATAAACCTAGTAATAATATAATTCATTAATATTATAATGGATATAGGGGATCTGCCTTTCACTTTGAGGATCTATTGGAGGAGGCTATTTTATTGATCATATCAGATTAGCCACACTTTCTAGATCTGTATTTTTCAGTAGATCTACAGTCTTAGATCTCAAATATACAACTTGTACTTGGTGTTTTGCTGAAAACCTTTGAGGGGTTCTTTAGAAGAGCTTGTATAGTGCATGGATCTGATATAGATCTAAATTTTGAGGCACATATCAGCTCTAGATCTGATGTATAATCTATTGCTATTGTAGAGCCAATAATTTAACGTTGTAAGGGTTTTCCAGCTTTTCTATCTTATTGCAGCACCTCTTATTGAGGGATTTTGTTCATTGGAGGCTTGTTTTTCTTGTTATGCATATTATGGGCCAATTCTTACACATATTTTGTTGTTGTAATAACATATGAAAGGTCTCCATATTGGCCTCTTTCTTTATGATGATCTGCAATATTGTTCCAACATTTTGCAATATATTCCTGATTTTCCCATTTGGGAATATTACACAGAACAACAGAAGAAAGACAATTATTATTTTCTCTAAGACAAATAGATAAATAGAAAGGAAAGAAGCCTACTTGTGATCCTTTTTCTCTCCTTATCCTTCTGTCGTTGTTGCCTTCACTCTCGATCCAACTAAAGCTGCTAGATAGATTCCTGCAATCAAAGATAGAGAACAGCAAAAAACATAAAAATATACAAATTTCTACTTATCTTAACCAAATCGAATCGATTAGATCTAAGAATACATACACAATTGAGAATGCAGTTCACAAGATATAAGCATACATATGAGAAAATGAACAGATATATTTATTAAGAAAGTAGGAGAAGAATATTACAACCAATAGATCGATTCATCGTCAACCTACTCCAACTTCATTTCATCCTCATCACACCAAACATCATCTCAGTAGCATAACAATACTTCCAGCTCTCATCAATTGAGAATCCAATAGCGCCAATTTATAGGGAAATTGAAGGTAGTTTCTCAATAAATGGAATTTAATGGCTTTCTAATAATAGGTGAGACATGTTTCCAAGTTCAGAGGTGATGGATGAACACTTGTATTTGAATTATGACAACTATGAGCTCTTCTAGAAGGCATTGGACATGTGGATATTCCCGGAACAATGATGATTTCGCTCCCAAGAGACCAACGCACCCTTCAGTGTTGGGAAAAGCACATAGTTCACCTTTGCATGGAGGTAAGTGCACTGCAATGTATTTAGGCCCATGTAGAGGAGCGTTGATGAGTCAATGTGTCATACAATATATACTTCAAACCTTGTAAATCTCACAATTGAAGCCATCAATGGAATGTCTTCACTTAGGGAATATAGCAATTGAATTAATGGGATGACAGACCCTATTCATTGGTCTTGGGGGATGATACCCAATTTGACCAGGCCTTGGGGGAGGATGCCCAAATTGACCTATAACAGCTGCCCCCTAAAGCATAAAGCCAAAATATTATTTTTATGAGATGCTTTATGATGTGATGAGTAGGATCTGAAGCGGACGGTGACGTGCATCAATTTTCAATACATTACATCATGATATCTTACATCTTGGACATGAATTGTTGAGGGAGGCATACCCATGCTCAGCACCTAAACTATCATAACATGTACATAATTCAAAAAGTCATCTACATCACAATGTTTCCCAATATAGACATTCCTACAGATATAGGCCCATGTTTGGATGACGATCTGTATGTAAATCCATCGTACAGATGATGTGTACAATTCCTAAAATCGCAGCCCAGATGGATGAAACTAGATCTGGGGTCTTCTTATCTCGTTCACTCGATCATTCAAGTACAATTATAACCATGTGAATATATGATCTGAAGTCAAACATGGGAAGACATCGTTTGATTACCAGCCAACAATGTGAGTTGTTAATAGACGCGAGAAAACCACCATTGATTTTAATGGCTCTCAAGGTTCTCATCACAATTTGCAAGGCGTGAATATATGATTTCTTGTCGAACGCCAAACAAAATATTTCGGTCAAACGTCCAGAAGCGAGAAACCTGCCAATGATGTAGCAAGCTCCAAGGTACTGGAAAGACGTTTCTAAGTTAACTTCCTGGATGATGAGCTGATGTCGACAAGAAGAAACTTTATCGAGAAACGAGAGTAATGCCTTTGGAGGAAAAATGTGACTTTATGTAGCAATGTTCAGGGATGGCAGTCATGAAAATGAAGTTTTATGAGTATTGTAGAAGATGAGGAATTACTGGATGACTTCTCTTGAACATATTGGCGACACTGAAATGAGTTGGTAGCATTGACCCAAAACCGAAGTGATGATATGATGAACCATAGGTATGATGAACCGTTAAGAAGATTACCCAACCCAAAAGTCACGGTGATGGAGTGAAAGTGTCATGTTCAAGAGCGACCTACTACCATAAAGTGTTATGTTATTTTTCCCAAATTTTCCCCAGTCATTGCTGACCAGTACCTCTTTACTTTTTAACAAGCTTGACGAGGGTAACATATGCTTGATCTATAATTCGACCCTTCGGGTGAATCCATCGCTATTTAATGATTTAACGAGTCTAGTGATAATGAAACTTGATCTTGCCATGATCGACAAGTCCGTCACTATTCTATGTTTTAACGAGTCTAACGACAGTGAAAACCTGGTCCTTTTTCATGTTTAGAGAGTTTGAAAAAAGGGACAAAAAGAAAACTCCATGAGTTCTTTTTCGAAAATTTGTCACTCAGGTCCGAAAAAGTGTAAAATGATACCTAAGAAAACCTCTTAGCCATGTTCGACTAAGGTTTTCCTTTTTTGTAGATAAACTATCTCAGTCTGGAAAAGGGTTAAACTTATACTGAGTAGATGTCATTTCATTTACTTTTACAAGCTCGAAAAGACAAGTGCTCGGCAATATTTTCACATTATCGAAGTCTGAAAAGAGCTAAAAGAAGACTCCAGGGGGTTCCTTTTTCTCATTTATCAAATCTCGAAAAAGAGATAAAAGTGTGCTTTAACTCCTTATTCATTTTTATCAAAGCTTGAAAAAAGAGGATAAAAGTATGCTTTGTGGCCAAATCATTCTTGAATATATGTGCACACTAAACTCATTGTATCAGCTGTAAAACTTGTTTAGAGAACCATCAAACAGATTAAAAATACCCGTTTTATACTAAAAATGAATAAAAACCATAGTCACGGCATTAAATATCATTTAAAATAAGAAAAATGACTAATAAAACGATTTTTTACCATTCCATAGTTACCATTTGAAAATTAGGAGCTCTGAACCAATTTTTCCCTCGAACGTCAGCGGTCGATTGTGACAGTTTCAGTGGAATATTTCTCTTGCCATTTGATCCAAGTTGGAGCTATGAACCTTCTCTTTCTTTTAGTATCATTTATGTTGCATTTCATGGTAAATTTTTAGGGTTTTGAGCCTCTTAGGGTAAATATATTACGTTTTAAGGGAAACGCACCATTGAATGTGTTAGTGTCAGTATTGGTATACTTCCACCAGGGATCAAAACACATTTACATGTGCATCTTAGGTGTCCCATACTGAATAAATTTTTTATCATTCCGTTAGGTCATGACATAAATTTTCTCCGCTGGTGGTTTTCCTTGTCAAATAAACTTTTTCTGCCTCCAAGATTCATATTGATGACTCATTCCCATGTCCCTTTGAGCATAAGAATACCTATGAAATTCTCTGTTTTACTTGAAAATCTTTTAAGTCAAAATTTCATTCAAAATCAGGTCAAAAAAACAGTCTCATTAGGTCACTAGGATTTTGCATTTTTCAAGGTTTTTCCTTTATTCCGATGAGGTCAACACACATATATGAGAGGGATTGAAACAAGATCATCATGATTATTCCATTATGTTTTAAGGATTGTATTTTCAATTTCAGGACTTTTTATCAAAATGTCATTTTGATAAAAAAATCATTTATGTAATTTATTTTATTTTTTCAAATGTAATTTTATTCTACTATATGTAATTATTTAATCCCAAAGATGTCAAAGTGAACATGCCAAGCCTCAATGAGAAAAATAAAATCCAACTCCATGACTTCAGCAACCTGCAATGCAAAAAGTGTCAAATATTATCAATGATAAAAGGAAGAAGACTTCAAACATTAGAAAAGTGGATATTCAAAGTTAAATAAAAATTCCACATGCTTATAAAGCCTATTTAACATTTCAAAAGGGTCATTGTTTCCTTTCAAAGTGTAAGAAGCATTCATCAAGGAAGAAATTTGTGAATTTTTTAGTGAAATTGTGCTAAGTTTCTCGACGTTACGCGTTCTGCACTTGGCGTTGCATGTTTGCACCAGCACTGTGCGCCTGTACCTTGGCGATACACCCTTGCCCGAAATTTTCAGCGTGTTTTTTGAAGGCGATGCGCACCTATAGACTGGCGTTGCATGTTTGTAAAAGCATTGCGCGCTCACCAATGGCAATGCATGCCTAGCCAGGGAAAGTTACTAAGTGATCTAGCAACCCAAATGAGTTCAAAATTTCTCCAAACTTTGCCAAAGTCCTCCAAACAACCCTCAAAGAAGTAAGTGCATATTTTAACCTTGATTTTAAGCTTTTGGGTCATTATTAAATGAATTGAAGTGGAACCCTAAGGAAACCTTAATTACAAGTTTGTGATCACAGTTTTTACACTTGTTTCATCCTCCTAAAATAATATTAGTCGTAAAAAAGGTATTTTCATTGATTTAGGATTTTATTGATCTAGTTTGTCCCTTCAATCATTCCCTGCATCCATTCCCTTTCACTCATTTCCTACACTCATTCCCTTCACCTTTCAAGCTATTCATTTCATCCTCTTCCCCTCATTCATTTCACTTGCACTCTAGGGTTTCACAAATCAGAGTTTAGAGATGTCAAAAGAAGAAGATAGTGGCATTGTTGGTGAGGAACAAATGCCAAGGATAAATGACCATAAGGGAGGGAAAATAAATAGGTTTGAACCCATCACCACAAGAGAACTTATGTCTTCTCCTCTCACTGTATCTTGCTTCAAGCATGTGGGCTGCTTTGAGTTCTGTGAGAGAGTGCAGCAAGTCCAAAATCACCCGGAGTTAACAAGATTATTCATCATCAATCTACATGAAAAACGGGTCAATCTTGTTGGGGTAACTTTTTAGATGTCCACCAATGCCATTGTAGCTGCTACAGGGATACCTAGTGTGGGAGAGAGGTGGTTTAAACAAGAAAACCTGGATATGCGTTATTTTGAACCATACCTCAAACCTAGGTATAAATATCACAACAAGTCCATTTTCCCTTTTTCTCATCTCCTTGACCGGTATGTGCCCATGATGAGGATAATAATTAAATATTTCACTTTTTAGGGAAGGTTTTCCCGCCTCTACTCATACCATATCCGTCTTCTTATGCATTTCACTAGAGTTAGAATTCTACACATACCATACTATCTTTTCCGTAGCATTGGCAAGATGGCTTACATTATGCAAAAGAGGGATTACAATCAGCAAATGCAGAGCCTATTTCATCATTCACTCATCAAAATGGTGGTCATGCATCAGCTGCAGTAGAAAAACATTTCATGGGATGCATTCATTGCAAATGAGGTTTTCACTACCGCACCTTTTCATCATGAGAAAAATATACCTTCATCATCTCATCCTCTCGTACCCTCTTCTCCATCACATCCCACTGCTCATACATCTCCACCCACTCACATCCATTCACCTCATGTTTATCCTTACTTATCACCCTTCTACAACCCTTCACCATCACATCATGATACTAGAGCATCAAGCGGTGAAAGGGACATTGAGGCAGCTGGCACAAAAATGATTGATATTAAGCCATTTCCTTTGACATATTAGAGAGGCCACAGGAATATGTTTGCTTCACATGGTGTGAAAGGGGCCATGCTTTCTTCATCAGCAAAATAGGTAGACAAGGGCAAGTAAAAGGCTACGGAGCATATCATTATTGAGGAGGAGGAAAAACATGAAACTGAGCAGGAGTTTTAGTTGATTGACCTTGATGATGATGAGCAACTGAAGACAAAGCAGACCATCAGTGAGGTCAGAGAAATCAGAGCTCAAAGAGAGGTAGTAAAGGCCAAGGCCTTGCTGGATAAGACCTTGGGCAGTTTTGATGACAGTTATGATGAGGAATATCAGCTTCTGAGATAGATACCGAGGATAATTGGGCTAAAGAAGGCTTTAGCTCAGGAAAGGCAAAAAGAGGTTGAGTTGGCAGAGCAGCTTACTCCAAGTGAGTTGCTTGCCATGGAGATTAGAAGAGATAGAGAGTCTTGGCTTGAGAGACCCAATTTTCATCTGGAGGGCCAGCTAGAGAAGGCAAAGAAAGACATTGACATTCGGAGGAAGATGGCGAAACATTATGCCATGAGAAACAGGATTGCAATGGCTAAGCTCAAACGAGCCCATGAAAAGATTAGAGATTTGACTAAGTCAAAAGAGAAGGAGAAATTGAAAATTATTTCTGAGGTGTCCCTCTAGGCCTCCAACCCTTGATCAGCAAGAAAATTCCAATTTTGGCACACCTTGTGCAAATTTGGATTTTCTTGATAGTTTAGCACACAGAAAATTAGTTAAACGCACAACACCACTGGCACTGCGCTCTTTTTTGGACCATCCAAATGGAAAATAGTAAGCCACCTCATGTTCCTAGTGATGATTACATCAACCTCATAAATTTTCAGGATATTTGGAGCAGAACTGGTCACTCAAAGGGGCAAAAAACCACCAAACAATCATGTTTCTGCCCTCTTTTTGACCCTAGCGCTACGCGTTTACCAGTATTGGGAGAACATTTTTTTTATAGGGAATATGTGAACCATTTTGGAAAGTGAAAGAATATTTGGAAATTATACTCAGATACCTTTCCAATGAGATATCATGCAACTTATTTTGACAACGGGAAGGCCTCCAAAAGTGGCTTACAAAACAGGTCAATTTTTCTGTCATGGCGTTGCGTGTTTACCAGGAAATTTACATTTTCACCAGTTTCTATAAACTTTGAAGTTTCACCTATGTTTCACTTTTTACTTTGGGTAAATGAGAATTTACTAATTTAAATATCATGTTTTAATTTTACCTAAGGTAGATACATTAGGTAAATCATTCGTTTGAAGTCAAATGTATATGTTCTAAAAGAGAGTAACGAGTCACTTTCCTCATCCTAGTCTTTAGCTTTCAGTTCAGTTTTTGGTGTAACAACTCCCTCACCTCATGGATTCGACCCCTGAGGATGAGAGGAAGTGGTTTTGAGGTCTATAAGGTGTAGTTTTTCAGTCTTTGTAATGGTTGGCATCAGTTGAACAGATTGTATTGATCAAGTATCATTCTGGCTTGGACATTAATGGAAAATTGCAGCTATTTTCTTGGGATCCCTGTGATATGAGTTTTAAACATTGTTTCTTCTCTGTAATTGATTTGTTAGAATGTATTGTTAATTCATAAACCATTTCACATCTATAATATACTTGATTTCAAGTTTGAAAGACAGAATTCATATTTAGTTATGCTTTGTTTTGGGAAATTAAGTATAATGTGTTCATTTTCTTGAGTTTAGGGAAAATACATTTCATATACTTTCCTTAGCTACTAACCAGTCTTTCCATCTCATTTAATACTCTTTGAATGTTTAAAATTTTTACCTTCCTTGCCCCATCAAGAATACTACAATTTCATCCTCTTAGCCCTGATCTATCCCCTTGACCTAATCCTTGTTCAGTGAGCCCAACCTTAAAATAAAAATCAAAACCCCTTGTTTTCCTTAGCTAGCCTAAAATATTTTTCATCCATCCCTCTTGGCTATGATTCTATCAAGATATCCCTCTCTGATTTGGTAGGGCTAGATACCAAGTCCAAATTTTGGTTTGAGGTTACCTCAGGATTGCCTTTTTCAACCTAAGGATCAATCCGAGTTATAACATTTTAGCGACTCCACTGGGGAAGAAAAGAGTAATCAGATCAACCCCAGTAATAAGCTTTCATTGGAATTATTTAACTTGTGGATTATAATTTTTAGAGTTTATTCAAAGGCTGAATTGAAAAAATTTTAAATTGCATATTGGTTTTTTAAATTGGACATACTAGCTTCCCGAAGATACACCAGATCCAATCCCGATACGAATCCTCCCACTATTGTTAGTAAGCCTCAAAACGCTGGAAGAAAAGGTAAATTTTTTATTGAGACTTCTAGTTCAGCCGGAAATCAAGCAGAAATTAATTCCATTCCCAGAGCTCATTCATTTCCCGAAGGGTTAGAAAATTTGCAAGATATTGAATTTGATGTAAATTTTGAGCATAGTTTATTCCAAATTAAATCTTTGAGTTAGATTGACGATACAGTTGTTGATTCCTCCATTTCCTTCCACAGTCCCATTGAAGATCAATTTTCACACTCTCAATTAGGGTTTCAATCAAGGTCTCAATCAGCAACATAATTTTTACAATCTCTTAAATATTTCCAGAACTACTCTTCGCAAGTAAGTACTTGGCTAGAAAGCAGACCTCAGGTCTCACCTTCTTCTTCCATCACTTCATCTACCATTACTCAGAATATCCCTTTTCCCCCTCCTTCTTCCTCATCCATTGTTCACACTACTCAGTCAGGGAAAATTCTTCATTTGATCACATCAAGCATCCAAATTCCTGTTATTCCTATTGATCATCCTCCACCTCCACCTCCAGTCATGGCTGCAAGATATGATCCCCTTTTTCTCCCTCAAAATCTGGGTCAGATTCCCGCAGATTATCAAACCAAAATCCCTTTGTTTGATGATAGTCAGCCTATAACAGCTCAAAAACATGTAGATAAGATGAATGAATTTTTTTATCTGCATGAAGTTGATATAGAGGATGTGAATATGAGGTTTTTTGCATAAAGCCTGGGAGGAGAAGTAATAAAATGGTTCAGATCTCTACCTCCAGCTACTATTGATACCCTAGAAGTTTGTCATCGTCAGTTTGTAGAAATGTGGGAAGAATCCCTTTCGAATCCTATCCAAATTTGAAAACATCAAAAGGAATGTTGGTGAGTCTGTTCAAGATTATTGTGTGAGATTTAATACAATGGATAATGCTCTTCCTACACATATGAAACCACTGGAGGGTGTGGTTTTGGTCAAATTTCCAGATGGATTCGATGTTGATATGGCATATCAGTTGCGTGAACGTGATCCTACAACTTTAGCAGACATGCAGAAGAATGTTGTAAGTGTGGAATCAAATTTGTTGGCCAAGAGAGCAAGGATGAGATCAAAAAAGAGAGTGACTATAAAGGAGGAGACATCTACTTCTGATGCAAAAATGGATTCATTACTCCGGACTATGGAGAAGATGGTTAACCGATTGTCTATTTCAGAGAGACCTGAACCGCAGATCCGGAAGCCAAATTTCAGAGGAACATAGCAGTAGTTGAGAATCAAGCAAAGAGAGAAGAAAGCACCTGACCAATCAGCACAACAACAACAACATATTAGGACCCCATTGCAGCAGAATTATCTCCAATCAAAGGAGGAAGAAGATGAAGATCCGGTGATTGAAACAAATCATTTATTTACAGCAGATGGGTTACCCATGTGTTGAGCCCCAAAGATGTTCTTCTCTTTCACCACATTCTACTTCATTTTCTTTGTCCCTCATCAATTACAGGCTTAACTGATCAATAGGATTAATTAAAATTGCTTTAAGAATTTATATAATGACTAACTTGCTATGTTTTTATGATTTTGTTGGTGTAGTAATTTTGACTAAGACTCGGCTACAGAATACAGGCATTCCGTAGCTAGTCGTCTGTTCTGTAGCCATCCTCATGTTTATGTAGGTTCCAGGTGTCACTGTAAAGAAAAAGGCATATGGGTGAAATCCACAACACCTCCCCGTCATCTCTTGCTCTCCACGAAGTCTGAGTTAAAGTATCAAAGCGGTTATGCACGTAGAAGAGAAGCAGTTTCCTATCAAAACACGGACTCTACAGATGTCTGCAGTAAAGCACAAGACTGTTAATAAGGGTTTTAATTTGATTAGAAGTGGGAAAGACACTTATCCCTGTTTTTCTCAAAGAGTAGTTATGTAATTTCATTATAAGTATGACTCGGGAGACCGAGAAACCGTTGGTTAGATTTTGTTTTGTTGCTAGATCTTTGAAGGCCGTAAATACTCTGTTTTGAAGAATTTCCCCTTTAATGAAAGAAACATCATTTTATTGCACGAGCTGAGTCAATATTGAGTAGATTTGCGTGCTACTCCGGTGGTAGAGGGCCCCTGCTACCTGAGGAGCTTTTTTCATATGATTTAGATAAGTAACTTAGTCTCGTTTCATTCCTAGTTCAATTGACTTTCTGAATTTTGTGTTTTATATTCACTTACATTGGATGCTACAGTTTAGTCTCGTTCTTACGTACTCTTCCAAAAAATCACTAATGTCAAATGAGGTGTAACTGTAGTATTTTAGGAGTTAGTTTTACGTTCTTATGCTCAATTACATCAGTTGTACAACTAGTCATGATCTTATAAACTCTTCCAAAATATCACTAATTTCGGATGGGACATAGTTGTGGTGTTTTAGAGCTTTGTTGTATTTTGTTGAATTTTATGCTTTCATGTTCATTTACATAACATGTTGCAGCCAGTCCCGTTCTACAAACTATTCCAAAATACCACTAATTCTGAATGAGATAGAGCTGAAACATTCCAGTAATTAGTTGCATCCTTAGTCTAGTTGTAGCACTCCGGAGGTAGATGTCATTTTAGTTTAGTTCTGTCACTATATTTCAAGTTTGATAATGGCACTCTAGTTCAGTTTTAATTCACTGCATTTCAAGTTAGATTAGTGGCATTCTAGTTCAACTTTGTTCACTATATTTCAAGTTAGGTTAATGGCATTGTAGTTTAGTTGTGGTCATTGTGTTTCAAGTTTGACCAATTGCATTCTCAGTGTTATCCATTGTTCTTTAGGTTGTATTCATTGTCAATATTAAATTTCATGGCCTTCATAATCTACAAACTAATTTTGTTCTAACTTTCTATTCATGTATCATCATATGAACAGGAATAAGTTAGTGATATCAGTTTAAGGCCTTGATTGTTCTGCAATCCTTTGCAATTTCACAATTAAACCTTTCTTTCCAAAAACTATTTTAGAAAATCTCTACTTTTGAATAAGGTTTAGTGGTGACAAGTTGAGCTGCAGAATGAATTGATCTTAGCATGACAAGTTAATTCAGAGTAGAAATCTTATTGTGTTACAAATAGTCTTTTTCCAATTGTGTTCCAATAAACTTCTAGCCATGGATGAGATTATTTGTAATATTGTAAGATGATTGTGTACTTAGGAGAGCCTCATTTGTACTAAACTTGTCCTTTTCTCAAAACTATTCCAACATATCCCTAATGAATGAATTGGATGAGTTCATGCTATGAGTTATTGAGTTCATGATTGTGATTTATTTCCTTACTAGGAGTCATTATCAAGCTTTGCATTTTCTGGTCTTTAGTGTCATACACAGTTTAGAGTAGGTTTTGCTTTGTTTTAGTGTAACCATCCACTTCTCTTTACCAACACTTAGTTCTTTTCCTTCTTGACATAAAACCATAAAACCAAAAACATCATAAGAACACTAAACACAACGTAGTGAGAAACAGATACCTAGGCACATATAGTGCACCACACTTCAGCAGTTTACTGACCCTGGTTGATAATTTATGACCTCAATTTAGGAACACTAATTTGAGCACAACATTTTGGCGTCTTTTCCAGGGAAGTGTAGCTTGGTAGCCTTGTTTCTTACCACCCAAAAACAATGATATGCGTAGAGAAAGAGACTCAAGGGGTAGATTCATAAAAAGCAAAAGCTTTATTCCTAGAACACCACTTGTTTCACCAAGACCAAGAGCTAGCACACCTCCAGCTCAAACCCACATTTCATCCTTTATTGATCCTAGACTTCCAGAGGACTTAAGATTAGATATTCCATCAAAATACTTTCCACCTTACCCACTGAACCTGCCTTGGAAGAAGATTCGGGAACCCCTGCTAGGGACATAAACTTTTCAACTTCTACAGAAGAATCAACTATGGCAGAAGGAATCAGAGGAAGAGGAAGAAGAGAAATGGGAAGCTCTTTTGGGTTTCCTATAGTAGATGAAGAAACCAATACAACTATGAAAAACATTTCACCCTCTGTCCTTCCAAACTTTTATGGACTTAAAACTGAAGACCCTGAAACCTTCCTATTTGAATTTGAAGTCCTATGTAGAACCTATGACTACTTACAAGATGCTCAAAAACTTGAACTATTTCCTTCAACATTGAAAGGAGCAGCATTGAAGTGGTTTATGAGTTTGATCAACAGTTCTATTAGGACATGGGAAGACATGAAACAAGCATTTCTAGAGAGGTATTTGGATTACTGTATGCCAGTCAACCATAAGGAGGAAGTGTTTAAAATGCTACAAAAAGAAGATGAAAATTTGGAAGATTTATTGGAGAGATTTCACTACAACATCAAAAGAGCAAAAATGGAAAATCTGGACCAAGACACTTTGAAAGCTCTTTTGTTGAAGACAATTAGGGATGAATGGTTAGATATCCTTAACATGATGGGAAAAGGGGATATATCTCAGCTCACATTACCTGAGATAGTTGAATTATGTATCAACCTTTCAAGAGGGAAATCTAAAACTGTGAAAGGACCAAGAGACCCTGCTCTTGCAAGGGCAAGTAAGTCTGCTACTGGGACAGTAAGTAGGGCAGAAATAGGACATATGCTTGATGAGTTTAAATCTGATATCTTGGGGAGTCTTAGTGAACAGATAGACACTCTTAAGTTACAAAATAAGCAAAAATCTGAATCTGATGCCTTAGCAATCTTTTGTCCCAAATGTAGAAAGAAACATGCCTTGAGAGAGTGCCCTTTGGATGCCAAAGTTGTGGAGACTTGTGTAATTTTTTTAGAAAAACATGAGACCAAGAGTTTTCCTTCACTTCCTAGTCTTAAAGTTGTCTTTCAAGAAGATACTCCTACAAGTTCCACAGAATCTCTCAATTTTGTCTCCAGGAGGCCTTGGCAAGGACCTCAAACACAAGGATTTCATGATCAGTTGTATAATCAACCCCCACTAAATTGGAATTCTTGGTAGCAACCTTGGCCCCAATTTCAAAATCAATCACAAGCTTGGGCGCAAGGAGCACAAAATCCCTATGGAAGATACTCTCAGTATTACCAATATCCACCATCCTATCCACCATATCTACATTTCCCTCCTCAACAAAATTTTCAACAAAATTCTCAAAATCCACAACATCAAAATCAACCACTTTCATTACCATTTCCTCAGAAAACAAATCAGTTTCCTGCCCAACCCATACCAAACCCCAACAATAAAAATCCTCAGAACACATACATGATAGAAGGCCAACAATTTCCAACTTATTTGATCACTCCTTTAGACCTTAGTGATGTTCAACTTAGGTCTGGAAGAATACTTGAAAAGAGGAAACCTTCTGTAATCATACAAGAGCAAGACAATTCTGAGGAAGATTCTCTACGGGTAAATAGAAGTCTTAAAGAGAACACAACTTTCCAAGACCCAAACATTGAAAAATAAAAACAAAAAGAACCAATAATTTCAACTTCTATATTAGAGCAGCCATCAACATCCACTTCTACACCTCCCTTTCCAGAAAGATTACAAATTGATAGGGGTGTAGAAAAACAAATCACGGTGCCTAATTATGATTTCCTAGATGATCTGAGAAATGTTTATATTAAGATCCCATTATTTCAAGCCATCAAGGAAATTCCAATCTTAGCAAAGAAAATAAAGGAGTTGAGCATGAAGAAAACAAGAAAAAGAATAAGAGAGATAAAGAAAATTCAACTGGCAGGAAAAATAGCAGATATCATGATGGGTAAGATTGCTATTCCAAAGTATCTAGACCCAGGAAATCCAATTGTTAAAATTCACATCAATGGAATTGAAATCCAAAACACACTCATTGATTTAGGAGCAGCAATCAATATTATGAGTAGACAAATCATGGATAAACTGAAACTTCCTAATCTTCTTTTTACACCCACATTATTACAATTAGCAGACAGATCTGTGATTAAACCTGATGGGGTAATAGAATACATTCCAGTGTCCCTATATTCTTGGGAGTATCCTGTGGACTTTATGATCCTAACCCCTAAGAATAATCTAGGAGGACACCCTATTATATTAGGAAGACCTTGGTTAGCTACAGTTGATTCTTTCATTAGCTGTAGATCCGGTGATATGTACATCTCTGATGGTATTTCAACCAATAAATTTACCTTGTATCCTCCAGCAAGAACAATTACAGAATTAGATGATACTCAATGGATAGAGGATGAAGAAGACTTACAACCTCTCTTCACAATTTCAGAAATTAGTGAAGATAGCCAGATTCTGAATACCTTGGAAAATTTTGAATCCTCTTTGGAATATAAACATGAACAATTTCAAGAAGAATCCAACATTGAGTTTTTTTCATCAAGGCATATGTCTCTCTATTCCATGGATAAATTTGGCAGCTCTACAATTGAGATATTTCCAGGCAAAACTTTAAACATAAACGAGAACCTAGAGAAATCTCAACAAGAAAATCTAGTCAAGATATTACAGAGACATTCTTCTGCATATGCATGGGAGTACACTGATATGAAAGGGATAAGCCCCAAGACTTGCACTCATCACATCTACATAGAGGAAAATTATAAATCAATTAGACAACCTCAGAGAAGGATGAATCCAAATCTTAGGGAGATTGTTAAAGAAGAATTGCAGAAATTATTGAATGTCAACTTTATCTATCCTATTTCAGATAGTCAGTGGGTTTCTCCTTTGGTGATTGTGCCAAAGAAAAATGGTAAATGGAGGGTATGTATTGACTACCGGGAATTAAACAAAGCTACTCTTAAAGATCATTTTCCCTTACCTTTCATAGATCGGGTGTTAGATACATTAGCTGGCAAAAAGTACTTCTCATTTTTAGATGGGTTTAGTGGTTATAATCAAATCCAAGTAGCACTGGAAGATCAAGACAAAACCACATTTACCTGTCCTTGGGGTACCTATGCTTACCGAGTATTTCCATTTGGACTATGCAATGCACCTGCAACATTTCAAAGGGAAGTACTAGGAATATTTTCAGATCTAATACATGATTGTGTAGAGGTATATATGGATGATTTCACAGTTTATGGAAACACATTTGAAGAAGCCTTATCAAACTTGGAAAAAGTTTTAAAAAGATGTAAAGAAGCAAATCTTTCACTTAGTCATGAGAAGTGTTTTATGATGTTTACTGAAGGAATTGTTTTAGGACATCACATTTCAGGGGATGGGATTAGAGTTGATGAGTCAAAATTTGAAGTCATCTCTAACTTATCTATTTCAAGTTGTCAAAAATATGTTAGGAGTTTTCTAGGATTCACAGGATATTATCGAAGGTTTATAGAAAACTTCACCAAGATAGCATCTCCACTTTTCAAATTACTTACCAAAGACTGTGAATTCAAGTGGAATCCTGATTGCCAATTAGCCTTTGAGACCCTGAAAACAAAAATTTCTGAAGCACCTATTTTAAGGGGACCTAACTGGAAGTTACCTTTTCATATTTCAACAAATGCCTCAGATACAGCTCTAGGAGCAGTATTGGGACAAAAAGACCTGATTCCTTATGCCATCTACTATACCAGTAAAAATTTGACTCCTTCAGAGTTAAACTATACTGTAACTGAAAAAGAGTTTTTAGGTGTTGTTCATGCCATAAACAAATTCAGACACTATATAACAGGCTATGAAACTTTTGTTCACACAGATCACTCTGCAATTAGATATTTAATGAAAAAATCAATTACTAATGGCAGAGTCATAAGATGGTTATTGCTTTTACAAGAATTCAACATTACCATTCTAGATAGGCCTGGAAAACAAAACACAGTAGCTGATTTCCTATCTAGACTCCAAAACATCCAAGACAATACCCCAGTTGAAGATCAATTTCTTGATGAATATCTTTTTGCAATTTCTACTCAAACTCCTTGGTTTGCTGACATTGCTAATTATTTAGTTTCAGGGAAATTTCCTTCAATAATGAATGTAAGAGACAAAAGAAAGATCATTTATGACAGTGCAAAATATTCATGGGTTGCTAATGAGTTATACAAAACAAGTCCAGATTTTATCATTAGGAGATGTGTTCGGGAAGATGAGATTCCTGAGATCCTCAAGGCATGTCATGATGAACCTTGTGGCGGACACTTTGCTGATAAAAGGACAGCTTATAAGGTCCTTCATTTAGGATACTATTGGCCATCCCTTTTTAAATATGCTAAAGAGTATGTCAAAAGGTGTGACAGTTGCCAAAGGGTAGGGGAACCTTCTCCTTCAGGTGAGATGCCATTGCAGCCTCAGGTACATATTGAACCTTTTGAAAAATGGGCTTTGGATTTTGTAGGACCTATTAGTCCTCCATCAAGACAAAAGAGATATATATTAGTTTGCACTGATTATGTTACCAAATGGGTAGAAGCCAAGCCATTACTTTTTGCTAATGAAGCATCTGTAGTTAATTTTCTTTTTGAGGATATTTTTACTCGTTTTGGTGTCCCAAGGGAAATTGTTACAGATCAAGGAGCTCAATTCACATCAAGGCTAGTGGAACAAATGATGGAGAGGTACAAAATCAGACACATAAAATATACTCCCTATCATCCACAAGAAAATGGTCAAGTGGAATCTACTAATAAGGTCATTGAAGGGATCCTAACAAAGACTGTTCATTTGCATAGAAGAGATTGGGCAGATAGGCTTCCTGAAGCCTTGTGGGCCTATAGAACTACATGGAAAAGCACAACAGGCCATACTCCTTATGAACTTGTTTATGGAAAGCAAGTTTTGTTTCCCATAGAGTTCCAGATTCAAACTTTCAAAATGGCAGTTCAGCTAGGACTTGATCTATCAGAGGCACAAAAGCACAGATTGGAGTAGATTAATGAATTGGATGAGATCAGACAAGATGCAGTTCAGAAAACAAGTATAGTCCAACAGCAAAGGACTAGATGGCATGACAAGTACATCAAGGAAAAGAAGTTCAAAGAAGGTGACTGGGCTCTCTTGTTTGATTCAAATTTCAAGGATTTTCAAGGTAAATTCCAAACACATTGGCTTGGACCATATGAAATTATGAGAATTTTTTACAATGGAGCAATAAAAATCAGGACAATAGATGAAGAAAAGGTCACTTTTCTTGTGAATGGTCATAGATTGAAGCTGTATCACAAGCCACTTTCAAGAGAAGAATTTGTCAAAAGATTCCAGGAAAATAGTGATGTGAAGTTAATGAAGAAGAATTTTTCTTCTTCATCAACTTAATTGAATTTTCTGAAGTCAGATATTTGAAAAAAAAAATAATAAATAAAAATAAAGTATAAACATGAAAACTAATCTCTGATTAGCATGTTTATACAGAAAAGATAGAGTGAAAATCAGAATCTTTCTGACACTTTAGCTTTTCCATTTTGTTCTTTTTCTGCAAGCAGCTATTACAAGATCATAAGTGCAAACTCATAGTTCACTTATGATTCATTTTCATTCATCCATACTCCATTTCACTTCATTCATTCATACTTTATTTCATTCCATACTTCATTCATTTCATTCCATGGTCCACCTCATTTCCATCTCAGATTTTTAAATTTGATCTTTTCTGCAATTAAATAATACACATCAGAAGTTGCAGGGCACTTTTTCACTCCACTTCATAATTGTGATTCATTTCATTCCATTATTCACTTCACCCATACTCCATTTCACCATATTTCATTATCCATTTTTAACTCATTTCATACAACATTCCAACATTCCATTCATGCTTCAAACCATTCCATTCCATGTTTTAAGACTTCTACAAGTACATTCTGCAATCAATCAGACATTCTGCAGCCAGTCAGACATTCTGCAGCCAGAGACCCTGAAGGCACTATCCAGTAATCACCTGATTTAGCAACAAATTGATCCTGCATATCCAAGACAACAAGAAAAATCAAAGAAGTTATGAGGAACTGAAGATCAATGATTGAGGACAAGGCATATCAAAAACCACAAATAAAATCAAAGCAAAGGAAAAGGTATGAAATTATTATGGTAACAAATCATGAAAATTTTAGCATAGTTAAGTCATATATGATTCAAAAAGGTTATTTTAATTAGTCATGTTTATCATGCCTATCAACCATATCATAAAAACTTTGAAAAAAAAAAAACCCTGCCATCTTGCCACATCTCATCATCATTTAAAACTTAACGGTTAAAGTGCTGAAGTGATTTGATCAGTCACATCATTAGGCCAAAGTATTTAATGATGATTTTGAATTGCTTAACGAAATATCTCCGCGGTATTTTCTTCTGTGTTAGCTTTCAACTCATATGAACCACCTCACCGCATTATACTCATTTCAAAACCACTCCATATCATTCATTTCCGCAGCCAGTACTTAGCCATTCTGGTCTGTAAAAACAGAGGAAGCATATGTGGGGCAAAAACAACCCTTTAACAGCCATTTTCACCGTAAGCAGAGGAGCAGTAATTTCGAAGGATTGAAAAGAGAAGCTATGGGTCTCATAGTGAGGACCGAACCAGTTGGAGCCAAGTACTTGGAAGGTTATCCACAAATTAGAGAAATGTTAGAGCAAGCAAGGTGGTTGCAATTTTTGGAGAAATTTAGTGGTTTTCACAAAGAGGTGACTAAAACATTTGCAAGGTCCTTCAATGGAGCCGAGGTCGAAATAGGAGACATTAAATTCACTATTACAGAGGCTCTCATTGCAGAGGCAACGGAACTACCTAGACAAGGAGAAAGGTGGTTCAAAAATAGGGAATTCCATAACGAAGCATGGAGGAAAATGCTTAAGACTACAAGTATGGATGTTTCCATTTTTAAAAAGGGTATTCCTAGCTCGGCATTAAAGAATAAGTGGAGGAACATGTTATTCATTTTGCAAAAATTTATCACCTGTGAAGGTAGATTTGGTACTCTCTATGTCTACCATATTCGGTTAATGATGCATTTCTTAGATGAGGAAATTAATTTGCCCTTTTTCCTACTTCATAGTCTGAAAAGAATGGCCTCAAATGTTCAAAAAAGGGTTCAATTTCTAGAAACAACTTCAATATCACCATGGTTTAGTCAAAATCTTAATTGAATATCATTTGAGGAAAATGGGAGATAATTGGGAAAAATTTCTAGTGAGGAACCATTTTGAGGAACCCAAAGAATCTCCACCTGAAAGTAAACCTACAAGAAGAAGCAGGAGAAGGGAAATTTCCAAAGCTATTGAAGTTGAAACTGGTAAATCAATTCAAGAGGACAATGAAGAGATGATTTCTAAGAAATTGGCTCAAATAAAGAAGTAGCTTAAGAAGGAAAGAATAATAAGAAAATATGCCAAAGACAGAGGAGAAGGGCCATCTCAACCAAGACGGAGCCACAGACTTAGAGGAATACTAAAGAAAACAGAGGTTAGACAAACAGGGATCATAAACATTGAGGATGAAGAAACTCCGGAAATTGACCCAGCACAACAACAAATTTACAATTATATTGAGTCATTAGAGAGGAGAGCTTCAGAAAGTAGAGACAGAACTCCCAGCCCACCAAAATCTGAAATTGATGTGCTAAGAAGAGATAAGTATGAGTTAGAAGTACTCAATAGGCATATCAAGAATGAGAATGACATTTTGAGGGAGCAGGTGAAACTAAAAAGTGATATGAATTCAACTTTGTCTCTACAAATGGAGAAATTGTACAAGACCAGTGAAAAATTGAAGAATAAAAACAAAAGGCTAATCAGGGCACTTACAAATTTAAGATTCAAGTTAGTCATAAGGAAGCCCAGAAGACCATTGACTATTAGACAAAGCAGAAGAAGAGGGTTGGATGTCCTAGAAAAGGTCTCAGAGTACATGGAGTAGTTGCATCAGGACATGCAAAAACTTTGCAGTGGGGGTATGTTGAGCCCCAAAGATGTTCTTCTCTTTCACCACATTCTACTTCATTTTCTTTGTCCCTCATCAATTACAGGCTTAATAATCAATAGGATTATTTAAAATTGCTTTAAGAATTTATATAATGACTAACTTGCTATGTTTTTATGATTTTGTTGGTGTAGTAATTTTTACTAAGACTCGGCTACAGAATACAGGCATTCTGTAGCCAGTCGTCTGTTCTGCAGCCATCCTCATGTTTATGTAGGTTCCAGGTGTCACTGTAAAGAAAAAGGCATATGGGTGAAATCCACAACACCTCCCCATCATCTCTTGCTCCCCACGAAGTCTGAGTTAAAGTATCAAAGTGGTTATGCACGTAGAAGAGAAGCAGTTTCCTATCAAAACACGGACTCTACAGATGTCCGCAATAAAGCACAAGACTGTAATAAGAGTTTTAATTTGATTAGAAGTGGGAAAGACACTTATCCCTATTTTTCTCAAAGAGTAGTTATGTAATTTCATTATAAGTATGACTCGGGAGACCGAGAAACCGTTGGTTATATTTTTTTTTGTTGCTAGATCTTTTAAGGCCGTAAATACTCTGTTTTGAAGAATTTCCTCTTTAATGAAAGAAACATAATTTTATTGCACGAGCTGAGTCAATATTGAGTAGATTTGCATGCTAATCCGGTGGTAGAGGGCCCCTGCTACCTGAGGAGCTTTGTTCATATGATTTAGATAAGTAACTTAGTCTCGTTTCATTCCTAGTTCAATTGACTTTCTGAATTTTGCGTTTTATATTCACTCACATTGGATGCTACAGTTTAGTCTCATTCTTACATACTCTTCCAAAAAATCACTAATGTCGAATGAGGTGTAACTGTAGTATTTTAGGAGTTAGTTTTACGTTCTTATGCTCAATTACATCAGTTGTACAGCTAGTCATGATCTTATAAACTCTTCCAAAATATCACTAATTTCGGATGGGACATAGCTGTGGTGTTTTAGAGCTTTGTTGTATTTTGTTGAATTTTATGCTTTCATGTTCATTTACATAACATGTTGCAGCCAGTCCCGTTCTACAAACTATTGCAAAATACCACTAATTCTAAATGAGATAGAGCTGAAACATTCCAGTAATTAGTTGCATCCTTAGTCTAGTTGTAGCACTCCGGAGGTAGATGTCATTTTAGTTTAGTTCTGTCACTATATTTCAAGTTTGATAATGGCACTCTAGTTCAGTTTTAATTCACTACATTTCAAGTTAGATTAGTGGCATTCTAGTTCAACTTTGTTCACTATATTTCAAGTTAGGTTAATGGCATTGTAGTTTAGTTGTGGTCACTGTGTTTCAAGTTTGACCAATTGCATTCTCAGTGTTATCCGTTGTTCTTTAGGTTGTATTCATTGTCAATATTAAATTTCACGGCCTTCATAATCTACAAACTAATTTTGTTCTGACTTTCTATTCATGTATCATCATATGAACAGGAATAAGTCAGTGATATTAGTTTAAGGCCTTGATTGTTCTGCAATCCTTTGAAATTTCACAATTAAACCTTTCTTTCCAAAAACTATTTTAGAAAATATCTAACTTTTGAATAAGGTTTAGTGGTGACAAGTTGAGCTGCAGAATGAATTGATCTTAGCATGACAAGTTAATTCAGAGTAGAAATCTTATTGTGTTACAAATAGTATTTTTCCAATTGTGTTCCAATAAACTTCTAGCCATGGATGAGATTCTTTGTAATATTTTAAGATGATTGTGTACTTAGGAGAGCCTCATTTGTACTAAACTTGTCCTTTTCTTAAACTATTCCAACATATTCCTAATGAATGAATTAGATGAGTTCATGCAATGAGTTATTGAGTTCATGATTGTGATTTATTTCCTTACTAGGAGTCATTATCAAGCTTTGCATTTTTTGTTCTTTAGTGTCATACACATTTTAGAATAGGTTTTGCTTTGTTTTAGTGTAACCATCCACTTCTCTTTACCAACACTTAGTTCTTTTCCTTCTTGACATAAAACCATAAAACCAAAAACATCATAAAAACACTAAACACAACGTAGTGAGAAACAGATACCTAGGCACATATAGTGCACCACACTTCAGCAGTTTACTGACCCTGGTTGATAATTTATGACCTCAATTTAGGAACACTAAGTTGAGCACAACACCATGTACTTGACTGAGGATGATAAGTATACTGAAAATCTGGATTCTCCAACAGATTAAGATTATATCTTGTCAAATGATGATGATTTGGAGATTGAATCAGATGATTACCAACATGGATACATGAATTCTTTGAGTGCACAATAGAAACAATATTCTCTAAGGAGAAGACATTTACCTGTCAATCCTATTCAAAAAAGGAAAGAAGTCCAATCAAAGAATGATCTTCAAAAAAAAGGTAAAGAGCCTGCAGATCAGAATCATAGTAACATCAACCAAGCATCAACAAGCTCAGCTACTAAAGAGAAAGATAATCAGAAGAAATAAATTGTGACAAGGGATCTGAATCTTAGAAGAGATACTATTGTCAAAGAGGTAGATAAAGTCACAACCTTTAATTTAGAAAATGAAATAGCTAAATTGAAAGTTTCCATTCCTTTGACAAAGTTAGTAAAGAATAATCATTACAGAGATCAGGTGTCTAAAATGTTGCTAGTTGATACTTTGTCCGATATGGTTAATGTTGAAGATGACTATCTCGAGCTCATTTTTGTTCCAACTATAGATGGTAAATTAGGAGAGAGTGAAGTTCCTCCTTTTTATTTGAGCCTTAGATTGCATGAGTACATACTTCACAATACTATGCTTGATTTCGATGCCTCTCACAATTTGATGCCTAAGGCTATTATGGAAAATTTAGGCATGGATATCACCCGACCTTATCATGATTTGTACTCATTTGATTCTGGTAGAGTGTGTTGCATTGGTCTCATTAAAGATTTAGTGGTTTCCTTAGATCGGATTCCAGCTAAGAATATTTTGATGCATGTGGTGGCTGCTGATATACCACCTCGATTTGGTATGTTACTGTCTAGATCATGGGGAGCCAAACTCAAAGGTACTTTACAACTTGACTTCTCTTATGCTACTATTCATGTTTTCGAGCAATTGAGGAAATTGTATCGGGAAAAGAAAATGAAGTATATGATAACTAGTAAGTAGAAGCCTATCAATCATCTGATACAAGCTGTACATACAGATTTGGAATCTTTTATTTTTTATAATGATGGTGATTTGAATTATGTAAATAATCAGTTAGTAATAGCAGAAGATATTCCAGAAGTTTCAGAAAGCTTTAGAGCAGTTTTGGATAAAGAAAAAGAAGTGGTGACTTCAGAAGTGATCACCCCTGAAGTGGTGATTTTTTCTGAGCAGCCTCCTGAAGAACAAAAAATCAGTACAGAAAAGCAAAATGAGGTGACTATCCCAAGTAAAACAGAACCAAAAGTTGAGTTTCAACATCTAGAAGATGAAAAGGGTTTATGGAGCATGGATTTTGATGGTGTATTGGGTAAAGAAGGTGCAGGTATTGGTATTTGGATACAAAGTCCAATTGGTAAGTTAGGTGGAATTCCAGCTAGTGTTAGATAATGCTCTTATAAATTGGCTTTTGACTGTTCTAATAATGAAGAGGATTATGCAGCCTTGATTACAAGTCTTAAAATTTTGAAGAAACTTGGTGGAAAACGAATTTCTGTTTATGGTGATTCTGAGATTGTCATAAAGTAGGTGAAAGGAGAGTATCAATAAAAGAATCCATGGATGAGAGCTTATAGAAATGTAGTTTTGGATGTCCTAAAAAATTTTCCTGAGTATACATTAACAGCAATACCAAGAACTCAGAACATCATTGCAGATTTTCTTGCTACAATAGCAATTAATCTTAAAATTCCAATGAATTCCAGTAATAACTTCGAAATTCATATCAAACATAGACCTACTGTTCCAGATAATTTAAGGTGCTGGCAAGTTCTTTTGGATGACAAAGAAATAATAGGTTTTTGCAGAATGAAGGAAAATTCAAATATGCCTTTATTGATGATGTTTGTGATGTTGATGATCAAGAGATAAAAGCACGTCACATGAATATTTTGCAGCTGAAAGATAATGTTATTCCTAGAGGTTTGATACCTTTAGAAGATCTGTTCGATTAGGATGATGTGGCCAGAAAACCAACATTGGCTCCTATAGAAAAGGGTGTGGTTGGAAAAGCAGACAAGCCCAAGATGGTTAAGTTGTCTAAGACATTGACTCCCGAGACTAAATATAAGTACATTAAATTGTTGTCCGAATTTTCTGATATTTTTTCATGGGATTATGCAGATTTGAAAGTTTATGATTAGAATATTATTCAGCAGACTATTCCCATCAAACCTGATCAGAAACCCTTCAGGTAGAATTTGAGAAGGATAAACCCAAGATTGTTTCCATCCATTGAAAAAGAGGTAAACCAATTGTACAAATCAGGTATCAATGTGCCAATTAGGTTTTCTGATTGGATTTCAAATTTGGTGCCGATAAGGAAAAATACCGGAGAGATAAGGTTATGCATAGATTTCCAGAATTTGAATAAAGTATCTTTAAAAGATAATTACCCCCTTCCAAAGATGGACCATGTTCTGCAAAAGGTAGTTGGAGCATCTCGGATGTCACTACTTGACAATTATTCAGGTTATAATCATACTTTGGTACATGAAGAAGACCAAGGCAAGACTGCTTTCACAACACCGTGGGGAATTTTTCAGAATGTTAAAACGCCATTCAGCCTCAAGAATGTCGGGCTACTTTTCAGCGGGCGATGGATATAGCCTTTGCTAATGAGAAGGATGTTTTCATAGTAGTATATCTTGATGATTTGATAGTGTTTTATGGTTTTGATGATCAGCATTTGTATCATTTGAGAGTCATTTTTTAGAAATGCAGGGAGTTCAGGATTTCTTTAAATCCGAAGAAGAGTCTTTTTGCCTTGGAGGAAGGAAAACTGCTTGGTCATATAATTTCCAAAGATGGTATTCGCATTTATCCTTCCAGAGTAGAAGCCATTCAGAAGATAGACTTTCTGTGGAACAAAAAAGAGATATAGGCTTTCAATGGTAAGATGAACTTCTTACGCAGATTTGTCCCTAATTTAGCTGAGCATTTGAGAGAAATGACTAATATGTTGAAAAAGGATAGCAGTGTAAAATGGACCACTGATGCTATGAAGTCATTAAACTTGGTAAAGCTTGCTTTGAGTACAGCCCCTGTTTTGTTAGTCCAGATTATACTGGTGATTTCATAATATTTTCATTTGCATCCGAGCATACTTTTGTTGCAATTTTAATGCAAAAGATAGATCAGGTTGAAAAGCCTATTGCATTCTTCAGTCGAGCCATTCGAGATGCTTCTCTTCGCTATAACATTATTGAGAAACAAGATTTAGCCATAATCAAATCTTTGAAAGATTTCTGGATCTATGTCCTACATTCACATACTATTGCCTATGTTCCAAATGCATCGGTAAAACAGATTCTCACACAAACTAATCCTGAAGGTCGGATAGGTAGGTGGATAGCAGCTATGCTAGAGTATGATCTTGAGATTAGGCCTACCAAACTGATCAAGCGACAAGGGTTAACCAAGCTGATGGATGAATCCAACTTTCATTCTCTAGACATAAACCTTATTGCAGCAATGTCAGATGATGATGAATATGGTGCTCTAATACAGGTATATGAATGTTTCTTACTTCACCATGGTTTTCTGATATAGTATATGTTCTTCAGCACTTAAGTCCTCCTCCTGGAGTGTCAAAAAGTCAGGGTAGGTCTTTGAAATAGAAATCTTCTAAATACTGCATTCTAGGAAGTGTCCTTTATTGGAAATATCCAGGAGGTGTTCTTTTGAATTGTCTGGTTGAAGATGAAGCTAAGCAGGTAATGGATGACTTTCATAGGGGAGATTGTGGAGGTCATTTGTTTTGGAAAACAACATCTAACAAAGTATTGATAGCAGGGTATTATTGGCCAACTTTATTTTCTGATTTATACAAAACAGTCACAAATTGTCATGAATGTCATGTTTTTCAGGGAAAAAGGAAACTTCTTCCTCTTCCGCTGAATCCTATTGTAGTAAATACTCCTTTTCAACAATGGGGACTTGCTTTTATTGGGGAAATTAATCTGACATCATCGGCATAGCACAGATGGATTCTAACAGCTACTGAATAATTTACTAAGTGGATCGAGGTTATTCCTACAAGGCAAGCTACGGACACAGTAATCATTCAATTTTTAGAATCCAATATTTTGTCTCGTTTTGGTTGTCCTCACAAGATTATTACAAATAATGCTGCAGCATTTAAGTCAAAGAAGATGGTTGAGTTTTGTCACAAGTATAATATCAGATTGGGTCATTCCACTGCATATTATCCACAGGGAAATGGATTAGCCAAGTCCTCTAACAATGTTGTGTAACCAGCTCCAAAAATAGAAGAAAAGAGATATGAACGCCTTAGAAATAAGCCACTTCGAGGGGGCAACCTCCAATACATTACATAAATGAAAAATTCTTGGATGATATAATTCACAGAACCTCCTTTCTATATATAGGAGTCCATGGGGCCATAATGTAATCCTAGTGGGCCACAATGTAATCCTAGCCGACCTAACAATAATAATTTAAGGGCACAATAATAACAAAATGGGGGTTACAAGGGTACAATAATAACAATAAAAGGGTTACACTAATAACAATAAGGGACTATACTAGTAATATAGGGACCTAACATGCCCCTCTCCTTCAAAAAAGTGTTGTCCTCAACGCTTGAGTAGCTCTGGGTGCTTCTGTATAAACTTCTCATCCTCCCATGTAGAATCTTCGGTGGGTAAGTTCTTCCACTTGACAAGATACTCTGAAATTGATCGATTACGTAGCTGTCGAGTTCTTGTTTCCGTGACTGCTTCAGGTTCCAATATGATTTTTCCTTCCTCATCAAGTTCTGGCAATATTGTTTGAACTGGAATATTTTCACCTATAACCTTCTTTAAGCATGAAACATGGAAAACTGGATGTACTCGCGAAGAAGCAGGAAGCTCCAATTTGTATGCCATAGTGCCAATCTTTTGCAACACCTTGTAAGGACCATAGTACTTTGGCGATAATTTATTATCCTTCTTTGCTTGCTTGAGGGACATTTGTTTGTATGGTTGTAGCCGTAAAAATACCCAATCTCCTACATCAAAACTTCTCTCGCTATGATGTTGATTTGCCTGTTGTTTCATTCGATTTTGTGCCAAATTCGGGTTATCCTTTAAGAGTTGGAGAACTTCTTGCTGATGCTCGATGTGATCTTCCACTGCTTGAACCTTCGAATTTTCCCTTAAAGATGATGTGATCAATGGTGGATGATATCCATAAAGTGCCATAAATGGGGTCATTTTTGCTGCAGTATGGAAGGAAGTGTTATACCACCATTCAGCGAGAGGTAACCACTTGACCCATTGTGTTTGTTTATGAGATACAAAACAACGAATATATCCTTCCAAACATTTATTTACTATCTCAGTTTGACCATCAGATTGAGGATGATAAGATGAGCTATGAGCTAATTGAGTACCCAGACAAGAAAATAACTCTGTCCAAAAATTTCCAGTAAAAATGGGATCTCTATCACTCACAATAACCCTTGGGCTTCCATGTAGCTTTTGAATTCTGTCCATAAATGTAGTAGCAACTGTACTTGCTTTAAATGGATGAGATAAAGCACAAAAGTGTGCATACTTAGTAAGTCTATCAACTACCACCATGATGACACTCTTTCCTTCGGACTTAGGTAAACCTGTGATAAAATCCATTGAAATCTCCTCCCAACGTTGACTTGGAATGGATAAAGGTTGTAGAAGTCTCGGGGTCTTATTTGTTTCCACTTTATTCTCTTGGCAAACCAAACATTCCGCCACAAACTTTTGAATATCAGATTTAAGGCCATCCCAAAAAAATTCTTTCTTCACCCTGTGGTAAGTTTTTAAAAATCCTGAGTGTCCTCCTAAAGGAGAAGTGTGCAATTCCAGAAGAATCTTTTGTTTTAGTTGGGAATCCTTACAAAGATATAAGCGATCTTTGTACCATAAGGAATCATTTTTTCAACTAAATGTATCAGATGTACTAGGATCTTGCTGCAACTTTTGAATGAGTGTCCATACATCTTTGTCCTTCTTCCATTCATCTCTTGCTTCGGTTATCCAATGTGGTTGGATAATAGAAATGGCACAAAGCAATGCTTCCACCTCTTCATTCTTTCTTGAGAGTGCATCTGCAACAACATTAAGCTTTCCTTTTTGTAGATTATTTCAAAGTCATAACCCAACATCTTTGTGACCCATTTTTGCTGCTCTTCTGATGATAGTCTTTGTTCCAAAAAGTGTTTAAGACTATCATGATCGGTTTTTACCTTGAAATGTCTTCCCATTAGGTAAGTTCGCCATTTCTTTAGTGCATGCAGTATTGCTAACATTTCCTTCTCATAAATAGGTTTCTGTAAATACTTTCCTTTGATTGGACGAGTTTCAAAAGCAATGGGTCTTCCTTCCTGCATTAAAACTGCACCAATTCCATTTCCTGAGGCATCACATTCCACAATAAAGGTTTTTGTGAATTCTGGCGTAGTTAAGACCGGTGCTAGGCACATTGCCTCTTTAAGATGTTCAAAGACCTTAGTTGCTTTAGGAGTCCATGAAAATGCATCTTTCTTCAATAATGTTGTTAGAGGTGCTGCTATTCTTCCATAATTCTTAACAAACTTGCGATAATAGCCTGTTAACCCGAGAAATCCTCGAAACTGCTTTATCGTCTTAGGGACTTTCCATTCCTTAATGGCTTTAATTTTGTTAGGGTCTACTTTAACACCCTCGTGAGATATAATATGACCTAGATATTCCACCTCTTATACTCCAAAGAAACATTTGGATGTTTTTGCATATAATTGTTTCTCCTGCAATAGTTTGAGCACCCTGTCAACATGTTCAACATGATCCTTCCAAGAACTGCTATAGATTAGTATATCATCAAAAAATACTAGCACAAATTTTCTAAGGAAGAGTTTGAAAATGGAATTCATCAACCCTTGAAATGTAGAAGGTGCATTGGTAAGGCCAAAAGGCATGACCAAAAATTCATAATGACCCTCATGAGTTCGAAATGCTGTTTTTGGAATATCTTCGGTCTTCATTCTAATTTGATGATATCCTGAACGAAGATCCAACTTGGTAAAATAAATTGCTCCATGTAATTCATCCAATAATTCATCAATCACAGGAATGGGAAATTTATCTTTATTGGTGAGCTTATTGAGCTCCCTATAATTCGGACACATTCACCATGATCCATCCTTCTTGTGTACCAATACTACAGGAGCAGAGAAAGAACTTTGACTAGGTTGAATTATACCCGCCTCTAACATTTCCGCAATCATACGTTCAATTTCGCTCTTTTGGAAGTAAGGATATCTATAAGGCCGGATGTTTGGAGGAACACTTCCTGGAATCAAATGAATAGCATGATCATGATCACGAATAGGTGGGAGTCCTTTGGGAGTTCCAAACACCTTGGAATGATTGTCCAAGACTTGTTGGAGATCTGCAGAAATAGATGATTTTGATGTTGGAACTTCTAGTGAGCATAATTGTGCAATTACACCTCGTTGTTCTTTCTTTAGAAGCTTTTCATGACATTAGAGCTTATTATCTTTCTTGGCTTCCCTGAAATACCCCGTAATTCGACTTCCTTTCCTTCTGAAAAAAAATTCAAGAAAAGTTCTTGAAAATTAAAAGCTATCGTCCCCAAAGATTGTAACCATTGTACTCCTAGTACAACATCGGCACCTCCCATAGGAATGGAAAGCATTGGACTAGTCAATACATATTCCCCCATGGTTAGCTTAATATTATGGCATTTTCCAGAGCAATTTATAGTTCCTCCATTTGCAACCATCACTTGACATTCTGGTGCTGGGTATAGGAAACAATTTAATTCCTTGGCTACCTTACAATGAATAAATTATGGGTGCTACCTGAATCAATCAACACTATTACCTTTTTCTTCTTGATTTGTCCTTTTATCTTGAGAGTTTGAGGAGTGGTAATTCCTGCCAGTGCATTACACGATATGGTCGGATTCATTTCTTCCTCTTCTGGGGCTAGTTCCTGGTGTATATACTCTTCTTGTTCATTTTCTTCTTCCTCTTCACAATCTATGTAAAATAATTTCTTCTCAGCACACTTATGACCTTTAGTGTATTTGCTATCACAACTGTAGCAAAGCCCTTTTGCTCTTTTTTCTTCCAATTGTTGTGGTGTCAACCTTGTAGGTTGTGGAAATCTAGGCGTAGCAACACTTCCTTCTTTATAGAATTGAGTGGTAGGCTTCCTTGTCGCCATAATTTTACATTCGACTTTTCTTGCCAACCTGAATGCCTTCTCCAATGAATCAGGTTCCAAAACACGAACTTCATGTTGGATGTTATCCTTTAGAGTACCTAAGAAGAGATCAATCCTGTGTTCCTCTGGAATATTAGTTACCCTTATATTCAATTTTTGGAAGTCTTCAATGTGCTGCCCCACTAAACCCTTTTGTTTGAGATTTATCAATTGGCTAAAGAAGGTGTTGCTCTTTGTATCCTCATAATGTGCTATCATTTCCTCCACAAAAATTGACCAAGTGACAATTTTTTTACGGGAGCAAAGCCATCGATACCATACAAATGTATTTTGTTCTAAATGTAAAGTTGCAATACGTACCTTTTGTGTGTTTTGCACGTTATGGAGATCAAAATATTGCTCCATCTGTAGTATCCATGTTACAGGATCCTTTCCATCAAACTTCCTCATATCCATTTTTGGAATATGGTGGTTCTTCCCGCCAACATTAGAGTTTATGAAATCACAATTAACATTTATTTTGTTCTCATCATGAAGTTCTTCTACTATATTTTCGCCATTAGGAATCATTTATGGTTTTAAACTTGTCATCAAGCCTTCCATGTATTCTTTTAGATCATTCTTCATGTTTTCCATTTTGTCTTTCATGTCATCCATCTTAGCTTCCATGCCCCCTTCCATGCCATCCATCTTAGCTTCCAAACCATTCATCTTAGCTTCCACGCCTTTCTTCAAACCATCCATCTTAGTTTCCACGCCTTTCTTCAAAACTTCCATTTCATTTTTTGTTGTTCTTTGCGAGAGCGAAATTTGCTCTTGTAATTTTGATATGTCATGTTGCCATTCTTCATCTTCAGGAGTCATATTAGACCCTTTTGAAGGCTTAATGGGTGTTGAATTCTTTTTAGGGGCCATTTTAGAATCCAATACTGATATCTATTCTACAATATGCCCTTGGGATCAATTTAACTTGATTATTCAAACAAGACTTGTGCAATTTGAAAAAAATACACACCTTTTTCTTGCTTTTGAGGAGCTCGATATTGAAATTGGATTAATTCTGTGATTGTAGCACTTCAATATCTAAATTTCAGTACCGATGTATCCCTCTGAATTATCTTTCGAATGCCACAGGTCTGACCTGATTTGGATTCTCCACGACAAAGTTGTGTCCAATCTCCCACAATGACCTAATTATGGACTGGTTCAGTAGAGCGAACTTGTACGACTTGCCACGTGTCACTGTTTCATCCTTTGTCTCTGAAATTGATAGCCAAGAAACTAAAGTCTATGTAATTGCAACCAATTTTTACGGCACTCCAATCCGATGCCCAGAGAGAGAGTTATTGAACTTTTCCCACGATCACCTCTTTGAGATGAAATTCAGGAGCCTGAAAAAGCACTACCTTCCACAGATCATATCTCCGAAAATATTTCGAACCAAGCTCTGAAATTGTTTGAAAATTTTCCTCAGGATTTCAGCTTCGCACCCTAAAAATTTCAGCTTCTGAAGCTTCGTAGAAAAAAAGTTATAGCGAAAATTCCACGATGACCTGTTTGGAGCTGAAAAAATACCTAACTTCCCACAAGATGATGCTCTCATAAATATTACCAGACCAAGCTCACAGAAATTTTTAGACAAGCTTCTGGGATTTACCTCTACACCTAAAACATTTCGAAACACGAAATGTTAAGTAGAAAAAAAGTTATAACGAAAATTCCACGATGACCTGTTTGGAGCAGCGAAACCCTAGAATCCAAAGCTCTGATACCAAATGTTGTGTAACCAGCTCCAAAAATAGAAGAAAAGAGATATGAACGCCTTAGAAATAAGCCACTTCGAGGGGACAACCTCCAATACATTACATAAATGAACAATTCTTGGATGATACAATTCACAAAACCTCCTTTCTATATATAGGAGTCCATGGGGCCATAATGTAATCCTAGTGGGCCACGATGTAATCCTAGCCGACCTAACAATAATAATTTAAGGGCACAATAATAACAAAATGGGGGTTACAAGGGTACAATAATAACAATAAAGGGGTTACACTAACAACAATAAGGTACTATACTAGTAATATAGGGACCTAACAAACAAATATTTAGTGAATACCATCAAGAAAATGTTAGAGGAGAACAAGAAAAATTGGCATAGGAAGCTTACCAATACTTCGTGGGCAGACCGAGTGAGCACAAAGAAGTGAATAGGTATGTCACCTTTTGAATTGGTTTATGGTACCGATACAATGTTTTCTACATCACTTGCAGTTCAGGTTATGAGATTATTGCAGGAGGAAGATAGTGAAGAAGATGATATGCAACGTCAAATCAATCAAATTATTCACCTTCAGCAAACAAGAGAGGAATTTTCACTGACTACTTCTAAGCTTCAGGAGATAATTAAAATGATTTATAATCACAAAACCAAAGAAGATAAATTCCAGCTGGAGGATGTAATGCTGAGATGGGATGCTGAGATCAGTATTATGTTTACACTTGAATCAAAGTATCTGAAGAATAAAGGACTAGAAGTGATTACCATCTGAAGCCCAAAAGTTTTAAAATCATCTAAATCCTACTTCAGCACAAAGGATTTACTGGTAATCCACCTTTAAAGAGAGATTGATCATTGACATACATACCCCCTTATGTCATAAAGAAAAGTGCATGGTTGATAAGTGAGATCGACCAATACATTGAATGCATCCTACCTTAAGGTTTTGTTTTGAAAGTTCATTATGCAAGCAGTAAAGGCATTTGATCTCTTAGATCAAATTCTGGTTAATTCATTGATCACATCTGTAACAAGAACCTTCAGCTATTAAGGATAATGTCAACATCCTAGCTCATATCATCACCAACAGGCAGGAAAGGTGTATCGCAGGAATAAAGGATATATTGGCTTCATCATAATTGAACAAATGCTAGACTGTAGATGAGTATTGTAGAAGAAGACATATTCCATCTACAATATTCCTCAACAGAAATGTATTGGCACACTACATCAGAAAGAGATTGTATGTTTATTCAAGTTCAATATTCTCAAAAGTGTTCTCTCAACAAATATTGTACACCAGTATAGAGCAACATGGTACAAAGTCAGAAGAAGAATGCCTAAACACATCTCAGAGAGAGAAAATGAAAAGATAGAATCTACACTAAGAAATGTGCAACCCTTTGCCATTGATGTCAAAGGGGGAGGAAAAGTAGGTAATAGAAGAAAGGGTCTTCTAAAAGAAGCTAGACAGAGGAAGACTTGGAGGAAGAATTGGATTATTGGTGGATGTGTTGCCATCAATGCCAAAGGGGGAGACTGTTGGAAATGTTGTCATTGATGGCAAAGGAGATGGCAAAGGAAGAACACCTGAGGTAGCAACAAGGCAAAGGAAATGGAAAAGGAAGAACACCTGAGGCAGCAACAAGACAAAGAGAGCAGCATAGCAGCAAGATGTAGAGAGGGTCAAGCAGCAGAGACAGGGTCATTTAAAGAAGCAGAGGCAGCAAAAGGAGAATTAAGGAGTAGCATTAGTCTAGGAGCAGATGAAACAAAGAGAGCATAAGACAAGTAGAGCATAGAAGAAACAAAGGCAGCAGGAGTCAGATGAGGTGCTGCAAAGTAGTGAGGACAATAGAAGAGGGCCATTTAATAGCTGAGGAATGAGACAGAGTGATGAGGAACAATTATTCAAGTGGGAAGATTGTGTAGACAATCTAGTAGAAGCTAATTTGTGTTTTTCACAATTATTCAATTGAAGGCATAGAAGATCGGAGCCTCATAGGATTTGCTACAAGTATAACAGGTGGAGTGGATTCTATAGATGCAACAGAGGAAGGAGCACAAAGAAACTAAGACAGCAGATATAGCAGAAAGGAAGAGACAAAGAAGTAACAGAGGCAGCAAAGGAGGCAGCACTCAAGCAAAGAAGGCAGCGCTGAATCACAGACAGGCAAAGGAGGCAGCGCTGAAACAAAGTCAGAAAAAGGAAGCTATGAATACAATGGAGGCAGCAAATGAAGGCATAGGAAGCGAATATAACAGAGGCAGAGTCGTTATCACTGCAGCAGAGGCAGAGGCAGAGGCAAAGCGACAAGAGCAGTAGAGACAGAGGCAGAGGTAGAGCTGTTATAATTTCGAAAATCGCCCAACAGATATAAAATTCCGAGAATCGCCCAAGCTGGTAGATATAGTCGTATGTATAATTCCGAGAATCATTACCCGATGGGCATTACATATAACATATAAACCATATTCCGGGAATCGCTTAACCCTTTGGCAAAGTATACATATATGTCTGTTATATTATGGAGCGCACAAAACGAAGTTTTAGATGGTGGGACCTCTCCCCAATCGCAATCGGAGATCGCAAGGGCAGCGGAACATCGCAACAGAAAGTTGTGATTGCGATCGAAGGCCGGACCTGATCGAGTTATATACCACAGTTAATTGCTAATCGCATCCGAGTTCCCAATCACATGTCTTTTGTAAAAAACTGCGATTGAAATGCCGGACCTGATCGAGTTATATACCACATTTAATTGCTAATCGCATCCGAGTTCCCAATCGCATGTCTTTTGTAAAACGCTGCGATTGAAATGCCGGACCCGATCGAGTTATATACCACAGTTAATTGCTAATCGCATCCGAGTTCCCAATCGCACGTCTTTTGTAAAATATTGTGATTGAAGTGGCGGACCCGATGGCATTATACGATGGATTTAATAGGTTCAATCGCATCCGTGTTCTGATCGCAATCGGAACTTTTATACTGTGTGCCCCGATTGCATTTGTTCAAAGTTCGGACCCGATTGCGCTATGAGCCATGTTTTATGTGGTCATCGCGTCCATTTGATCAATCGCAATCGCAAGTTTTGTTTGACACCACTGATCCGCCGACGGAGATGTGGGGCCGGACCCCTTCATATATTAGAGGCTGTGATTTGATTTATTGGATTGTAATATAAGACCAAAGGCTTAAGGTGGAGGGCGATTGTTTATATAAAATAATTGTTGTGAGATATATAAAACATGGTTGCGGTTGTATTAAAAGATGCCGCGTGGTCTGTAGACCCACGGGCCTCAGCTTAACGGGAGGGCGATTATTAATGTAATACAATTGTAATATATGTATGTTCCGGCCTGCGGAACTCGCCACATCAACAAGACACTTGCTTCGTGTAAAGGATTGAATTACAGTCAGCAGATTCATTTATATATAAAGCGCTGGTATAAAAATAAAATAAAAATGCAGTTCATAAATTCAGGAGTTACGCAGCAGCCATAAACGGAAAGGCATACAGAGAAGAGAAAGGGACAAAGAGACAGTTAGAGAAAAGACAAATGCGCAGCAAGCCAAGAGACAAAATGAGTGAGCTGGAGTTCACATTGTAATTCGAATGTAAATTTTTTAATTGTTTTTATTGTTTGTGATGCATTGGCAAGTCTCCAAAAGAGAGCAAATATCCCACTTTAATATTAAAATAAGCACCTACAGTTACATTTTTCTGAGTAAGCTGAAAAGAGATGAGAAGGCAGAAGGCAAAGAGACATGACTGTCCATTTCGAATTCCCAGTAGAATACAAATAGTCATGAAGCTATCTTGTATAAAAGGGGGTAATATCCAAGAGGAGTGATTGATGAAAATAGAATGAGAAGAGGAGAGAGTGTGCAGCAGAAGTGAAGATAGTTGAAGAAAATAAGCAAGCTGCAAGAAGAATGTGAATAAGGAGGAGTTGAGCAAAGAAGAAGAAGGGGCTGAGCAGAGATGATGCAGGTCTGATATAAGAGTTGATGAACAGCAGAGAAGAAGGTACAGAACAGAGCTGATATCCAAGGTAAATCAGCAAGTGTTTTTCTTTTGAAATAGTAAGGAAGTTGGAGCTTCCCTATCAAGTTGTAGCTTGATAGATGTCAGTTGTAGCTGACTGAGGTAGGAGCCTCCTGTAGGTTGGTGCCTGCAGAAAATAGATGGGAGTTGGTGCTTCCACATCAAGTTGTAGCTTGATAAAATGTCAGTTGTAGTTGACTGAGGTTGGAGCCTCCTGTAGGTTGGTGCCTACAGAAAATTGATGGGAGTTGGAGCTTCCTTGCAAGTTGTAGCTTGCAGAATTGAGGTAGGAGCCTCCTGTAGGTTGGTGCCTACAGAAAATCAGTGGTGAGAGTGAGTTGGAGCTTGCCTTTGCATCACAACAATAATAAGATGTGGTTTTCTCCTTTTATGGGTTTCCACTTATATCTGGTGTCTCTGTGCATGATGTTTATGTGTTGATGTGATTTATCTCATCTGCTTAATACTTGCTGCTCTCATATTCAATCTGCTATTACATTAACAAATATGTTTGATAGTAATACTTGTTGCTCACAGATTAAGATTGCTCACATATTAAGTTGACCATGAAATGAAGGTGTAAATAAGATTTAAAAGAAAAGTATTAAAATTCCATGTATGTGTTAAACTGATTCACCCCCCCCCCCCTCTCAGTTTAACTAAGGGTTCAACAGGTCAGAGAAATCAGAGCTCAGAGAGAGGCAGGAAAGGCCAAGGCCTTGCAGGATGAGACCTTGGTCATTTTTGATGATAGTGATGATGAGGAAGATCAGCTTCTGAGATAGAGATCGTGGACAATTGGGCTAAAGAATTCTTTAGCTCGGGAAAGGCAGAATGAGGTTGAATTGGCAGAGCAGCTTACTCCAAGTGAGCTGCTTGCCATAAAGATTAGTAGAGACAGAGATTCTTGGCTTGAGAGAGCCAATTTGCATATAGAGGGACTGCTATAGAAGGCAAATAAATACATTGACATTCAGAGGAAGATGACGAAACACTATGCCATGAGAAACAGGATTGCAATGGCCAAGCTAAAACGAGCCCATGCAAAGATTTGAGCTTTCACTGAGTCAAAATAGAAGGAGAAGTTGAAAATTATTTTTGAGGTGTCCCTCCAGGCCTCCAACCCTTGATCAGCAATCAAATTCGAATTTTGGCACACCTTGTGCAAATTTTTATTTTTTTGACAGTTTAGCACACAAAAAATTGGTTAAACGTGCAGCGCCACTGGCACTGCGCTCTTTTTTGGGCCATCCAAATGGAAAATGGTCAGCATCATCATGTTCCTATTGATTACTACATCAACCTCATAAATTTTCAGCAGATTTGGAGCAGAACTGGTCACTCAAAGAGGCAAAAAACCACCAAAAAATCATGTTTCTGCCCTCTTTTTTACCCCGGAGCTGTGCGTTTACAGTCTTGGGAGAACGTATTTTTGATAGGGCATATGGGAACCATTTTGGAAAGTGAAAGAATATTTGGAAACTAGACTTAGAGACCTTTCCAATGAGCTATCATGGAGCTGATTTTGACAACGAGAAGGCCTCCGAAAGTGGCTTACAAAACAGGTCAATTTTTCTGTCATGGTGTTGTGCGTTTACTAGGAAATTTACATTTTCACCAGTTTCAGTAAATTTTGAAGTTTCACTTTTTACTTTGGGTAAATGAGAATTTACCAATGTAAATATCATGTTTTACTTTTACCTAATGTAGATAAATTAGGTAAATCATTAGTTTTAAGTCAAATGTATCTATTCTAAAAGATAGGCATGAGTCACTTTCCTCATCCTAGTCTTTAGCTTTCAGTTCAGTTTTTGGTGTAAAAACTCCCTCACCTCATGGATTCGACCCCTGAGAATGAGAAGAAGTGGTTTTTAGGTCTATAAGGTGTATTTTTTCAGCCTTTGAAATGGTTGGCATCAGTTGAAGAGATTGTATTGATAAAGTATCATTCTGGCTTGGACATTAATGTAAAATTGCAGCTATTTTCTTGGTATCCCTATGGTATGAGTTTTAAACATTGTTTCTTATCTGTGATTTGTTTTTTAGAATGTATTTTTAATTCATAAACCATTTCACATCTATAATATACTTGATTTCCAGTTTGAAAGATAGAATTCATATTTAGTTATGCTCTGTTTTGGGAAATTAAGTATAATGTGTTCATTTTCTTCAATTTAGGGAAAATACATTTCGTATGTTTTCCTTAGCTCCTTGCCAGTCTTTCCATATCATTTAATACTCTTTGAATGTTTAAACCTTTTATCTACCTTGCCCCATCAAGAAGACTGCAATTTCATCCTCTTGGCCCTGATTTATCCCCTTGACATAATCCTTGTTCAGTGAGCCCAACCTTAAAATCAAATTCAAAACCCCTTTTTTTCCTTAGCTAACCTAAAATATTTTTCATCCATCCCTCTTGGATATGATTCTATCGAGAGATCCCTCTCTGATTTGTAGGTCTAGATACCAAGTCCAAATTTTGGTTTGAGGTTACCTCAGGATTTCCCTTTTCAGCCTAAGGATCAATCCGAGTGATAACATAATGTTGAAAGGTGCATTGCAATGCAATGAAATTGAAGTCCAGATGCATTGCAATGCTCTGTCCCTTGACCTGGAGTGAGTTGGGTGCATTTCTCATTTTTGTTTCTTGTTGTGTGCCCAAAATTTCCCCAGTTTTTTGCATGAAATGGATGCTAATGAAGCTTATGGTTGGCTTTCAGATATTCATTGGATCAAAATGACGATTACGTGGCGAGAAAGGGAACATGAAGAATAAGGTATGATTTCCCTTAATGATCCGGGTACAGTAAGAGCCCTCAGGGATTGTGGGTTGCTTAAATAATTCAGATTGTCAGGGATGAGGCAGCACATGGAACTATTAGAGTTCCTAGTTTTTTCATCGGATCCGGTATTGCAGGCTTTTCACATTGGGGACAAAGTGATCCCAATATTGGTTGAGGATATTCACATTTCAACTGGATTATCGAGACGAGGTTCTCCTATTTCTCTTGCAGGATCTGCCGTTGGAGGAGAGACAGTGAGGGATAACATATGCCAACATTGTCATCCAGGTATTGAACCAAGTAAAGATGAGAAAATAAATATCCGTGATGTGCGTGATTTTCCTTTGAGAACCATCCTTTTTACTATTGCAAATCTTGCTGGTTTCACGACACTACGTGTTGAAAACTGATCATACATGCAGTATGCTCTTGAGTGTTTAGAACCAACAGTATTCAATTGGGATGAAACAATACTCTTTCAGATGAAAGAACAACTGACTAAAGAAAAGGATGGTAGGAAGAAGAATTTCAACTATGGCTCGATCCAGATTTCCTTCATTTTAGAGCGGGTTCCATTGATGCAACTGCAACATGTTACACTAATTATATATGGCCCTAGAGATCCTCGGATGTAGACTTGGGTTGAATTGATGTCTATGCATGTTGGTCAATTGACCATCATATTCTCTACTACATTCTTTGCATGGTTCAGATGACATATGGTCGCCGTAGATGAGTATCCATATGCAGGCATAGATTTCTGCGAAGATCCAGACTTGATTCTACCATATGGCGCTCAATGGGGTGCAATAGGTAAGAATGCTTTGACCATTTTTTTTTTTTTGAGGTTTCTACATGTTTTTTTTTTTTTTTTATGTTTCCCAATACTAACTAAAGTTTTTATGTACACAGATGTGGGTCGGGTTTGACCAGTTGGTCAACCATCGCAGGGAGTAGTTGAGCCAACAGAGAGGGCTATTAGGAGAGAATTCCTTCGAGATTTGTATTTGACCAAGACTGTTTTTTATTTGTAGCAACACGTGGAGGGATTGACTCTAGGGATTCTAGATTGTCAGATCGAAGAGTTACCTATGAGACTGCAGCGCCATACTATTGTCCTTCCTAACCATTAGATGTGGTTATTGCGTAGGATAGCTAGAGCAGTTATTTGTTATCACGAGCATCACTAGTTTACTTTGAAATTTTTTGCATACAATGTGTCTTAGGCACAAATTTACATACATAGTTTACTTTTGAGGTCAGATGACCAATGTGTCTTCAGCACAAATTTTGTAAAAACCTAAAATATCTATCTATTTGTTTTCAGTGTTTTCTTATGTTTAATGTGCAATCCTATTCAATTATGTGATGTGAATAGAAAATGTGTCTTTACATGTGTTGTAAATATCTGTTTAGAACATAATTCGCTAAGGAATCAGTTAATGTGTTCAAATTTCTGGAAATGTGTTGATACTGAATGTAATCAAAATGTAATCAAAATGTCTTTCAAAAAGTCTAACTCTTAGGAACATGCGATGAAGTGTTGGATTTCGGACAGTATAAATGCTATTAAGTTACAGTACGACAAGTTGTGAGTCTAACCTAATGATGATGTGGTTAATACCAAGTGAAATGGAAATAGAGAGAAGTTCTATCAACGTGCTATACTCAGCAATATTTTTTGTGGATCTATTATCACTCAATAATTTCTCCAGGTTCAAGAGAAATAGTCCAAGGTAACCACAAACCTAATTCAAACTCTAGGATCTAGCCTTCTTAGGGTTCAGAGAGGGCTCTCTCTTTAAAGTTTAACTTTTTTTTTATTTATAATATTAGGCTAGTTATGAAAGTACAATTTGGTTTTGGTTTAGAGGGTTTGGTGGGAAAAAATCACTTAGAGGTAAGATAGAGAGAAATCTACTTGTCCATTGGGCTATGGGGTCTAAATCAAGCTAGCAGCACTAGAAATCAAGGCCAAAAGGGTACAAATATATTCAAGGCAAGATAGATAACCCTAAGAGATTTGGGAAAGTCATTTTTTGTGAGGTGGTATGATCACGATAAAAGGAAATTAAGGATCCTTTGATCCGAAAAATGGAAGTAGAAGGTAGAGGTCAAACGAGAGAAGGAGCAATTAAGGGTTCCTTGCACCGGAAATCAGAAGAAAACATTAAAATGGAAACTAGTTAAAGACAGGGAGCACTTGACTAATCCTGTAGTAATACTCCTAGTTACACATTCAGACAGAACAAACATAAAATGAATGCATGAAACTTAGAAAAGGAAACAGTGACAAGTAGGAAGTACTTCTCTCATCAGCTTATCACATGGATCCTGAATTATGATGCCAGTCAGCTTGTCTAGTCTGCTACATCAAACTCAAACACACAATAGCCTCTAATGTTCAAAAAAAATTCTATATTAAGTCCAGCAATTTTATTCCACACTATAATACTTCAAAGGGTGAAGTATTTATACAAATTCTAAACTAGAATATCTTGAAAAAATATCAAGACTGGTTTACAAATAACTCCAACTGTTTTACATAAATAGAACTTAAGTAAAAGAAAATCAAAACTAATGCATATATTTGGCACTATTTTTTAAGGATAGGTGATGACAAAGAGGATAATTCGAATTTTATCTCAACTTTTAGTTGATGATGAGGCATCCAAGTCACTAATTGTTTCCTTTCTTTGTGCATTCTACTCCAGCAATTCTACAAACTTGGGGTCCAATGATACATTTTTATTTATCAATCTGAAATAGATATGTAAAATGTGAAAGAGGTTATTGTAGATGAATATGTTGGTGCAATAAACCTCTCTCAGTTTACTAAATTTCTGCTCCAACTGTTCACAATAGGCTCTTCAAAACGATGTGTAAAACAAAGTTTTACAGAGTCTCAAAACATAGGCTGTCAAGATGCACATGTCTCTCTCATTTTGTAATACTTGTGCACAAAGTGAGATATATTTTTGTATATGGGTCTCTTAGGAACAAAAACCTCCTTCGGTTTTGTAATATGTATTTCTGATTGGCCACAATATTCTCTGCAAAATGATGACGTAACAAGAATTTTCCACAAAAATTTCTTTCCAAATTTGTTTAATATTTCCCAACCCATAATGGATGTTAGAAACATGAGAGAGGTTTTTATATTTGGACATATTAAGAACATAAACCTCCTTCAATTTTGAAAAATTCATCTTGGATTGGTCACAATAGTTTCTGCAAAACAATGACTTAAACAGGAAATTTCTGCAAAAATGTTCCTTCTTATTATGTTTTCATCTTTTAACTTTTTTGTTCTTTTAAATGTTTTTACTTACACTTTGCATAAACTTCATTGTTTTTGGTGAAATTATTTTCATCTCTGTTAACCATCACTGACTCTGTTTTTACTTTTATTGTTTTACCTTGACTTCTCTGTAACTTTGTTTTAACTTTCACTCTGATTTTTACCTGATACACTTTAACTCTAATGCTCTTTGATTGTTCTGTATTCATTGTCATTGTGAATTATGATTTCACTTTTACCATTCACTATTCACATTTCATCATTCTTATCTCTCTCTGACTTGATTTTATTCTTTCTTTGTATACAAACTGTTTGTTGAATGAAGCTTTTGAATTAAAATATGAGAATTTGGAGCAAACAATTTTGTCAACTAGTATTGAAACTATTGGCCCAAATCCATATTTTGATAATAACCTGCAAAAATCAAACAATTTTTTAATGAAATCTAGGTCTGCAGGGAGGTGATTGAAGGATTTTGAAAGACTTGTGGAATGAGATCTGTCTGTGGAGGTTTAACTCTGTTTTTTAAGCATTTTGGGTAACTACTGCAAGATTAGATTGTTTGCAGGAGTTTTTTACTTCAACGGAGATGAAACTGAGAAATTTAGGCTAAGGATGGTTTCTTTTGGGATTTTGGATCAATTAGGTTTATCTGAAGATGTAAAACTGGCTTAAACAAAAAACAGGGGTTTTCTGAGTGGATTTAATGGAAAAAAGGGATTTTTAGGGTATTTTCAACAGTTTTAACCCTTTAGGTGCTTTGAATTTGGTTTTCACGCTTTGGAAACTAGGAATTTGGCTACAGAAAGGCTCACAATAGAACATAGGGTTTTATGGGAAAAATTGGCTAGGGTTTGGCCTCTTTTTAGGTGTTTTTAGGCAATTGGGTTCAGTGAAATCTCTTAATTAAAGGCCTGGTTCTATTACCGAAGGTTTAAAAATGAATTTACAGGCTTTCATTTGTCAGAAAATACCTTAAGATGCAGGTATTCAGCTTCATGAAAGTTTTGAGAGGACCTTGGTTGATTATGAGGTCTAGTCCAGCTTACTCGAGCAGCGAAATAGCTTGGTCAATATTTAATGGTGGAATTGTGGTCAAATTCAGAGTTTCTGGGTATAAATCGACACTCAGGGCTTAAAAAGGCTTAACACAGTCGGGAGGAGCTTTTTTGGAGTTGAAATGCATAAATAAACATTTAAAATAGCCTTATCAAACATTTTAAATCATATATTTTTTATGCTTATTTTGCATTGAATGCAGGCCTTATCGATGGGAGGAGGTGGTTTCAGTTTTGAAATGCGAAACCGAGCAGTGGTTATCGCGCAGGATTTGGGCAGTAAGTTGTTTTATTCCGAACGCACACGATCCAATGGATGATTAACACATCAATGAGAGAGAAATGGGCAACATTGCCCATTTCGCGTCCATTTTGGTGGTCAGTGGTCGATTGCTTTTACTGTGCGATATTTCATATAGGCCGTCGGATTTGGGGTAAGGGAGCGAAGGGTCAGGATTTTTTTGAGAGTTGCAGGCAATCAAAGATGGGACCGAGGTTCTCTTATATGGGCCGACGATTGAGATATGTTAAAGCCTTTATATGAACGAATTAAAAGGTTTTACATATGCAAAGAAAAGTTTATGCTTATGGTGTCAGGGTATAAGTATGGTTTAAAAGAACCTTAAAAAAAATGGTTGCGGGTAAAGGTTTTATAAACATAACATGGGGTTACGTATATACCTGGGGTTAATCTATATGAAGCGTGAGGCTTTATATAGCAGGAATAATAAAAGGGGAAGGCTTTAGTTATGTGATAATAAACCTTAGCCTTGGGTTAAAAATTATGTGGGGAGGGATGAAAATCATGGTAAAGGGCGGACTTTGTGTGGGCACAGGTTTAAGTCTTTGAATCTTATAAAAATAACATATAATTTGATTCAAAGCTTAGGATAACAGTTTGATGAGCGAGGGAACATGTTTTGTTTTGAACATATGTATTGGCACAACTTTTATTTTATTATATAGTTTTAGACCTGTTGAAGGGTTTAATAACCATAGGGGGCGGGATATTTCATTAAGGTTAGTTTTAAACCAAAGGGCGCATTATTTTGGTTTTCATTTTAACATGTGGATAATATATTTGGTCCAAAATCTTTATAATAGTGGGTTTTAGGGGGTATTTTAGATAAAGGGAATTATATAGATGGGATAAGGTATTTTTAGGGAATTAATAGCATAAGCCAAAATTTAATATGACAAGGGGAAATGGAATACACAAAAATACACTAAATGACCAAGTGTGAATAAATAAAGCAAAGCTTTTCATTTCATCATTTCACCAATTCACTTAGGATAAAGTATTTTTGAGGGTTTTTTGTATGTTTCTAAGTTAATCAGATGGGATTTTAAGTTTCATTAAGTAAGGATGAATCTTTACTTATGAAAATGAGTTAAAATGTATGAATGAGGGATAAATAATGGTAAAGGGGATTTTAATCATAAGAACTCAACATTTTCCACTATCCAGTCATCGAGCCTTGGGTCTGGTCCCAACAAAAGTCAGAGAAATGCTCTGAACCTGTTTCACTGATAGTTTAGAATATTGAATACTTACAAGAGAGGGGAAATTAGTTATTTTTTGGCCGGTGATGAATATTACATGCTTTCTTTCACTTCTTTCTACCTACCCAACATTACTCTAACATTTTTTCTTCCTTTTGGCAGGTGCATTTAAGCTTGCAACCTTGAAACATTTATTCTTTTAAAGAAATAAAACTATCTAAATACACCTTATTTCATCTGAGGGCTCAGATTAAAGTGTTGAGCTCCTCATTATTCACTACCTATCTGTTGATTTGTCAGGATTAAACTGTTTGACAAATCTTTATTCAGTATCTAAAACATGGAAATTGAAAACATGACAAGTCAAGATTAAACAGTTTAACTCATCATGGATTATGGCATTTATTGACACTCTGCCATAATCATTTGCAAAAAGTAAAAAGTAATGGCATTTGGACTTGCTCATTTTCATGTTTTATTTTCACTTTTTTCTTTTGGGGTCTATAATTTTTTAAGTCCTTTGATCTTTCTTTTCGGACTTTTTACCCTCTTTTTGATTTTTTATTATTTTTTTATTTTTATTTTTTTCAAAATATGGGAAAACAACTTGCAGAAATCAAGGTATGTACATATTTACAAGACTATCAATAGTCAATTCAAAATTATGAATCCTATATTTATAGGACCCTAACAGCGGCTTCACATGGGGATGGCATCTCCTTGTGAGATGTCAAGAACACCATCGACTAGTAGCCTGATCCTTTGAGCCGATCCCAAACATGCGTTTGCTTTGTTATAAAATTTCTATGACTGAAACTCTTGAACTGAATTTAGTCATTTTTCTGCAAACCGAAATCTGATCTGAAACTAAAATAACATACTGCAATTCTCAAACCAAACTGATAGATCTTAAATATCTTTAGGACCTTCTCCTTGGCTTTAAATCTTAATGAATTATTTCAAAACTAGTTGAAAACTGAATACTAAAAAAAAAATGCTCAGAGTTTTGAGCTTATTTGTATTCATCTACCTACTCTAATCTACTGTTGATTTTGTTGGATCAGGTAATACAAAAATGCCAATGAAGCCAGTCAAGTAGCTGTAGAAATGAATGGATAACTTGACTGCATGTCATCAAACTTGGAAGTATAACTTGATCAAGTGTCTCCATAATCAATGGTATGATGTGAACTGGAAATTGCTGATATTTTTTATCCTCATAGATAAAACATGTTTGCAGACTTGAGTTAAAAATAGTCTCCATATAATTTTATATAAGATCATCAAAAGCATAATGTATGATTTGTGCTTCTAGGCCTTCAATGACTAGTTGCTCAATTGTATTCTAAATATTAATCCCTGAAACTATTTCTTCAGTATTGTGCTTGAAAGAATAATCATCCTCAAACTGCAAGTCAAAAGGTAGTACAATTTCCTCTTGCTTTGGAGAAGGAAGATTTTCCAAGAATTCTTTAGGATCTCGGAAATTATAAGACTGAATTTGAGAGTGTAAAAGTTTAATTTCATTTTCATAATTTTCAGAAATTATCTCAAGAACATATATTTTAATTTGATGTTGGGGCCCTTTTTTCGGAAACCCATTTTGAATATTTTGAATTTTGAATAAAGGAGGCCTTTTTGGGTTGCGGCAAGATGACACACGGCAATCGCGACCAAGTCGCAACTACAGCAAGCCGCGGAGCTATCAAGGTGGCGCAGAAGCAAGAGATAGTTGAAGACAGCAGATGCATGAGGATAGACGGCAGAAAACAGAAAGTGGAACACACAGATAACAGGCGAGAAGCTGGAAGCAGCCGAAGAAGAACAAAAAGAGGAACTAACAGTTGTGGAAGTGGGTGAATAAATAGCAGCCGCCCGACCAAAAGAAAGGGACACAGGAGACCGAATATAGAGCGACTGAAGGAGATCGGCCAGGATATCTCTGTAGTTCCTAGGGTTCTCTCATTTACCTTTCTATTATGTAAGGCATCTGTATCATACTGTAAGCTCTCCTTGCGGAAGCTATGTAACACTTGTTGTGGATGAAAATATCAATGCAATTGCAGGTTATTGTCCTACTGTGTAATTCTTATGCATGCATGATGATCGTGATGGTTTAAAATTTTATTTGCTTAATACCTGCCCATGCTCTGACTGTTCTTATGAATATATCTATGTTTATGCAATCTGCTTAATGGTAATCATGAGTTGTGGATCCGTTCCTTGCTATCGATCTGCTCCCCTCCTACATGTGGTTGTGGCACGCCTCGGGTGAGACTCTCTGCTCTTCGGAGTAGGGTGATAATGCCAGCGTGGTTCTAGAATACATCATATTCCTTTGTTGGCCACAACTCCTGAACCTGGGTCTTGCCTGCGAGACCTGATTCCTCGCCAACAAATGGTTCCGTTGCCCGGACCTGCATATTATGAGGGGAACTAGATCATGGTATCGAGGATCTATGAAGGCGAAATATGGAGATGGTGGAATAACCATCTGGATCAGTTCATTGCTCAGCAAGCAGAGTTGACGAATCAAAAGGAAAGGGTGCTCAAGGATCTCGTCCTTTCCTCAGATTCCGCCAGTGATACTTACGAGATTATTTGGGGAAAGTTTCCTAGTGACCTCTATAACTGGCTGCGGAGGTTACAGCTGAAGGTGCCTAGGGATAGCTCGCAGAAGATAAACTGCAAGTGGGTGCACGGGTATATGGTGGCTCTGCATCGGTTGGACACTGAATTGACCCGTGCAGTGGATTTTTGGGTAGAGACCACTTTGAACGGGTATATTGTAGAGTTTTCCGCGGAGTGCTACCAATCCTTCTCGAAGGCTAAGGCTATCTTCCGTTCTGGGTTAAGAGGGAATCTGCTCAAGGAGATTCCGTTTTGGATCAAGGCCCTGATGGTGGATGAAGGGCTGGTGGAATTTCAAAAGTCGGCCATGGAAGCGTAAGCCCCTAGTGCTGGGGGAGGGCTGACGGGACCGATGCTACATAAAGTGTGAAGAGGGGAGTGGGGATGGATGTTGAAGCTGCGAGAAGGTTAAGGGAGTGACGAGCACATCGGCGAGCGCAGATCACCGACAGGTGACGAGAAATGGTGATGCGGGAGTTAAGACGAGGGGAAAACGATTGGAAGAATCAAGGGGAGGCGCCTCAGCGGATAGGGATTAGGGACACTCCAGCGGATACCCTGGAAAGAGAAGGGACCGTTAGGGGAGTACGGTGGGTGCACGGGAGCCCGGCTAGGAGAAAATGAGAGACGACGACTGACGAAGACGATGCAGGAGGGCAACCCGAAGAAGGTTCCGATGGCGAATGGTACGTCGCAATGCAGCGGTTGTTTTATGAGTGGACGGCATTCATCTCTCCAAGCAACCCTACTTCCAATAATTTGCATGGCACGGATCCCTACCTTCCCCTAGTACTTTATCAACCTTTAAGTAATATTTTCATTAAGTTACAAGCATTAAGTCAGTTGCGCAGCAGCTCATTTTTTACAGTGACCCACGTGACTAGCAGCGTCACTAGTAGTATTGCATTCCCCAGTGGGACAATTGCGCAACCGGGACCCGGAGAATTTATCCTGGTTAGCCCTCCGCAAGTAGATATGGCCGGGTCATTCACCCAGTATCCAGAATTCTCTGGTCGGGACAACGATGATGTAGAGCAACACTGGTATCTCTGCGAAGCCATTTGGAGGGCTCACCAGACACTAGACGCCGGGAAGCTAATAGAGTTCCAAACCACGCTCAAAGAGAGAGCTCTGCGGTGGTTCATTAAGTGGTCCGAGGCCCATCCTAATCCATTACTCGCAGATGTAAAGTGGGATTTTGTCCGTGAATTCAAACTACCCCAGACGGACCAGCAGGGTCTGTCCGAGCTCTGGGAGATTAAGCAGAAAGAAGGAGAGATCACATGGGAGCTGATGCGGCGATTCAAGGACGTGATCGGGAAGCTCAGCTACCCGATCGATCCAAACCATCAGAGGGACTGGTTCATCAAGGCTCTGCTTCCCTTGACGCGAACCCCCCTCACACAGCAGAATATTGACAATCTGCAGGATGCTTTAGAGTAGGCCATGAAAATAGAGGCCATGGCGAGCTACCCTCAGGAGTATTACGGGATGCCAGGCCCATAGGATCCTTCCTTAGTGGGGCTATAGCACCAGATCGCTAGTCTGACAGAGAAGCTCAAGGAAATGCAGCTTATAATACCAGCCAGGCCGAACGTTTGGTGCACTCACTTCCTCGTCGAAGGCCACGTCGCAACTGAATGTCCTAGGCTACGTGGCGCGGGTGTGGGACCCTCTGTTGCGGAAATCCAAGGGGTTCCACCCACGGTGGGTGGCCCAGCAATGAGTCCGTAGGGGGTATTCCCACCGCAGTAGTCATATGCGGGGTTCCCACCGCAACCAAGTGCAACTGCCACGAAATACTGCGAGATTTGCCGGACGATGGGACATCCGCCTCGGATGTGCCCAATCTTATAGAAGTACTCCACCGTCCCAAACAATGTATATTGTGAGTTTTGTGTTTCTACGACTCATAACACTGAGCAGTGCAGGGCTCTCGACACACTTGCGGATAGACTGGACCGTCCCTCCTACAGGGTGAATGAGGCTTCGAGGGGGAGAGGCGGCGGTCTGCGCGGAGGCCGCACCGAGGGACGCGGTCCGGTGAAGTGTTACAATTGTGACCAGGAGGGTCATGTGGCTTGGGAATGTCCCCTTCCCTAACGTCCCTGGTGTTCCCAATGTTTTGTGAATGCCCATGCCACAGAGGACTGCCCAGAGCTCATTAATAAGTGGGAATAAAGGACACGGCAGAGAGACGTGAATTTGGTAAACTCCGAGCCACGAGGGACTGCGACTCAGGATATGCAGAACGTGGCTATTGTGACGAGAGGAGGGAAGAAAACTGGGGAGGACACTCGTGGGAAAGAGCCGGCACAGGTTGTTCGGCCAGCCTCCCCGAACACGTTAATCCAGCCTGAGGCACAGAAGAAGTATTTCCACGAGGCAGTAGAGGCATTTGCTCAGCTGAGGGACGCGGGAGGCCTGGAGGCGCCTGTACTGACAGAACCTAGTGTGTAGAGCGCCACAGGAAACGTGATTGAGGAATGGCTCCAATTACTCCTCAAGATTGTTGGCAATGATGCGCTGCGGTAGCAGCTAAGGCATACTGTGGAAGGGGCACTGCAGGGGAGTACAGGACTTGGGGAACCGGTGCACACAGCACCCCAGTATGTGCAGCGCATCAAGCGGAAAAAGCGACGAACAGGAAAAGAGTTCCGGCTGAACACGCAGGTTGCGGGATTCCAAATCAGCGACACCATGCTTGATTTGGGGTCTGACGTCAACATCCTACCGCGGAAAACGTGGGAGGCTCTTGGACAGCCATGGCTGACCTATTCGCCAATCCAACTCAGAATGGTGAACCAGTACTGCATTCTGCCAATCGGCCGACTCGAAGGTGTCGAGGTTGACATTACGGGGGTGAAGACTTACGCAGACTTTGAGGTTATTGATATAATGGGGGACAAGGATCCTTACCCCACCCTGTTAGGCATCGATTGGGCTTTTGAGAATTATGCCATCATCGACCTCAAGAAGGAGCTAATGATATTCGAGGATGGGGAGGTACGGGTCATGCAGCCCCTTGACCCGTATCAAGGCCCGCGATACACCGAAACGGTGGACAATCGGGAGGATGCTCAGACGATGGGTCACCTTTATCAGATGACCATAGGGAAGCGGGAAGATTATATCAACCCGATAGCAACTGGCTCCGTCAGCTGGCGCAGTGTCCAGAGTTTGGAGCTGGGTTCAGAAATCGCGTGGGAAGACTAGCAGCAGGGAGGGTACGAGACCAGCGCGTGGAGATGTGCCACCATTGGCCGAGTCAGTTGGATTGGTGCTGAGTTCAGAGAATACCCCACCCTGTCCAACATGCAGGCTGTGAATACCTTTATTGCAAAGGTGGAAGACATGGTTCCAAAAAGCCGCAGAATACCACTTTTGGGCGTCGCCCTACAATCCATGTCGACCAGGTGGTGGAAAAACTACCACACCACCTTGTCGTGGTGGGGTTGCGCGACTCAGGCTTTGAAGGCACGGTTTAAAGAAGACGAAGGCCCTTGAAGCGGGTATAGGTACAAGGGGACTTCGGATCCACGGACCCACGTGAGGAGCTGTGAGGAGCAGTGGCAAGGTTTGGGATACCCACAAGAGCTGTGGGTACATCGGTTTATCAACTCCTTGGATACAATCCCCCAGGCCTGGTACTTGGAAGAAGAGCGGAAAAGAGGAACCCGCTCGTGGCAGGAAGTCACGGACAAGTTCTTTCGGTGCTTCTCGTTCAAAGGAGAGACAGAGCAGGAATCTCGGGCATTACAAGTGATCAAGGGGGTCCTGTTTTTCCGCGGCCCCAAGGCCGATAGGGGCACAGTTGCATCACGACCTGAGGCCAAGCGCGAGTTGGTTTTCCAACGGATTGACAGAGATCCAGACGACGATAGTCTGGAGGACCTTAGGCACCTGTATTTCAAAGAGAAGGAAGGCGAGCGGAACATCAACGAAGAACCGACCACCGAAGGCATCCATTTACACCCGCTGAAGACCAAGAAGTTAAACATTGGTACGGCGGAAAAGCCTAAGTTCGCTACAGTGGGCGATTACTAGGACAACGAGACCACAAAAGAAAATTTTCAGTCTCCTCCAAGAATACGAGGACTTGTTCCCCTCGTCGATGGCCGATCTGAAGGGTATCAAGGGTGACCTCGGCGAAATGCGCATTGTGCTGAAACCGGATGCAAGGCCCGTAAAGCATCGCCCCTATCGTCTGAACCCAAGGGTCAAAGAGAAGGTCAAGATGGAGATTGACAAGATGCTGGCTGCAGGTCTCATCTTTCTAGTGGAAGAAGTAGAGTGGGTGAGTCCCATCATCATGTTAGCGCTCAAATCTACCCTCGGCTGAAATAAGGTAAAACTCAAGGCTACATCAAACCACGCTCAGCCTCGTAGCTAGCCCTATGAGGACAGGAGAGGGCTCTCTCTGTGTCTATCTCGGCAAAGGATCTTCAAAGAGGCTGAGATGACTTATAATGAAAAATGAATACTGATTTTAGGCTAGTAAAGAGATAGGAATGTTTGATTTTGATTTTTTGGGTTTTCGTTGGAGAAATGGGAAAAAACAATTTTGGGTTCGGGGATAAGGTCAGATCTTTGCGGATTTCAAGTTGGGGCGAGGTAGGCAATAGTCTTAATGCTTTTGATTGGATATATGGATGGATCATAATGAAAGGGAGCTGAAAAGGGCAAGGATGAACATGGATCCTTCTCAAACAGGCGAAAACATGTAAAATTAAATGAATTCAAAGGCAGAGCACTTTGAACAATGGATTCAACCTCATCTACTCATTAATTTAATTTAAGAAGCATAAGTGAGAAATGGCATACATCAAACATGAAGGAACTTACAATAAACTGAGAGAAAACACCATTAAGAACAGAAAGCCACAAGAATCCCAACAGGTGCTGCAAAACCTCTGATCTTTCCTTAGCCAAAATATGAAAAATATGTACAATGTGTGCCAAAGTTTCCCAAGAGTCCAACCTCTCCAACCTCCGAAATTGATTGAGAAATTACATCATATAGAGCATCCTAACCCCTTACCATGCCTCTATGGGTCGAATTCCTCCTTCTAGGAGCAGTTCCAACTAATTCTAAACAAGGAGCTAAAATCTAGGCAGCTAACAACTTGCCTCTAAAAGAGTGGAAACTGATTCATTTACATGATTTTCACTTTTGTTGAGAGTGAATCTTCTAGAATAGGTAAAAATAAGCCAAAGTTACATGCCAACCATCAATTTACATCATGAAAACCCAAAAATTTCATCCACAAGCAAAACTGGTCCCAACTGGCCGAAATTCTGAGCTGGAAGTTGAAAATTCAGCCAAACATTTAAGTGGGTAGCGCGCCTGAATTGAGTGGGTAGCGCGCCTTTCAACCTGATTTTGAGGCACTTTCCGGCATCCAAATTGAGCTCATGATAGCTCGTTGGAAAGCCCTGGATGTTGGCTATCCAACCCAAGTGGAATTTCTCAATTTGGAGCTCATTTTCCCCTCCAAAACTTCATTCTCCCAAAAGTACTTCCTTCTGGTGCAAAAGGTGGCAGCAAGGTGGTTTTCATGGTGTTTTTGAGCTTTTTGACCATCCAGAATCTGATGAAATGCTTCGGCAATGCCTGAGGATGCATAACTTACCATGAAAAATCCAAAAATGCAAAGATTTCCCTCAGCAAGTGTCCCGAAAAAAAGTGAGCATATGGGCGCGCTACCCGCTTAACTGAAAAACCTGTTTTTAGACCAAAATATTTCAAAATGACAAAAATTTTCCCGAATTTGCTCAAATTCGGAGTGAAGACCCTCCATCATGTATCATGCCCAGCCAACGAAGCCTCAGCCAAAATCTAGAGTGGATCAGGCCTTTTCTGCCGTTTTAGTGCTTCGCTCAACCTCCTCTTCAGAATCTTCATTCTCGCTTTGCAGACATGCATGCGAGCCCAATAATGGTTTACCACCTTTGCCACCTCTGTGAGGCCTCCGTGGCACATTACCCTCTGCTGTGGAATCACTATCCGACTCCTGCTCATAAACTGACTCTGTCTCTGACATGGCTTTGAACAAGATATTTGTAATATGGATGTTGATATAGGTGCAGTGAAAGCAAAGTTTTAATGTATGTTCAAAACCCAATAGATATCACCCATGTACCCAAGCATCACAGGAAAACAAAATAATAATGAGGATGACTCTGTTTTAATGACATAAAAACTATCACTGTTTCGATCATAAGTGAGTTTGACAAATGAAAACCAAATGCAAATGTATGGTATAATTTTATAATGATGGCCAAAATTTGTCAATGGGGCAACAATTATGGGACTATGTTTTATGAACTGGAGAATAGGGAGATCATGACAATAACCATAGTGACACAAATGGCCATGACAGTGGCAATATTATGGTGATGGCAGCAGCGATAAGATTAGGGTGATGGTGGCTATAGACTAGTCAACATGAAATTGTGCAAAAACATGAAAGGGCATGACAGCAGTGATAAAATGATAACTAAGGGCGTGAGGATCATGTACATAACGTGCCAAGGTATGAGCACATTTACATTCAAGAGTTTTCAAACTTTTCACAAAACTGTCCATATATTTCCAAAAACCCTTGCGGAATTATTTTGCATGTGAATGTAGGGTTTATATATTCTTCTCCAAACGTGGCCTCTTTCCCAACATCAAATTCATCACAAGCATGATAAAAATCTACTGAGCAATGATAAAAACCTGTTTGCAATTTGCTGGAGTCGATTTGAATCAAAAATGGGTGCAAAACACAAATTTCTGGGATCTGTTGCTAAGTGGGTAGTGCCCCTCAAGTGGGTAGCGCCCTTGTTATTTTACACAGGCTGAGGAGGTTAAGTGGGTAGCGCCCCTCAAGTGGGTAGAGCCCCTCCTGTATGGGTAGCGCGCACTTTTCTATGAGTAGCTACATAGTGCATTTTGTAGGAAGCTTTTGGAGGCCTTCCCGGTGTCCAAATAGGGCGTGTGATAGCTCGTTGGAAAGATCTTGGAGTCTAATTTCCAAAACAAGTGGAATTATGCAATTTGGATTTCATTTACCCTATCAAAAATCAAATCTCCCAACATTAGTCAAAATGAGCAGAATGAGGCTGCCTCAAGGCAGAGCGCTGTTGCAGTCAACTTTTGAAGGTCTTCCTCAACTCCAAATTGAGCTCATGATAGCTCATTGGAAATATATTTGTGTCTAGTTATCCTTTGACTCATCAAGCAAGTCATTTAGCCAACCATGCTAAGAGAAATCTTGATTTTACCAAGGTTACTTCAGAGGTGCATTCAATTCTCCTGAGGCAACGGTATTTTTTACATTTATCTAAAACTATGATACCTGTGTAAAAAGTGAAAGAGGTTTTTCTTCCTTGTGATGTTGTGGACAAAAATCTCTCTCGGTTTTCCAAAATTCATCTTTGATTTCTCTGAAACATCTTTTGAGTGAAACTTATCCCGATGTGTGAAACAAGGAATTTTGTCGAAATGAAGCGAAATGAAGGGGATAAGGGGCTTCTAAATTATTGGGGAAATTTTGGGAAGTAGGGAGGGATGTTAGGAAGCAGGGGAAAGTGGAATCTCATAGATTGAGTGAGGGGAAGGGGTCCAAAAGGGAAAAACACAGGCCTAGCCTAGAAAATTGCCAAGTTGTGGCAAGAAACTAGGGTTTGTGCAAAAATGAGTAATTTGGGGGATCTCAGTGATGGGAAGTGTTTAATAAGGTACATTAATGATAGGGGAAGGTGTGTGAACATCAGGATACAAGTTTTTCTAATGATTTGACCATCCAAGAGAAATTACCTCCAAAACCCTAGGAGAGGGAAATGGACCTTACCTAGGCACAACTGAAGCATGAACGAGGTGTAAAATGACTCTTTGGAACCTGACATGATGATGAAAACCCTCTGAACGATGGTACACTCAGCTGAATGGTGACATGAACCGAAATTTGGACAACTTTGACAGGAGTAAAAGCAACCCCTAGACCTAATGCCTAGTGACCAAATTTTGCTTGAAGACTCATTGAAATGAAAAAATTTGACCTTGACACCTTAAAATCACTTTGTAAGAGCATGTTTGATCATTGAAGGAAAGCTGCAAAGGCTGACTCTAACATTGGCCCCAATGGGGATGGTAGCTCCTTGGAGGTGCCAAGAACGGCAGATCTTTGGGAGAGTAGACTAGTGCCTTATCCATTGGGCAATGGAATCAAAAACTCAAACTGAAATGCATGACTAAAAACTGATGACTTGACGACACAAATTGACTCTCACTCAACTAAAAACTGACTCGATACTTAAACACAACCGACAAACTGGAAAAGATGCTCAAAGTAGAGCTTATTCATCAAACCTACTCTAATTGTACTTTTCACCACCCGATCAAGTGTAATGGAACAGCCAATGCAACCATGTAAGCATGTTGGCTGCTGTTTGATTTCTTCCCACATGCTTGCTTATGAACAACGAGAAATAACTACTGAAAGGCAACTCCCATGGAAACTTTGAACCAAGTGGACTGCTGATAAACTTGCAAAGCATAAATTGACTGGATGACTGCAAGAATACTGCGAATGGATCTTCATAAACATAGCTCTGGTCCAAATAATCTCCATACCTTGATCTTAAACTTTTCCTCACATCTGCGGTGCTTTTCTTTGGTGATTGCAGCAAGCTGTCAAAAGGATCCTGAAATTCATGAAAATCAAACTCTGTTGCTGATTCCAGACAGAACAAAAGTCTCCTTCATCAATCTCCTCATATGAATGGAAATCTTGACATGTGCTATGCAATGAACAATCTGTTAAACAAGACAATGAAGGTGACCTTTGAATAAGATTATCATCAACATTCTTTTCGGGCACATGGTTAGCTAATGGAGCAGAATTTTTATAACAAACATCATCCAACACACGAGCAATAGGATCATCAAAAACTTTAGAAGACTGCTGCACTGTATCCCTTGAAACTGTATGACATCCTACTGGCTGTTCCTCTTTTCCTTGAGATATATTACGAAGATTCTACCTTATAAACTGAAATGCTTCGAAACAAAAGGGTATAGAATTTTCCCGCATCATCAAATCATGTATTTCATCTTCCACACCTTCATCTGTAATCTGACCTTCAATTGCATTGGATGGCTGCAAATCTGATGCTACAAGCTGCTCATCTGAAGATTTACTATGCAATTTATCTTTCAAAAGCTGAAATGATTCAAAACATAAAGGTACGGAGTCACCTTGAATCATTAAATCATGTGTGCCCACTTCCAAGTCTTCAGCTGCAACTTGACAATCAATGACTTTTGGGGGCTGCAAGTCTGAATATGAGAAGTTTTCGTTGCCCTCAAGACGATCCAGATCAAGACTTGTTGACATTTGATTTCTGATTGCATGGAAGTTATCTCTAATGAACTGAAACGAATCAAAACAAAAAGGCAAAGATCCTTCACTTACATCAAAATTTTCTGCACTTTCCTCATCATTGCCATAGCTGATATGCATCGGTTGATCATTGTACTCGAGCTGCTGAAAGTGAACTTCCTCCTCGCACAAGCTAGCTGCTGATTTGTCTGCAAGATTAGCTTCTGTTTGGAGAACATAATCATCATCATACTGATCAAACTGAGGCAATTCATCAGTATAAAACACATCATCAAACATACACATCATATCAACAGCTCTCTCTTCTTCACAATGATCTATAAAACAATCACTATGACTATTGGGATCAGAAACAAAATGTTTTGGATCAGCAACTTGTTCTTGAATGTCATTTTCATTTTTTGCAGTCATTTTCCGCACCATCTCTTCTACTGCGTTTACAAAAAGATCAAGCCTTTCCTCTGAAGGTGTCGATTTCTCCGGATCTATGTTTTTCATCTCTTCTTCCTTCAACCTTGCCCTCAAGATCAGCAAATGAGCCTCTACATTTACTGCCTTGTTCTGCATCTCGTGAAGTGTTGCAATATTCTTTTCTCTCAGCTGAAACTCCATTTTCGGATCAAAGGCACCCGGGTAGTGCAAGAAAGCAGATCTAGGAGAAGGTCTTATATCAACTGGCATCGAATAATAAACTTGGTTAAATCTAGCAGAAAATTGTTGTACTGTCTCCCCTGGCAATCTTTTCAGCTGGTTATACTCCTCTATAATCAAAAAAAAGTTCTGTCCGATCATCCACCTGTCAAGGAAAACTTTGACAAACTTCTGGAAATCTGAAATGCTCGCATCAGGCCGGGCTTTAAACCAACTCTTCACTTGGCCTTGCAAAGAAAGAGCAAAAAGTATGATACTAACATCTTCGTCATCAACTTCAAAAAGATCTAGAAAAGTCTCAACATTCTGCACATGTTGCTCAGCGTTGAAATTGTTACATTCACCATCAAATCTTGGTAGATATAGGTCATAATTTGCAGGAAAAGCATGAAGAACAGAAGGTAAAACAAGAGGTTTGTACCGATCTGGAATTTTACAAGGTGTAGAGGTATGTACAAGAGCTGCGAAATCAGTTTTCTTTTCTTTAGGCTCATCACTCTGTAGAGAGTCATCATAAGATGTGGGAAAAGTAAGGAGGCCAGGATCAAAGGGAAACTCAGTATTTACACTCTTTGAATAGGTCGAGTGAAGATTTTGATGACCTTTCTCATACAACAAACTTTGAAAACTTTCAGGATAGCTTCAAGACCAGCAAAGAAGTAATTTACGAGAAAGCAGATTAGATCCTGAATACCATTCCACTTTAGATACCTGAACTTTGTGTAAGATCCTTCCATTTTCTCAGAGAAAGAGTCAGTCCTCCAGTGGAGTCTCTACTTTGAATTGGAGTCACCAGGTGAATGATTTCAGCCTTCTTATGTCTGATCGTTGTCCACCATCAACCATCAGATCTGAACTCGATACATGTACTGGGGCAATTTATAAGTTAAGTGTTACGATTACAAGCTAGACCGGAGATCGACTGAAGCAGCGTTTATCTACTTCGCTGATGCATAGCAACAGCATTTTGAAGGCTACCTGGCGTGACTTCAGACTCTGTCTGTAGCTATAAATCAATCAACACTAACCAGCAAACCAATTTCATCCCCAGTATGGTCGCCACTATGTTAGCGCTCAAATCTACCCTAGGCTGAAATAAGGTAAAACTCAAGGCTACATCAAACCACGCTCAGCCTCGTAGCTAGCCCTACGAGGACAGGAGAGGGCTCTCTCCGGGTCTATCTCGACAAATGTTTTCAGAGGGGCTGAGATGACTTATAATGAACAATGAGTACTGATTTTAGGCTAGTAAAGAGATAGGAATGTTTGATTTTGATTTTTGGGTTTTCGTTGGAGAAATGGGAAAAAACAATTTTGGGTCCGGGGATAAGGTCAGATCTTTGCAGATTTCGAGTTGGGGCGAGGTAGGCAATAGTATTAATGCTTTTGATTGGATATATGGATGGATCAGAATGAAAGGGAGCTGAAAAGGGAAAGGATGAACATGGATCCTTCTCAAACATGCGAAAACATGTAAAATTAAATGAATTCAAAGGCAGAGCACTGTGAACAATGGTTTCAACCTCATCTACTCATTCATTTAATTTAAGAAGCATAAGTGAGAAATGGCATACATCAAACATGAAGGAACTTACAATAAACTGAGAGAAAACACCATTAAGAATAGAAAGACACAAGAATCCCAACAGGTGCCGCAAAACCTCTGATCTTTCCTTAGCCAAAATATGAAAAATATGTACAATGTGTGCCAAAGTTTCCCAAGAGTCCAACCTCTCCAACCTCTGAAAATGATTGAGAAATTACATCATATAGAGCATCCTAACCCCTTCCCATGCCTCTAGGGGTCGAAATCCTCCTTCTAGGAGCAGTTCCAACAAATTCTAATCAAGGAGCTAAAATCTAGGCAGCTAACAACTTGCCTCTAAAAGAGTGGAAACTGATTCATTTACATGATTTTCACTTTTTTGAGAGTGAATATTCTAGAACAGGTAAAAATAAGCCAAATTTACATGCCAACCATCAATTTACATCATGAAAACCAAAAAATTTCATCCACAAGCAAAACTAGTCCCAACTGGCCGAAATTCTGAGCTGGAAGTTGAAATTCAGCCAAAAATTTAAGTGGGTAGCGCCCCTGAGCTGAGTGGGTAGCGCGCCTTTCAACCTGATTTTGAGGCACTTAACAGCATCCAAATTGAGCTCATGATAGCTCGTTGGAAAGCCCTGAATGTTTACTATCCAACCCAAGTGGAATTTCTCAATTTGGAGCTCATTTTCCCCTCCAAAACTTCATTCTCCCAGAAGTACTTCCTGCTGGTGCAAAAAGTGGCAGCAAGGTGGTTTTCATGGTGTTTTTGAGCTTTTTGACCATCCAGAATCTGATGAAATGCTTCGGAAATGCCTGAGGATGCATTAATTACCATGAAAAATCCAAAAATGCAAAGATTTCCTTCAGCAAGTGTCCCGAAAAAAAGTGAGCATATGGGCGCGCTACCCGCTTAACTGAAAAACCTGTTTTTAGACCAAAATATTTCAAAATGACAAAAAATTTCCCGAATTTGCTCAAATTCGGAGCGAAGACCCTCCATAATGTATCATGCCCAGCCAACAAAGCCTCGGACAAAATCCGGAGTGGATCAGGCCTTTTCTGCCGTTTTAGTGCTTCGCTCAACCTCCTCTTCAGAATCTTCATTTTCGCTTTCTAGACATGCATGCGAGCCCAATAATGGTTTACCACCTTTGCCACCTCTGTGAGGCCTCCGTGGCACATTACCCTCTGCTGTGGAATCACTATCCGACTCCTGCTCATAAACTGACTCTGTCTCTGACATGGCTTTGAACAAGATATTTGTAATATGGATGCTGATATAGGTGCAGTGAAAGTAAAGTTTTAATGTATGTTCAAAACCCAATAAATGTCACCCATGTACCCAAGTATCACAGGAAAACAAAATCATAATGAGGATGACTCTGTTTTAATGGCATAAAAACTATCACTGTTTCGATCATAAGTGAGTTTGACAAATGAAAACCAAATGCAGATGTATGGTATAATTTTATAATGATGGCCAAAATTTGTCAAAGGGGCAACAAGTATGGGACTGTGTTTTATGAACTGGAGAATAGGGAGATCATGACAATAACCATAGTGACACAAATGGCCATGACAGTGGCAATATTATGGTGATGGCAGCAGTGATAAGATTAGGGTGATGGTGGCTATAGACTAGTCAACATGAAATTGTGCAAAAACATGAAAGGGCATGACAGCAGTGATAAAATGATAACTGAGGGCATGAGGATCATGTACATAACGTGCCAAGGTATGAGCACATTTAGCATTCAAGAGTTTTCAAACTTTTCACAAAACTGTCCATATATTTCCAAAAACCCTTGAGGAATTATTTTGCATGTGAATGTAGGGTTTATATATTCTTCTCCAAGCGTGGCCTCTTTCCCAACATCAAATTCATCACAAGCATGATAAAAATCTACTGAGCAATGATAAAAACCTGTTTGCAATTTGCTGGAGTCGATTTGAATCAAAACTGGGCGCAAAACACAAATTTCTGGGCTCTGTTGCTAAGTGGGTAGCGCCCCTGGCCAAGTGGGTAGCGCGCACCAAGTGGGTAGCGCCCTTTTTATTTTACACAGGCTGAGGAGGTTAAGTGGGTAGCGCCCCTCAAGTGGGTAGCGCCCCTCCTGTATGGGTAGCGCGCACTTTTCTATGAGTAGCTACATAGTGCATTTTGTAGGAAGCTTTTGGAGGCCTTCCCGGTGTCCAAATCGGGCGTGTGATAGCTCGTTGGAAATCTCTTGGAGTCTAATTTCCAACACAAGTGGAATTCTGCAATTTGGATTTCATTTACCCTGTCAAAAATCAAATCTCCCAACACTAGTCAAAATGAGCAGAATGAGACTGCCTCAAGGCAGAGCGCTGTTGCAGTCAACTTTTGAAGGTCTTCCTCGACTCCAAATTGAGCTCATGATAGCTCATTGGAAATATCTTTGTGTCTAGTTATCCTTTGACTCATCAAGCAAGTCATTTAGCCAACCATGCTAGGAGAAATCTTGATTTTCCCAAGGTTACTTCAGAGGTGCATTCAATTCTCCTGAGGCAACGGTATTTTTTACATTTATCTAAAACTATGATACCTGTGTAAAAAGTGAAAGAGGTTTTTCTTCCTTGTGATGTTTTGGACAAAAACCTCTCTCAGTTTTCCAAAATTCATCTTTTATTGCTCTGAAACATCTTTTGAGTGAAACTTATCCCAATGTGTGAAACAAGGAATTTTGTCGAAATGAAGCGAAATGAAGGGGATAAGGGGCTTCTAAATTCTTGGGGAAATTTTGGGAAGTAGGGGGGGATGTTAGGAAGCAGGGAAAAGTGGAATCTCAGAGATTGAGTGAGGGGAAGGGGTCAAAAACGGCAAAACACAGGCCTAGCCTAGAAAATTGCCAAGTTATGGCAAGAAACTAGGGTTTGTGCAAAAATGAGGAATTTAGGGAATCTCAGTGATGGGAAGTGTTTAATAAGGTACATTAAGGATAGGGGAAGGTTTATGAACATCAGGATATAAATTTTTTCGATGATTTAACCATCCAAGAGGAATTACCTCCAAAACCCTAGGAGAGGGAAATGGACCTTACCTAGACACAACTGAAGCATGAACGAGGTGTAAAATGACTCTTTGGAACCTGACATGATGATGAAAACCCTCTGAACGATGGTACACTCAGCTGAATGGTGACATGAACCGACATTTGGACAAATTTGACAGGAGTAAAAGCAACCTACCACGTAATGTCGTTTGGCTTGAAAAACGCTCCGACCGTGTTTTCCCGGATTGTCATCGCTGCTTTTTGGGAGTATATCCACAAGTTCCTGGAAGTCTACATGGACAACGGGACTGTCTACAGTCTGCTAAAGAAACACGCCACCCTGTTGCATATCATGTTTGATTGGTGCCGCCAGTTGCAGATTTCCTTGAACTTGAAGAAATGTATTTTTGCGGTTCCTTTCGGCACACTGTTGGGCCACGTGGTATGCAAGCAAGGCGTCTGCGTCGACCCCGCCAAAGTCATGGTCATCGTCCATATGGAAGCCCCTGAAACAGTGAAGCAGTTGCGCGCACTGCTTGGCCACACAGGATATTACAGGCGGTTTATCCGAAATTATGCAAAGATCACTACCCCTTTAGAAAGGTTGCTACGGAAGTCTGAAGCGTTCCAGTGGACGGAGGAGTGTCGGGTGGCCCTCAACACTCTGAAAGAAAAGCTGGAAACGGCACCTATTTTGGTTCACCCAGATTGGGATAAGCAGTTCCATGTGCATATCGATGCGTCCAGTATCGCACTTGGGGTTGTCTTGGTGCAACCCGGGGAGACGACAGTTGACCATCCGGTCTACTTCGCCAGCCGCAAGTTGTCTAATGCAGAAAAGAACTACACCACGACTAAGCGGGAGGCCCTGGCAATGGTGTATTCGCTCCATAAGTTCTGTCACTACCTTCTAGGAGGCAAATTCAACTTCTTCATGGACCACTCTGCCTTGAAATACTTGGTGAACAAGCCTATTTTGGAAGGCCGAATCTGTCGTTGGCTTCTACCTTTCCAGGAATTCACGTTTGAGGTAATCGTCAAGCCCGGGAGGTTGAATGTCAGGCCCGATCATTTATCCAGATTAGAGACAAGAGAAAACGAAGGCTCTCTCGACGATCAGCTACCAAACGCTGACCTTTTCCGAGTCGAAGCTGTCCCGTATTACCTGGCCGACATTGCCACCTATTTGACCACGGGGCAGTGCCCTCAGCACTACACCCTGCTCTAGAAACGCCATTTGGTCATCCGAGCTGCCGAGTACCAATTGATTGCGGAGCAGCTATACAAAGGGGGCCTCGATGAGGTTCTGCGCAGGTGCGTTCTTGACCATGAACGCGACGCGGTGATGTGGGAGTGCCACAGTGGGGTTGCAAGAGGGCATGTTGGGGCAAAACCCACCGCACGGAAGGTACTCTAGGCTGGCCTCTAGTGGCCAATGGTCCATGCAGACTGCAAGATATTTTTTAAGTGATGCGATTTCTGTCAACGTACAAGGAGGCCCTCTCACAGGGACGGGCTTCCGTTACACCCAGTGCATGTGTTGCGGCCATTTGAGAAATTGGTTGTCGACTTCGTAGGTCCTATAGCCCCGATCACCAAACACTCCAAGGCCCGATACATCATTAACGCAACCGACTACCTCACCCGATGGGCCGAGGCAGCGGTGGTACGAGATTGCACGGCGGATACCGCAGCACGGTTTATATTTGAAAACATCATCAGCAGGTTTGGCTGCCCACGAAGTTTAACCAGCGATCAAGGTACGCATTTCATTAATGATATGGTCAAGTCGCTGTTGGACACATTTATGATTCAGCATCATAAAAGTAGCCCATACCACCTGTAGGCCATTGGAACTGTGGAAGCGTTTAATAAAATTCTGGAAAAGGGGTTAACAAAGATCTGTAACGCCCAGCGGGATGACTAGGACGAACGGTTACCAGCTGCGCTCTGGGCCTACCGGACTACGGTGAAGCGCTTGACCAATCAGACACCGTTCCAGTTGGTGTACGGCCGGGAGCTGTGATCCCCGCCGAGTTCACGGTACCAAGCCTTTTAATTGCCACGACTCTCAAGTTCTCGGAAGAAGCATTGCTCCAGGAGCGCCTACATGAACTACAGGAACTGGACGAAGCTCGGTTCCTGGCCGAATTTCACCAGAAGGTTCAAAAGGATAGGCAGAAAGGGTGGCACGATCGCCACATTGAGAACAAAGCATTCCAGGTTGGCGGCAAGGTCCTTTTATACGACAGCAAGTTCCAGAAGTTCCCAAGAAAGCTGCAGATGCACTGGTTAGGACCTTACTTCGTCATCGAGATTCGAGAATCCGGTGTCGTTCGTTTGGCTCAGCTAGACGATATTGTTTTACCGAGATGGGTGAATGGCACACACCTGAAACCCTACCAGGAGTAAGTTTCTTCCACCATTCATCAATAACTCTCACAACCGAGAGCACCCGTAGAGTAGTGTAGTCGAATAACTCTCCCGCAACCGGGATGAGCATAGGTAGCATTTTTTATTCCTACATCATTCGCCAATAATCCCTCTGTTGCGGGACCTCACCGTAGCCGACTATGGTCGGGGAGGGGCGCATCCAGCGTGTCATCCCCGTAGGCTTCATAAACGTGTCAATGTCAGTCCAGGTCATGTCAGTCAGTCCTTGTGTCAGTCTGTAGGAACATCCAGATAATTGGAAGTAACCCTGCCATAATCATTTTGCCATCATCCGCAGTTACCTCAGCCATCACGTCCGCCCGTTTCCCCATGCCACCGTCAGCAACTGTCAGAATACCCAGTGGCACGCGATTGATCGCATGATTATCGTAGAAAAGAATGCCAACAGGAATTAACTCGTTAAGGGGTCTCATCAACTCCAATTGTGCCAGGTGATGACATAACTTGCATGACACCCAAAAGCACGAGAACGCCGAACTAGTTCGAATTAGCAATTGCAGCCGCACCAGAGCAGTTGAAGTCTCAAAACGCACAGAACCAAGAAGGGAGACCAAGGCGAATTCTACAGGTCTATCAGTGTCGAGCCAAAATGCCGAAGGCCATCCCAGCTGTCGTCGAACCAGAGCTCGACAGCATAATCCACAAGACCGAGTCCCTGGTCGGGAAATATGATAATGTAGCCTTGATCGATGCCAATATTCCAGACGCTGCCGAATTCCCATCCCTCCATTGGCAGGTGTATATGGAGCACTACTACACCGTAGTCGGGAACTCAGCCAACCGAATGTTACCAAAGTTCAGGGGCCTTCAGCAATCATCCTTGATGAACTTACGAAATATTCCGGTCTTTGGGACCACCGGACCGGCTCTGCAGTGCACACGCTTCCTCCTCAGCCGTATTCAGAATGGGTCCTTGTGGATGAACAAGGAAATTCCCATTCATGCTGAGGATATTCATCGCCTCACAGGGCTTTCTATGAATGGCGCAGACGTCTCGACTGCCTGTCAGACCTCCTCCAAGCGCACACGAAAGTTGGGAGATGCGGACCTCTGTGTCAAATATGGCACCTGCCGGGGGGGGAAAGGCACCAAGATAGACCTCATCAATAAGCCTGAGATTCGCTTCGCTTGTTACCTCATTTCCAGCAAGACAATGAGGCACTACACCAAGGGCGAATGCACCTTGGACACCATCTCCATTGCGGAGCACTATGTCCAGGGCACCAAGCTGAATTGGTGTTCCTTCGTGCTAAAGGAACTGTTCGACGCATGTGAGGAGAACTATAAGCGCGCTACTAGTTTTATTTATGGATACTTGATCGTTGCTTTTTCCATGTGGAAATGGCACACTCCACTCGTTCGGGTCCCAGCAAAGATTCCCAAGGGCCAGCCCCTCGCGATGAAGTTTACTCCGTGGAAGGTGTCACCCGACCCCAGCACTAAACAGGTGAATGCAGAGGTGTTTCGGTCCTGGTATGGGTTGATGACGGACGTGGTGGCCAGTCAGCAGCGAGTGCCCCGGAACCTGCTGGATGAATATAGTGAGCAAGTGTGGTTCGGGGTAAGTCACAGGCATTCTTACCTCCATCCCACTTGCGTGCCGGAAGCCACCTTCCATATGACGTCGTTGAAGTTCCAGCTGGATGATGCCACCTTCCACCGCGAAGTCTGTTCATGGCCGGGGGTCACGAAGCACACCCGCGACGGCATCCCAAGATACAATTTTGAGCGGATTGTGCCAGTGCAACAACCTGCCGAGGTGGCTGCGGCAGCGCCACCCCAGGAACTCCCCGAACTGCTCATCCCCGTCATCCGCCACTTCAATACCCAAGTATGAAATTTCAATGCTGCGGCCTAGGTTATTTCAAGTGATGCTTCTCTGTTCCCTTTATTTTCTGAGTTTCAACTCAGCCATTCTATTTCTCCATCCCATACCACTCCTCTCACCTCTCCCATCCCTACCATTTTATTTACCTCTGCCAGCCCCATTATCGCCCCGATGGGAGAAAAGGGCCCGACCCCAGAGTAATTGGAGACTCCTCCGCCTAAGCGGGCCCGCACCACCGTAGCCAATCCAGTGGTGGACCTTACTGATGATGATCTGCCACCGCCCACAAATACAGGGGCACTGGTCCAGGAAGAACCCCTTATTGATCCTTCCGAGTTTCTTAACATTCGCCCTCCATCCACAACTCCACCTCCATCCACAACTCCACCTCCATCCACCATTCCACCTCCACTTCCCACTTCATCCATTCCATCCAATTCATCTGCCAATGTGTCCGACCCGCTCATCCAAGAACTCTTTGGCGGGGACCACGGGGCTGAAGTTGACTCCAGTACTGCTACCGTAGTACCACCAGTCGGCCCCGTGGGCGCACCCCAGGTTTCTTTATCTGCTATATTTACCCAGCTGGAAAACATTGGGACTGACTCGGTCAAGGCTCAGCCCGAGCATGCTGACCCTCCCCCCCCCGGGCCAGACCAATCAGCAAGAGCGGCCAGATTTGAATATGGCCAACTCAACGTAGCAACAAACACCACCATCCCCTCCAGAGCATTCCAACCGCTCCGTTGCTAGTGGGCAACCCCTGCAAGAACGAAGGCTGGCCCAGGATGCTTCAGGCACAGCTAACTTAGAAACATGGGGTACATCTCAGTTGTACTTATTCATTCAAAGGGCAGCCCAGCAAGTCGAGAGGCTTCACACGGAGCTGCAGCAGCGGTGCGAAGAGCAGCAACAACAGATCAGGGCGCTTACTGAATAGCGCGACCATCTTATCACGGCGTAGGAATGCCTGCAAGGTCAGATAGCCAACGTAACTTAGGTATTTTCAGACCTATGGCCCTCGGTAAAGGCTCATTAGACCCCTCTGCCGTTGATGTCACGAAGCATAATGTCGTCGTCCAAGCTTTCTACATCCGGTTTGCACTCACTGGTCTCCACCGGGAAAATACGGAGATCCACGCTGAATTGGCCGCACGATCAGCATTGCCCGACCCAATGGCTACCTATTCAGCCCAGGTTGCCGCTAAGTAGGGCCAGGAAACCCAAATGCAAGAAACGCTCACCTCTGCGACACGCGAGGCGCACGACCTCCTGAAGGGTCTTCAGGAATGCTCACTGGCCTGGACCGTCAAAGCACAGCCAATCTCCGCACAGTTACAGCAGGTTTCCCGGGAAATTCAAGAGGTCACAAACCCTGCTAGGTTGGACCAATTATACGCCCAGGCAGATGAGCTCGAAGCACAGATCCAGCAAACGGAAGCCAATTATGCAGAGGCCAAACGAGTAATTCGTGAGCTCCGCCCTCCCTTCCAAAACAGCGCCAGGACGATGCAACAGCTAGCCGCTGTGGCTGAAGGCAAAATTATCACGATGTTCGGGGTTGTCCCAGTACCCCTCGAAGAGGCCGCTGTCACCAAGCTCGTTGAAGCAATAGATTCACTCTTGCAAGGGTGGAAGCAAGCTATATCGGCCTTCACAAAGCTTAAATCTATAGCGTTTCGTCGAGTCTCGGAGTTCGGGCCCTTGTTTTAACGACCGGCAGAAGGCACACAGCACGGACAGGAACAAGTTGATGGTGCACAACAGGAACAGGTGCAAGATGAAGGCACACAGGGCGAACAAGGCACGGGATCAAGCAGGGCAATGGAGATAGAAACTGTCATTTGTGATTGACTTGGGGACGAGTCAAGAAACTGTGGTCGGGGCCTGTTGGGGCCCTTGTTTCGGAAACCCATTTTGAATATTTTGAATTTTGAATAAAGGATGCCTTTTTGGGTTGTGGCAAGATGACACACAGCAATCGCGACCAAGTCGCAACTACAACAAGCCGCGGAGCTATCGAGGTGGCGCAGAAGCAAGAGATAGCTGAAGACAGCAATTGCATGAGGATAGACAACAGAAAACAGAAAGTGGAACACACAGATAACAGGCGAGAAGCTGGAAGCAGCCGAAAAAGAACAAAAAGAGGAACTAACAGTTGCAGAAGTGGGTGAATAAATAGCAGTCACCTGGCCAAAATAAAGGGACACAGGAGACCGAATACAGAGCGACTAAAGGAGATCGGCCAGGATATCTCTGTAGTTCCTAGGGTTCTCTCATTTACCTTTCTGTTATGTAAGGCATCTGTATCAGACTGTAAGCTCTCCTTGCGGAAGCTATGTAACGCTTGTTGTGGATGAAGATATCAATGCAATTGCAGGTTATTGTCCTACTGTGTAATTCTTATGCATGCATGATGGTCGCGATGGCTTAAAACTTTATTTTCTTAATACCTGCCCATGCTCTGACTGTTCTTACGAATATATCTATGTTTATGCAATCTGCTTAATGGTAACCATGAGTTGCGGATCCGTTCCTTGCTATCGATCTGCTCCCCTCCTGCATGTGGTTGTGGCACGCCTCGGGTGAGACTCTCTGCTCTTCGGAGTAGGGTGATAATGTCGGCGTGGTTCTAGACTACATCGGATTCCTTTGTTGGCCACAACTCCTGAACCTGGGTCTTGCCTGCGAGACCTGATTCCTCGCCAACAGTTGAGGAGAACTTTTTCTTGATTTCAAAACAAGAAAGATAGCTCTTAGAAAATCTTTATCAGGCTGAAATTCTATTAACTTATCCCACAAACTAGCTAGTGATTGCTCTGTGAAGTTAGCTTGAATTTGGAGAACATAATTATCATCAAACTAATCATACTTAGGAATATCTTCAGAAGAAGGAATGTCATCAATTATATACATTAGATCAGCAGATTGTTTTTCTAGTAATCCTGATATATCTTGATTAGATTGGTTGCATTCTATTTGAAAGTCATCATTTTTCTCAATAGGAGTACTATCAAGCAATGGGCCTTTTTTGGAAGGTAGAACAACATGAGCATCAACCTATTCTTCTGTCTATTCATGGATAAAAAATTTAGTACATTCATCAACATTAGAATAAGTAGAAACAATTTCTTCATTATGTAAATATTTTGAGGGTGGTTGCATGTTTAGAAGCAAATTGATTTCTTCTTCAGTGAGGGGGGGTGGGAATCTCTGAATTCTTAGATTTGAATAACAATTGTTTTTTCTCTTATGTAAAATTTGATCATGAGGTTGAATATTTTCTTTAACTTCATTCAAAACATTATATGAAACATCATTTGTTACTACAGAGGGGGCTTGTGGATCTTGATTCATCTCTTGGTCTATTTCATATTTGTTTAACTCTTCTTGATTATCATGACACTTAACTTGAGAATGAAAGTTATGGACCTCTTCTAATAAATCTTCAGGATGCCAATTTCCAAAATCTTCATCAATATTTTTAAGGTAATGTATGAGATCTTCATCTTGATCACAACAATTTTCAGCTAATGATAAAGATGGAAAATCTTCTTTGTAATGCTCATAAAATACCTTGTGAAAATCCTTTAAAGAAAATAAACTAGCAGGTTTGACAGCTTCATACCATTCCCTTTCTTTTCCTTCTAAATTTTCCATGAATAGTTTCATGAGGCAATCCTCATGCCAATCACCCTTCAATCTCGATGAGTGTATATGAAATTTAATGAGATGTAACAAAGGATCATCAATATTCTCATCTTGAAACATGGGCAGATTTTTATCCTAATTTACCTTTGGTAGTTTGTGTGGAAATCCAGGTATGTGATCTTTGCTCATGGGAGCATACCTGCGTTTAATTCTTGGGTCATCTTGTAAATTAGTCATGAAGAAAGGCCACTGTATCTATACAACCAAGTTAGATCCTTATATAAAATACAATATATATTGAAAAAAATTCTTAATGAGAAAGAACATAATGTCTTTAATTAAAATCCAAGTTGAAAGCCTGATCTTTCCATATTGTTCTTTCAGGTTCTTTCCTCCAGTGGAGTCTTGATTGTGAATTGATATGGAGTCACCAGGTGGATGATTTTAACCTTTGTGTGTCTAATCATTGTCCACCATCATAGATCAGATTTGAAAATGTAAAATATTTTTGAAGAAAATGTTAGTTTCCCCAGTATGGTCGCCATTATGTTATCACTCAGTAATTTCTCCAGGTTCAAGAGAAATAGTCCAAGGTAACCACAAACCTACTTCAAACTCTAGGATCTAGCCTTCCTAGGGTTCAGAGAGGGCTCTCTCTTTAAATTTTAACTTTGTTTTGATTTAAAATATTAGGCTAGTTATGAAAGTAAAATTTTGTTTTGGTTTAGAGGGTTTGGTGGGAAAAAATCACTTAGAGGTAAGATAGAGAGAAATCTACTTTTCCATTGGGCTATGGGGTCTAAATCAAGCTAACAACACTAGAAATTAAGGCCAAAAATGTACAAATATATTCAGGGCAAGATAGACAACCTTCAGAGATTTGGGAAAGTGGTTTTTTGTGAGGTGGTATGATCGGGATAAAGGGAAATTAAGGATCCTTTTATCCGGAAAATGGAAGTAGAAGGCAGAGGTAAAACGGGAGAAGGAGCAATTAAGGGTTCCTTGCACCGTAAATCAGAAGAAAACATTAAAATGGAAACTAGTTAAAGACATGGAGCACTAGACTAATCCTGTAATAATACTCCTAGTTACACATTCAGACAGAACAAACATAAAATGAATTCATGAAACTTAGAAAAGGAAACAATGACAAGGAGGAAGTACTTCACTCGTCATCTTATCATAGGGATCCTGAATTATGATGCCAGTCAAACTGTCCAGTCTGCTACTTCGAATTAAAACACACAATAGCCTCCAATGTTCAAAAAAATTTCTATATTAAGTCCAACAATTTTATTCCACACTAAAATACTTCAAATATTGAAGTAATTATACAAATTCTAAACTAGAATATCTTGAAAAAATATCAAGATTGGTTTACAAATAACTCCAACTGTTTTACATAAATAGAACTTAATTAAAGGAAACTCAAAACTAATGCATCTATTTGGAACTATTTTTTATTGATAGGTGATGACAAAGAGGAGAATTTGAATTTGATCTCAACTCTTAGCTGATGATGAGGCATCCAAGTCACTAACTATTTCCTTTCTTTGTGCATTCTGCTCCAGCAATTCTACAAACTTGGGGTCCAATGATACCTTTTTATTTCTAAATCCGAAATAGATATGTAAAACGTGAAAGATTTTATTGTAGATGAATATGTTGGTGTGATAAACCTCTCTCAGTTTCCTAAATTTCTACTCCAGCTGTTCACAATAGGCTCTGCAAAACGATGTGTAAAACAGAGTTTTATAGAGTCTGAAAAACATAGGCTGTCAAGATGTGCATGTATCTCTCATTTTGTAATACCTGTGCATAAAGTGAGATATTTTTTTTTATATGGTTATCTTAGGAACAAAAACCTCCTTCATTTTTGTAAGATTTATTTCTTATTGGCCACAATATTCTCTTCAAAATGATGACGTAATAGGAATTTTCTGCAAAAAGTTCTTTCCAATTTGTTTAATATTTCCCAACCCATAATGGTTGTTAGAAACGTGAGAGAGGTTTTTTTAGTTGGACATATTAAGAACATAAACCTCCTTCCATTTTGAAAAATTCATCTTGGATTGGTCACAATAGTTTCTGCAAAACAATGACTTAAACAGGAAATTTCAGCAAAAATGTTCCTTCTTGTTATGTTTTCATCTTTTAACCTTTTTGTTCTTTTAAATGTTTTTACTTTCACTTTGCATAAACTTCATTGTTGTTGGTGAAAGTATTTTCATCTCTGTTAAACATTACTGACTCTGCTTTTACTTTTACTGTTTTACCTTGACTGCTCTGTAACTTTGTTTTAACTTTCACTCTGATTTTTACCTGATACACTTTAACTCTGATGCTCTTTGACTGTTTTGTTTTCATTGTCATTGTGAATTATAATTTCACTTTTACCATTCACTGTGCACATTTCATCATTCTGATCTCTCTCTGACTTGATTTTATTCTTTCTTTGTATACAAACTGTTTGTTGAATGAAGCTCTTGAATTAAAATATGAGAATTTGGAGCAAATAATTTTGTCAACTAGTATTGAAACTGTTGGCCCAAATCCATATTCTGATAATAACCTGTAAAAATAAAAATAAAAATTTAATGAAATCCAGGTCTGCAGGGAGGTGATTGAAGGATTTTGAAAGACCTGTGGAATGAGATCTGTCTGTGGAGGTTTAACTCTGTTTTTTAGGCATTTTGGGTAATTACTGCAAGATTAGACTGTTTGCAGGAGTTTTTTACTTCAACAGAGATGAAACTAAGAAATTTAGGCTAAGGATGGCTTCTTTTGGGCTTTTTGCTCAATTAGGTTTATCTGAAGATGTAAAACTGGCTTAAACAGAAAACAGGGGTTTTCTGAGTGGATTTAATGGAAAAAAGGGATTTTAAGGGTATTTTCAACAGTTTTAACCCTTTAGGTGCTTTGAATTTGGTTTTCACGTTTTGGAAACTGGGAATTTGACTACGGAAATGCTCACAGTAGAAAATAGGGTTTTTTGGGAAAAATTGACCAGGCTTTGGCTTCTTTTTAGGTGTTTTTAGGAAATTTGGTTCGGTGAAATCTCTTAATTAAAGGCTTGGTTCTATTACCGAAGGTTTAAAATTGAATTTACAGGTTTTAATTTGTCGGAAAATACCTTAAGATGTAGGTATTTGGCTTCATGAAGGTTTTTAGAGGACCTTGGTTGATTCTGAGGTCTAGTCCAGCTTACTGGAGCATTGAAATAGCTTGGTCAATCTTTAATAGTGGAATTGTGGTCAAATTCAGAGTTTCTGGGTATAAATCGACACTCAGGGCTTAAAAAGGATTAACACAGTCGAGAGGAGCTTTTTTAGAGTTGAAATGCATAAATAAACATTTAAAACGGCCTTATCAAACGTTTTAAATCATATATTTTTATGCTTATTTTGCATTGAATGCAGGTCTTATCGATGGCGGAAGGCGGTTTCAGTTTTGAAACACGAAACCGGGCAGTGGTTATCACGTAGGAATTGGGCAGTAAGCTATTTTATTCCAAACGTGCTCGATCCAATGGATGATTGACATGTCAAGGAGAGAGAAATGAGCAATACTACCCATTTTGCGTCAATTTTGGTGGTCGGCGGTCGATTACTTTTTTTGTGCGATATTGCATATAGGTCGTCGGATTTGAGGTAAGGGAGCGATGATCCGAATGGAAAATGGCATCAACCCATGGTATTCATCTACCCAGGTTATCCATCCACTCATGGAATTACCCATGGTATTGTAAATGGCATCGACCCATGGTATTCATCCACCCATGATATTTATTCGCCCATGGTATTATAAGTGACCCATGGTATGTATCCACCCATGGTATTCATCCACACATGGGATTTACCCATGGTATTGTAAGTGGTATCTACCCATGGTATTGTCCCGTGGTATCCACCTATGGTATTGTATCTAAAAAAAGGCTATAAATAACAAGCCTCACTTTGTAAAAGGACAGATTACCCGTCAGAATGTAGCTTCTACAATTATTCTTTGTTTTAATAAAACAAGTTTCTTTGTGGTTAATTTGTGTTCTCTCTTTTTTTCTAGCATTCTAATTTTGTAGATCTGGTCAGATCCATTTCAATTTTCTTAGATCTTGGGGGCCTCCCTCCAAGATCCAGATCAGTGGTATCAGATTCAGGTTACGCCTCCATGGGAATGAGGGTTTGAAACATATTTCAATTTCAATGTTTTACAGTAATCTTCAGCAAACTCCATGAATTTTTTTGGGCAGCGAGTTTTCAGATCAAATCTAAAAATTTTGGTGAAAAATTTACAAAAACAAAGACCAGATCTAGATTCCTTGCGAAAAAATACTCAAATTTATAAAAAAAAAATCGGCCGAATTGGAGTTCGGATGAGGGAGATATCGTTGATTCAAAATCAGCAATGTTGAAGCAATTTTTCTGATGACAATTCATGGATGGTGACTCTCCTATCATTTCTTGCAGTTTTAAGTGGGAAATTTCAGATAAATGGTTACATATTTGTGCTCCTCTTGAAAAATCACCCGATTTCAAAAAAAAATCGGTCGAATTGGAGTCCGGATGAGGGATTTATCGCTGATTTAAAATCGGCTATTTTTTTCAGAAATTTTGTGACGGCGGGACAGTTCCAGCGCAAATCTGAGAGTCTAGAGTCTCTAGATAGCGATTCCAAACAAATGGGAAGATGCAGAATGATCATTCCATTTCCAAAAATAGGCTATAATAAATATTTTGAGTTATATTGACCGAGTTATGCTCATTTTAAATTTGGAGCAGCATTCGGAGCGGGTTCCCTTTGGAGACGTGCCCTCCCACCCCGCTTTAGTAGGCACCTGCTTCACATTCATCAGTTTCAGCATAGCAGCATTCGGCTTGGTTTATTTGGAGATGTGCCCTCCCACCCCAAGCTATGTAGGCACCTGCTACTTCATCAACAATCAGCATCACGGTTATGGGTCAACCGCACAAAATCATTTTCATCGAATTCCATTTGCTAGGCCGCACACTGTTAGTCACACAGTTGGTCATAAGAATTACAGGGTATCTCTATCCTCGGATCTTCGTTTGTCATAGTTTTGGCTCATCCAAAAACCCACACTTCATCGAAATCCATTTTCTAGGCCGCACACTTTCAATATCACAGTTGGTCACAAGCATTACAGGGTATCTCTATCCTCAGATCTTCATTCATCACGGTTATGGATTAACTACACAAAACCCTTCTCTTCAGTGGCTCTTCATATTCAACAAAGGCTTCTCAGGAAGGAACATCACACAATGGGGACCATTTCTTCTTAAGGAGGGAGGAATGATCCGAATGGAAAATGGAATCAACCCATGGTATTCATCTACCCAGGTTATCCATCCACCCATGGAATTTACCCATGGTATTGTAAATGGCATCAACCCATGGTATTCATCCACCCATGATATTTATTCACCCATGGTATTATAAGTGACCCATGGTATGTATCCACCCATGGTATTCATCCACACATGGGATTTACCCATGGTATTGTAAGTGGTATCTTCCCATGGTATCCACCTCTGGTATTGTATCTCAAAAAATGCTATAAATAACAAGCCTCACTTTGTAAAAGGACAGATGGTCCACCAGAATGTAGCTTCTACAATTATTCTCTGTTTTAATAAAACAAGTTTCTTTGTGGTTTTATATTCTTTGAGTTCTCTCTTTTTTTCTGGCATTCTAATTTTACGGGTCTTGTTTCAAATTTTTAGATCTTGGGGGGTCTTCCCCCAAGATCTGGATCAAGCGAAGGGTCAGGATTTGTTTGAGAGTTGCGGGCAATCAAAGGTGGGACCAGGGTTCTCTTATATGGGCCGACGGTTGAAATATGTTAAAACCTTTATAAATATGAACGAAATCAAAGGTTTTACATATGCAAAGCAGATTTTATGCTTATGGTGTCAGGGTATAAGTCTGGTTTAAAAGAACCTTTAAAAAAATGGTTGCGAGTAAAGGTTTTCATAAACATAACGTGGGGTTAAGTATATACCTGGGGTTAATCTATATGAAGCGTGAGACTTTATATAGCGGGAATAATAAAATGGGAAGGCTTTATTTATGTGATAATAAACCTTAGCCTTGGGTTAAAAATTATGCAGGGAGGGATGAAAATCATGGTAAAGGGCGGACTTTGTGTGGGCGCAAGTTTAAGTCTTTGAATCTTATAAAAATAACATATAATTTGATTCAAAACTTAGGATAAGAGTTTGACGAGCGAGGGAATATGTTTTGTTTTGAACATATGTATTGGCGCAACTTTTATTTTATTATATAGTTTTAGACCTATTGAAGGGTTTAATAACCATAGGGGGCGGGATATTTCATTAAGGTTAGTTTTAGACCAAAGGGCGCATTATTTGGGTTTTCAGTTTAACATGTGGATAATATCTTTGGTCCAAAATCTTTATAATAGTGGGTTTTAGGGGGTACTTTAGATAAAGGGAATTATATAGATGGGATAAGGTATTTTTAGAGAATTGATAGCATAAGTCAAAATTTAATATGACAAGGGGAAATGGAATACACAAAAATACACTAAATGACCAAGTAAAGTGAATAAATAAAGCAAAGCTTTTCATTTCATCATTTCACCAATTCACTTAGGATAAAGTATTTTTTAGGGTTTTTTGTATGTTTCTAAGTTAATCAAATGGGGTTTTAAGTTTCATTAAGTAAGGATGAATCTTTACTTATGAAAATGAGTTAAAATATATGAATGAGGAATAAATAATGGTAAAGGGGATTTTAATCATGAGAACTCAACATTTTCCAATATCCAGTCATCGAGCCTTGGGTCCGGTCCCAACAAAAGTCAGAGAAATGCTCTAAGCCTGTTTGACTAATAGTTTAGAATACTGAATACTTACAGGAGAGGGGAAATTAGTGATGTTTTTCCCGGTGATGAATATTACATGCTTTCTTCCACTTCTTTCTACCTACCCAACATTACTCTAACATTTTTTCTTCCTTTTGGCAGGTGCATTTAGGCTTGCAACCTTGAAACATTTATTCTTTTAAAGAAATAAAACTATCCAAATCTACCTTATTTCATTCGAGGGCTTAGATTGAACTGTTGAGCTCCTCATTATTCACTACCTATCTACTGTTTTGTTAGGATTAAACTATCTGACAAATCTTTATTCACTATCTAAAACATGGAAATTGAAAACATGACAGGTCAAGATTAAACAGTTTAACTCATCATGGATTATGGCATTTATTGACACTCTGCCATAATCATTTGCAAAAAGTAAAAAGTAGTGGCATTTGGACTTGCTCACTTTCATGTTTTATTTTCATCTTTTTCTTTTTGGGTCTATATTTTTTAAAGTCCTTTGATCTTTCTTTTAGGACATTTTAACCTCTTTTTTATTTTTTATTATTTTTTTATTTTTATTTTTATCAAAATATGGGAAAACAACTTGCAGAAAGCAAGGTATGTACATATTTACAAGACTATCAATAGTCAATTCAAAATTATGAATCCTATATTTATAGGACCCTAACAGGATCGCCCGATACAAATCCCTTGAAAACACAATAACTCGCCACCTGGAGCGAAAATGGCCCATGTTGCAGAGGATAGGTTCTGCGTAGTATGACTAGCACCATCATTGTACCCAACGAATGGTTCCAAAGATTCAGTCATCTGCGATGAAATGTAAAGTGGATTACTAACTTCAAGAAAACTCTAGAAAAATAAAATAAGACAGTAAATGCAAATCAAAGCATATATACAATATAATACAAAATTTTACTACACTCAATTAAGAATAGTAACGTTTAATATACAACCCATTTTGAGGCTTTGCTAATGGAATTCCATCATAATCAACTACTTCGTAGGCGCCCTTAGCCAGAACTCTTTTGACAATGTAGGGGTCATGCCATAGTGGCTCAAATTTTCCTGTTCCTATCAAATCAAATTACCTATCATAAATTAAGACCAGGTCTCCCTCTGAGAAGATGCGAGGCTTGACATGTTGGTCATATTGCGCCTTGATTCATCTCTTATGCGCTTCGTTGGCAAATGTGGCTTCATGACACATTTCATCTAGATGGATGAGGTTAAAAAGACGTGCTTCTTCATTAGAGGTGTCAGGTAGCAGGTCAATAGCGAGTTTTAATGACGGAATTTCACATTGGATTGGCAAGATAGCTTCCAAACCATACACCAATTGAAAGGGGGTAAATCTGGTTGAATTTCTCACCAAGGTTCGATATGCCCACAAAGTCGATTACCGGATTAAATGCCAATTTCGTTTTTGAACTCCTATCATTCGTTGAAGCATTCGCTTAAGGATCTTGTTAATGGCTTCAACTTGTCCATTGGATTGTGGATAATAAGGGGTAGAACTATCATGCGACAGTCCTAGGCAGTCAACTCATTCATCATGTCATTGCGAAAATGCTTACCATGATCTGTAACTATAGATTATGGTACACCAAACCGTGAGATGACATGATTGAAAAAGAACAATGTATTTGTTTCACCTGTGTTATTGAATGTAGGCATCGCCTTGGCCCACTTGGTAAAGTATTCGACTGCGACAATAATATAATTGTGCCCCCAGCCGAATGAGGGTTGCAGGTCATGAAGTCAATGCCCCATTTTTAAAATGGTCCCACAACGATGACAAGATGCATTGGTGCTAGCGGCATGTGAATTTTACGATCAAATATCTGGCATGCATGACAACTTCTGACTGCAAGGATACAATCACGAAATATGGTAGGCCAAAATTAACCAGCGCGGACAATCTTCTGCACGGCAGCATATCCAGACAAGTGTCCACGACAAGCCCCAGCATGACAAAAATTTAGAACTTTCTAGGCTTCAAAATGAGTGAGGCAACTCCTTAAAATCATATCAACACCACAACAGTAAAGTGTATTGTCAACGATCAGATAATATTTTGCTTGGTATCGAATATGTCATTGTGAGCGAGAGGTATCGGGCCGGAAAGTCTGGGTTTGGAGATAAATGATAAAATCCCCATATCAAGGGTTAGATGACCCAATCAAAAATAGAGGCTCATCTGGAATTGATGGTTTTGATGTAGTTTCAGTACTATCATAGGGAAGGTCATAAAGAAGCTCAGCCAAAACCAAATACTTCTTTGTCTTGGATTTGATGAATTCCAAATCAAATTCCTGCAAAATGACAATCCATTTTGAATATTTTTCCCCCAGCAATTGACATGACAGAATGTATGTCATGGGGTTGCAATCCAAAATGGAAATGGTCTTCCGGAGCAAGATATAATAGCGAAATATTCGGACAGCTTGAACGGCCGCCAAGGCGAGCTTTTTGATGTATGAATACTTAACTTCCATATCATTGAGATTACGACTCAAATAATATATCGGATGGTCTATCCCATATTCTTCTTGGACCAAAACCATAGCAATGGTTGGATCTGTCATGACAATATATAGAAAATAATCACTCTGATAATTGGGTGGATACATTAATGATGCTCGGATCAGGGTATCTTTAAGAGCATCAAAAGAAGATCGTGCAACCTTATCCCAGTGGAATGGAATCCCCTTTTTCAACAGACAAATAAATCCTTTAGCCATTTCGGCATTGTTGGGTACGAACCTCCTTAGGAAATTAGCCTTTCCTTGAAGTTTCTGTAATTGAAGTAAATTTGATGGTGCAGGCAAATCAAGAATAGCCTGGACCTTCAGTGGATCGATTCGAATTCCATATTTTGATACGACGAATTCAAGAAAACAACCAAAACCAACAAAAAACACATATTTGTGTGGATTGAGGTGTATCTTGTAGTGTCGGCAGTGTACAAATATAGCTCTCAAATGTGTAGGGTGATCAATTCGTTTTAGTGAATGCGCGGGTAAACCGTGTAGATAAGGTTGAACAATGTGCTTGATGTCATTGAAAGCATAATCCATTTCTCTTTGAAATGTTGCCCCAACTTTCTTTAAACCAAATGGGAGTTTACGATAAGTGAATGTGCCCCAGGGACAGATGAATGTTGTCTTGTATTGCTCCTCTGGGCGAATATTGAGTTTATTGTAACTGGATAATCCATCCATGAACAAAAATATTTCACACCCGGCACATTCGTAAATAATCTAGTCGATAAATGGAGTAGGATATTTGTCTTTTGGACAAACAAGATTGACATCCCGATAATCGATGCACACTCTGATTGTCCCTTGTTTCTTCATGACGAGAACAATGTTGGAAACCTAACCAGTAAGCGGAACAGGGTAAATGAAACCAACACGCAAAAAAATTTCAACTTCTGCTTTAATGGCAGCAGCCTTCTTCAGATGAACAGGACAAAGGCGTTGATGTACCTTCCTGACATCTGGGTACATTTTAATTATGTGTTCAACAATACTAGAATCTATGCATGTCATTTCCTCATAATACCAAGAAAATATATCTTGGAATTTACGAAAAAGAGAGCGATAAGTTTTGAGTTCGAATGGAGAACAAGACACGCTGACATGAATGTTTTCTACAACGTCGGGTTTGGTTGAAATATCGATAGAAATGGTTTCTTCAATTTTTTATCAGTTTCTCTCAGATTCGATGGCATTAATTAGAATAGAATTCGAAAAGAAAGTAGAGATCGAATGGGGATATATTGTAATAAGACTATCTTCTTCGTAATCCTGAAGATGGGAACGATGATGATGATATTCCCATGGTTCTCCTTCTGGCATCATGGATTCCATAATGCTCTCATCAATTAAGAAAGTGGATGAAAAAGGATCAGATGGAGTACCAAAATCTAATGAACAATCGACCCAAATGATTGACGGTGATGAATTAGGATGTGTCACCCAAGCCAAGTAAATTGATTACTATGCCAGCTCAATTGGGCTTGGTAGCAGGAATTCATCCAACGTATCAACTTTAGAATCATTAGTAATCTTCCTTCAGTTAGATGAAGTGGAAGATATCATGCAGCAGGTCTTTATTCTTGCAAGTTATGTCGACGTCACAGGTGGTGGTAATGCAAAGGTTCCCATTAGGGAAGAATCCTTTAAGATCCCTACACAAATGTTTTGAAGTGCTAGTTGGGGTGCATGAACTAACAGTATGCTTCCAGATACCTAGGAACTAGAGGCAAAGAAGGAGAGTTGATTAATGACTGTGATAACACCTTTATGAGGGAAGGCAATCATTCTAAAATAAGTAGAGATGATCGCAGTCATAGCATAAACCCATGGCCTTCCAAGTAAAATGTTGTAGTCAAGGGGTTCGTCAACGACCTCAACTTCCAAAATTACAATTTTTCCCTCTAGTTCAACATGCAGGTTATTGATGATACAGCAAGGCTTATATGTATGACCATCAAAAGATTTCAACGTCATAGGCGATTGAGATAAGTGAGGTGAGCCAAGTGATTTCCAGCAATTTAGAGACATAGTACAAGTAGATGCTCCCTCATCAATAATAGTACGATGAATGAGGTGATTGAGAACATTTACTTAGATGAGAATGCTAATTTTTTTGGTAATTGTGGTACATAGCCCGTATGATTAAAGACTACAATATTGGAATCTGTCAAGTCGATCCCACCAATTTCCGACAACAAATCCTGTTTCTAGGATGGAAAATTTTAAAATACCTCAAGCATCGACATAGCAGAAGGTGATTGAGCCAAATATTAAACTACATTATAATTTTGAGCTGCTCTGGGTCGAGGATTGAATGTCAATTTGTGGACAACTCCCTTCGATGGCTTTATTATTAACTCTGGAATAGAAGTTGGAGGAATTGATTCAGTGGATGGATTTGTGGTCGAGGTAGTAGGTTTATCAGTAGCCTAACTACCGTAATATGTATTTCATGTAGACACCAAAACATCAATTTTAGGCTTTGTGACAGATAGCATAAGCACTTGGGAATTAGAAGCACGATCTGTAGCAACCATGTTTGTGTCTAGATTCAGAAAAGGATTTGTCAACACAGTAGATGCAATCGAGGTCTTAAGAAATTTTGAGACTTCAGCACGGTGAGGACAGTCTCGAAAAAAGTGCTCCTCATTATATATCAAGCAAGGGTAGCGAGGTTTCTGATTATTTCCATATTTTTAATCAGATGATCTTTCCTACGGAGTTGAATTTTTCTTTTTCTTCAATTTCCCCTTTTTCTTGCTTCCGGGTTGCTTGTCACTTTTTCCTTTTCCAGATGACACGACATGAATTTCGAAAGAAGGTGTAGGATCAAATGTAGTAGAGTTGTGAGTGTTTTCAGAACCTATCATACCATCATCGGCATGAGAGTTCTTAGATGAAGGAGGAACAGTAAAATTTGATCACGGCACGTTTGGAATTTTCTCATAGAGTGTGCCAGACTGAGTATAAACCAAATATAAGTACTAGGCACGAGCAATGACCTGCTCTTTAGTGAAGACGCCACCTTTAGGTACATCCTCGGTGATAGATGGAAGCAAGAACTTAATAAACCACTCAGCGAGGAGCTTATCAGGAACAAATGTTTTGGCCATTCTACGATGCTGACGCCACACGTGAATGTGATCAGAAATATGAGTAGCAGTTTTCTGTTTAAAATTGGTCAACAGTTCCATTCCAGTTTCATATCGTATGGGTAACTATAAGTGGGTTAAAAAGGTAGTGGCTAAGGCAGTGAAATTATCAAATGAAGCTTGTGGTAGTTCAATGTATCACTTTGCGGTCAGACCAATGAGCATACGCTGGAAAAGATGTAGTCAAACAGAGTCATCATTTAAGGAGTTGGATGAGCACCACAAATGATAATTCATAACATGCGTTGACAAGTCTTCTCCAGGGTTTCCATTTAATTTAGGAATTTTAGAGGTTAATTTATGCGGTATCATCATCCACCAAGGAGAATAGTTGATGGGATAATTGATAAGCCAGTTTAAATCAGGTAATTCTAAAGTTGCGACAAAGGGCAACTGTCGATTCAATTCAGGTTGAGCATAACCATGATATTATGGAATTGCTTGGGAAATAGGCCTTTGAGCACTATCATATGACATTTGTTGTTGGTAACCCAGATAGGGGTTGTTTTGATGACAAAACTTGAGGATTATGTTGACCAAGACCTGGGTAAGATGTTTGTTGTTGGAATTTTTTTTGTGGCATTTGAGGTTGTGGCTGCCAAGGTGATTTCCCACCAAGATTATAGCCCATACTAGAATAGCTTGGACCTAGTTCTAAATAGGCAAGACCGGTAGGAGCCTGTGGCATCCCATAAAACGGTAATCCAGCCTATGAATGAAAGATTCCAGATACAGGTGGTTATTGTTAACCAGTTGAAGGAGATGGATTCTGGAGGCCCAAAACTTGAGGGTAATGGGTTGAAGGGCCCACTTGAGACAGTTGAGGTACATCCAACTGAGCCTGTAATAGGGTTAATGAAGTATTAACAGGTGGAGTAGATGTAGGCGAAACAGGTTGAACCAATTGATATGAATGCACAACTGTTTGTGGTTGAATGAGCAGGATAGGCTGCCATTGACAAACAGTCATTCCAAAATTTGGGTGACCATAAAACGACGAAGTACTGTCAAAATGGGTGACCATAGGTTTCCCCCCAACATGAGGAGAATAATAATATGGTATATATTGTTCTCCAAATGATGGGAGTCCAGTAGATATTGTACTGGTTTGAATATACCCAAATGGACCAGCTTGATGTTGCACTGAAGATGTATATAAAGGATCAAGTCGTTCAATACTCATTAGAGATGTACCAGATAGAATACAAAAAGATGACATGGTTGAAGTCCATGGATTTAAGGATGCACTAGAGTAGGTTCCATATAATGATTGGTATCCCAGTGGGATGAAAGGACCACCATAAAGAAGTGACTCGGGTGATGTGGTAAACATCAACGGAGTAGCAACATTTTATTCTATCGCAACTGTAACACATGGTATAGCCGGAGATGTTGACTTAGCCATGGTCATATGACCCAGTGTCCTATAGGATCTACAAGAACTCGAATTGAAACAGGATCAAAATAAGCGGTGTAAGTCAACCGAGGAATAGACTCGTGAAGAAAAAGCCCCAACCCAAAATGAGTTGGAGTTGAGGGGCATGTTTCTTGTTGAGATTCTTCCTCAATCGAAATCAAACCAGGAGGACGAATTTCACCGTTAGGCCCGAGATATATTTCAGGTGGTTGACTGTGTGAAAGGGAAGACTCAATGGTTGCGATCGACTAAGGAGCGACCGATATAGGAACAACTTCCAGTTGTTCGACTTTGGGATCTAGATGTTCTGGTAAAAGAACGATGGGATTCAGATCAACTTCCAGTTGAAAAACGTCAAGTTCGGGAGGTATGGTCTCATTGATTGGATGGATAGTGTCCACAGGTAGTTGTGAGGACTTTGTTTCGACGAAAGTGGGTAAACCAGGATGTGTAGAAACGACTTGATACGACTCTGGTAGATTGGATGAAAATGGCACACTAGAGGTACTGATGGTACTAGTTTTGATAGAACGAGGTCGCCTTCGACGACCAGAAATGGCTTCCAGTGGTAAAGTTTCTTTAAGTGTTATTATACGCGAACTAAGGGGAAAGGTATGTTCTTCTTCCACGATGACTGATTGATTTTATTACAAAAAAAATAAACAAATACAAGGGTGATACTAGGAAAAAGGTTTACCAAGTAATTGTGAACTACAGAATACCTCTTGGTGAACCAAGAAGTACGGGCAGGAAATGTCCCCGAATGTTGTGTTCGGTGTATCACAAGTTACAAGGCAGCCGACTCGGTTACCTATGGATGGTAAGAAACCTAAAGTTTTCCTCCCAAATATACTCGAAGGTACATGGAGGCCCAAGTTCGTATTAGTGTTGTCTAATGCGAAACCACACAGTGAGAGCATCCCCCTATACTTTTCGTACTAGAACACCGCCCTATATACTCGAAGGTACGTGGATGAGCTCCGATATACTTACATACATAGAGTGGGATTTCACACTCAGAATGTATCGCAAACAAGTTAGCGACAGCTACTATGTTTAATGATGTTATAACACGTCTCTAGCCTAGACGTTCTAAGCATTATCGTTAATGTTACAATGCTTTCTTAGGTTGATTGAAAATTTTAATGTTGATCTTGTTTAAAAGTTTATCTTTGAGGTTCACTGCATGATGTAATGGGAAATCCCTAAAATGCAAACTAAATGAGAAGAAAAATTTTCAATTCAGTTTTTCAATGAAAATCCTAGCTACTAAGGGGAAAGAGCAATCAGATTTTGAGCATACAACAAAGAGCACAAATTAAATGTAGGTTTCCCTAACTTGTTCCTATGCAACACACACAATCTCTAAATGCACATGCAATTTTTTCTTTTCAATTTCATTTAATGTGAATGAGTAAAAGAAACTAAATGCATAAATCAATCAAACAAATGTTTTCTTTTGAGAAACAAGGAATGAAACAACAATTTCTCTTTGGAAAATGAAGAATGAAACTACAATTTTCCTATAGGAAATGAGGAATGAAACAAAAATTTCCTTTTCGAAAACAGAATTGATCTAATTCAAAAATAACTACTTTGAATTTTATTTTCCAATGATAAAGAAAAAAACTAATGAAACATTGAACAAAATACTTTTCAAAGGAGGGAGAACAGGTAATGTTTACTAGTCTCTAAGAGCAATCATACATCTGAGAATACAACAGACAATTGGATGAAATTGAAAGAAAAGAAAAATTTTGATGGAATTTTTGGAAACGCACCCTGTAGGGGCAGACATTGCATTGCAGTGCACCCCTAAAAGGAACATAGTGCACTGCAGTGCACTGTACCCTGACCAACGGTGATTTGGGCGCATCTAAGTTTGTGAAACAAGTAGCTAAACACACTTCTAAGGAAATTTTTTCATTCAAATGACTGATAAAAGAAATTAGAGTCTACTGTTGATGGTAAACAGAGACAGAAACGCCAGGAATGATGGATTTCTCCCCAGTATGGTCGCCAATTTGTAATACGAAATTCTAATCTATGGATAAACTAGATTCCCTGAGTGTGGTGTTCCTTCACTCAGAAAAAAAGAAGAAAGACAACTATCATTTTCTCTAATACAAATAGATAAAAATAATGGAAATAAGCCTACTTGTGATCCTTTCGCTCTCCTTCTCCTTCTGTCGATGTTTTCGTCGCTCTCGATCCAACTAAAGCCGCTAGATCGATTCCTGCAATCAAAGACAGAGAATAGAAAAAAACATACAAATATACAAATATCTACTTATCTTAGCCAAATCGAATAGATTAGATCTAAGAATACATATACAATTGAGAATGCAATTCACAAGATATAAGCATACATATGAGAAAATGAAAAAATATATTTATTAAGAAAGTAGGAGGAGAAGATTACAACCAATCGATCGATTCATCGTCAACCTGCTCCAAATTCATTCCATCCTCATCAAACCAAGCATCATCTCATAGACATAATAGTACTTCCATCTCTCATCAATTGAGAATCCAACAACATAACATTACACAAATTTCTCCCTCCCTAGCACTTAGATGAGTGCTCAATTTATAGGGCAATTGAAGGTATTTTCTCAATAAATGGAATTGAATGGATTTATAATAATAGTTGAGACATTTTTCCAAGTTAAGAGGTGATGGATGAACACTTTTATTTTAAGTATGACACCTATGAGCTCTTCTAGAAGGCATTGGACATGTGGATATTCCCGGAACAATGATGATTTCGCTCCTAGGAGACCAACGCACCCTTGAGGGTTGGGAAGTGCACTGCAATGCACCTTTGCATGGAGGTAATTGAACTACAACTTAGTTGGGCCCATGTAGAGGAGATTTTATGAGTCAATTAGTCATATAATCTATACTTCAAACCTTGGAAATCTCACAATTGAAGCCATCAATGGAATGTCTTCAGTTAGGGCATATAGCAATTGAATTAAGGGGATGATAGACCCTATTCATTGGTCTTGGGGGATGATGCCCAAATTGACCTGTAACAACATCCATGAAAGATGATCTAGATAGCTAGGGATCCCTCAGCCAAAAATTCCATGTTTTATTTCTTCTTTAGCTTAATTAGGGTTTATTTAAGCTTTTTCTTTAAGTTATTAACCCTGATTTTGGAAATTTGGTTCCTAATGAAATAGTGTATTTCCATGTGCATATGGAGGTTATTGTTTCTTTTTGCCTTCTTCAGGAGCTTCTCTAGATGCTCATTAACCCTGTCAATCCTGAAGTATTTGTCTTGCTCAATCTCAGCAGCAATCAAATCATCAAAACTTTGTTGACGTAATGGAGGATATAACTCTGTTTCTTGTCCTTTTTTCCTAGTTAATCCTCTTGTTCTTGGCCTCCTTGGCTTTATCTCAACCTCCTTGTCTTAAAACTGATCAACGTCTATCACTTCTTTGGCCTTACTATTATCTGCCTCAAGGTTTGCCTTTATTTTTCTTAGGAGTAGTTGTATCACCTTCAATTTCATGTTTTCTTGTTGTAGGAATGTTATCATGAAATTTTCCTTAAGAGTTTGTCCTTGAGCTCTGCTATCTCTGCCTCTTTTTCTCTAATTGTCTCCTCAGATGATTTTTTTTCCACCTGCTCTTCCATGTCAACCTCCAAATTTTCTTGCTCCTCATGTTGCTGCAAGGGTGACTCACTCTCATGCATAGGTGGTTGCTCCATGGTTACTGTTAATACTTTCTCTGTTGTAGATTCAGATGAAAGCACACCTTTATTGATCATAGGAGAAAAAAACGTCCTTTTACCCTTCTCATAAGTTTGATTGAATTCATCCCTAGGTGTCTTTGGAATCTCTGGTTTTTTGCTTGAAGAGCCAACCTCTTGTGGTTTTTTTGATGCTGATGGTATGGTGTGAATGATAGGTGGAATAGTAGTGGGCATAGAAGCAACTGACTTCATGAATGTTTCCCAAGACATATTGATTTCTGAGAGTTGATGCAAGACTATTACCTTCACCAAACCATGGTTGAACATATTAGTTTGGTGATCATTGCCTTTAATTTGTACTTTTTCAATGATTTTGACGAGACTCCTAAATAAATAATAAGGAAAATTGAGTGGCTTGGTGTCAGTGAAATGCATTAATAGCCTTATGTGGTATTGGTACAATCTTGAGAACCTCCATTTACATGTAAAATACTTCATGATCAGCTTCATAAAATGCGCATACATTTCAAGTTATAAATTCCTGAAGGGAAAGATGTGTTCAGGAGCATCATTGTAATTTGGTTTTAAGAAAATTTTATAGTTCTCAATGTCCAAATCCATCCCTTTGAACCAAATTTCTCCATGGTTCGGGATACCTGTTGCTGAGGCTATGGAATCTGTTGATAAAGTGAATTCAATCCCTGTTATGCTAGCCTTATCTCTCCTAAAGCTGGTGGTAAAAAGGCTTGTCAATTGAGCATGACAACCTACCTCTTGGATTATTTCACAAAACCTTAAAAACCCAGTTTCTTCAAAATATTTCTTGACATAGGGAGAAGCATTGATCTCCTACAAATTAGATGGCTCAAATCTGGAATGATGACCTCCATTGTTACACTTTCTCTTCTCACCTTACATGATTTTTGTCAGCAAAATAAAACCCTAGCTTGATGTGAAGGAAAGGGAAGGTGAAAATTAGGAAAACAGAGGATGATGATACATTGGGTTTAGGGACAGAAATGAGATGGAATCGAGTTAGGGAAAAATCCCTAAAAATTTGGGGAGATAGGTTGGTGAGTTAGAAACACAATGCAAGTTAAAATTTTGGAAATTGATACAGGAAAAAGGGAAACAAGGTTAAAATACAAATTTAGCCTAGTTTTATCTGCAAAAGTTTAGTGAGAACTAGGGTTTGAGTGAAAATGGGAGTTATGAGAGATATGAGTGATATGGAATGACTTGGTAAGGTATATGAGTTATGTGTGAAGGTTACTAGATGATGAAACTAGGGGTTTTCTTGCTAAAGCAAGCTAAACATCAATGAAACAAAAAACATAGTTGAAAACCCTAGAAGAGGAATCCACCCTTTGCTGAAGAAATTCACTTGAATGAAAGGTGAGGGATGTTCACTTACTGGTTTGGAAGCACCTGAACCTTGAGCAATGTTGAAATAACCCTTCTGATGGATTTTTGGAGCTTTGATTCCAAAAGCATAGCACATTGTCAGAAGCGTAGCGTGGCTTCACTAGAAGCATAGCGAGGAGCATAAACGTAGAGAAGAGCGGTCTGGATCAGTTTTTGGTGGTTTTTTTTAATCTTTGGATGGTTGTGGAGAGTTGTGGAGCATGAGAGGGGAGCTCTTTGAAAACCAAAGGATGAAATGAACTCAAAAGAAGCTTCATTTCCCTTTATAAACTCACAAATTTTTCTTTTGACTTTAGTGACATCATATGCACCTTGAGGAAAATATCTTTTGAAATACTTTCACAATATAGCATACTTCTTGAAAAAGGACAAGTTGCCTTTGTTTTATTGCCCATATTTTCTAACTCCGAATGAAGGTGACTTGACCAATAACAATGGCATTTATTTTCCTTGCTTACATGATTTGACATTATGATGACAAAACAAAAGAGGCCCTAAACCATGACCTAGATGATGGTATGTTAATTGCTTCATGACCTAAGACACTTAAATGAGTGACATGACCTTCAAATTTATGATGACCATGAATGGGTGGAGGGAGAAGCATCTGACCTAAACAACATCCAATCAATAGAATTTATTTGAGAATTTATTTGAAAGCATAAAATTTTAACCAAGGAATTCTACCAAATAAACCTAAAAGAGTGTAGTTTATCACTGAAACATTTAGACACTAACAGTAAGAAATTTATACCAAAAGAAAATAATCTTCCCACTTTGTGGGTTGTTGCATCACATACATACGTAACATTTCTTCTAATATCTAATTCACCTGCTCAGTATGCCCATCCGTTTGCAGATCGTAGGCTATACTAAACTGAATTTGTGTGCCCATATCGGTGAACAGTGCCTTCTAGAAGGCCGAGGAGAACTTCACATCTCGATCTGAGATGACTTTTTTCGGGATACCGTGTAATCTAAACACTTCCCTCATGAATATTTTAGTGATTTGTACCATTTTGTAAGTCGACTGGACTAGTATAACGTGAGTTTCCTTCCTAAGTCTATCCACAACCACCATAATGGAGTCATTGGGTTTCTTAGTCCTTAGTAAGCCTGTAATAAAATCGAGTGAAATGACTTCCCGTTTCCACTCTGGTACAGGTATGGGTTGTAGTAAACCCATAGGGTATTGATGCTCCACCTTGACCTGTTGACATTCGAAACACTTCGTCAAGTATTCAACAATATTTTTACGCTTTCTAAGCAAAAAGTAGTATTTTCTAATTTTTCTTTGCAGTTTTTGGTATGCAGGATGTCCGACATAAGAGCTTTGATGATACTCATCCAAAATTAGCTCCTTCAAGCTCATCTGATTAGGAATGTATATCTTTTCTCGGAAAACCAATAATTTTTCGTTATTGATCTTAGAATCTGATTGTTTTCCCTGATTTTCTACTTCTTGTGCTTGATTCCACAAAAACTGATATTTAGGATCTTTTTGTGATGCCTCCTTCACCTGCTCATGGAACTTAAATTCCACTTGGTTAAAGTAAAGCTCATAAACACAATGTAGTTTCCTACTTAAGGCATCAGCGAAAATATTTTCCTTACCTTTCACATGTTTAATTTCAAAGTTGAATTCACTCAGAAATGTGTTTCACCTTGCTTGGTGAGCATTCAAGTCAGTCTACTTAAAATAGCTATTCAGGTTGTTGTGCTCTGTTTTCAGCAAAAAAAAATTCCCCAACAGGTAGTGCCTCCATACTTTTAGTGTGTGCACTACTGCAGTCAACTCTATATCATAAGAAGAATATCATTTCTCATGATCTTTCATCTTTATGGATTCATATGCAATGACTTTTCCATCTTGTGACAACACTTCTCCCGCCCCTTCCTTGCAAGCATCGGTGCAGACTTCAAACTCCTTATTTGGGTCAGCTACCGTCAACACGGGAGAAGTAGTTAACAGTTTCTTTAACCATTCAAAGATGGTTTGGAATTAATTATTCCACTCAAAAATTCACCCTTTCTGATGCAAGAAGGTAATGGGGAAAGCAATTTTAGATAAGCCTTCGATAAAATGTTGGTAATAGCTAGCCAAGCCCATGAAGGACCGTATGTCTGAAACGTTTCTGGGTACCCTCCACTCCATAATAGTCTTTATTTTCTCAGATTCTACTGGATCTATTCTTTGTAAAAATCACACTTGCTAAATTTGGCATAGAGTTGATGGTCCCTCTACATTTTCAGCACCAAGCGTAAATTCCTTATGTTCTTCCATGTTTTTAGAATAAATTAGTATATCCTAAATAAATATCAAAACAAATTTGTCCAAAAATGGATGAAATATGTCATGCATCAAACTCATGAAAGTTGCCGATGTGTTGGTTAATCGAAAAGGTAAAACCATGAACTCATAATGCCCATATAGGGTGTGAAAAGTTGTTTTATATATATCCTCAACATTTATCCGTATTTGGTGATATCCCAATCTTAAATCTATTTTTGAGAACATAGTTTCTCCTTTTACTTGATCGAAAAGATCATCTATCCCTAGCAGCGGATACTTGTTTTAACAGTCAATTTATTAAGCTGCCTATAATCCATACACATCTGCATCGTACCATCTTTCTTTATAACGAATAGCATTGGTGAACCCCAAGGAGACACACTAGGACAGATGTACCCCTTGTCCAACAATTCCTGCAGCTGCATTTTTAGCTCAATTACAATGCTCGTGACAAAGGTGTTGCCCCTGGCATTAATTCGATGGTGAAATCAATATCCCGCTTTAGAGGGAGTTCGGGTATGTTTTTAGGAAAAACATCCATAAAGTCTTGAACTACCTATATAGTTTTCAGCATAGGGGTCTTGTCCCTTGAGTTAGCGAATCCTACTTGAATAGCATAAATTTGACACCCTTTTTTTATGCATTTACCCAGCTGAGATGCAATGATGGGGCGCAATTGGAGTGCTTTCTTAATTCCTTCTAACTCCTGGCGAGTACCATATTCTGCCATATAACTGGTTGTTTGTTTCTTGCAATCTACCACAGACTAATGCCCTTCTAACCAATCCATTCCCAACAATAAATCGTAGGAGCCCAAAGGTAAAAGATTCAGCTCAACATTTATTTGTGGGTTCCCTATGTCTAGAGAGCAGTTATAGACTTTGGCATTAACTCTCCTCTTCGCCCCCTTGGCTAATTGCACCAACTAAGGACTTTTAAAATTCAAACTTAGTAATTTACACTTTTCAACTATTCTGGGATTTATATAGCTTAAACTAGCACCAAGATCAACCAAAATAGTTATAGTTTGGGAGATTAACTTACCTTCTAGTTCTATCATGGTTGGTTGGTAATCTGCTTGCCAGTCTTCTATTGCAACGTTGATCCTTGGTATATTCTGTGCAACATCTCCCACTATGGATACTTCTTTCATATTAGATACATTTTCATTTCTTCCATTGTGAGGGAAGTTTTTATAATAGTGTGCCTCACCACAGCCCCAACATAGCAACGGGTGTTTTTCGATCTGCCTATGGTCTGGTATGCTCGATGCCTCAACAGTCTGGTCTTCTACTGGCCATTTGGGATTTTGCTGGTTTTTTCCAGATTGCCTATTTGTTGGGCTCCTTACAGAATTTTTGTAGTTACCTAGCCTATTACTTTTAAAATTTTGAGTACTCTTCTGCCCTTTTCTTGGCGGCCAACTTCTACTAGCATCTCTCTTCATTTTCGTTTGCTAATAGCACATTTGTGCTTTTCAAATCACCTTATCCATATTCCTTGGATTGACGAACTCAATCCTTTCTTTAATGTGAGTAGGCAAGCTACTCAAAAATTGTTGTACCTTTTCTTTCTCATCCCTCAAATACGGTACATACCTCAATAATTATGTAAAATTCATTATGAACTCGTCCATCGTGAGCTATCCCAACCTTAAATCATGAAATTCTTGGGATTTTTCATCATAAAAATGCTATGTTAGATATTTATCCTTAAATTACTACTGGAACTCATCCCAAACCACATTATGGTCTTCTATTCCCCACACATTCTTAACTTCCTCCCACTATAAAGTAGCCTTTTCCCGCAATTGGTAAATAGCCAAACGAGCTTTGAGCTTGCTGCTATACTCATAGAGTTGGAAATATTTATTCATGTTAATTATCCATGCTTCTATTACGTCTTCAGCTTCTCCGTTGAATGTGGGAGGTTTAATTTTTCTAAATTCTCCCTGAAGTTCCACTTTCTATTTTTCATCTCTTGCTGATCAGAAAAATTTCTGGATTCTGCTTCATTGTAAGTTCTACTTATGTTACTTCATTGGGTGTGGCTTCCTTCCATATTATCATTAGCTTGATGTTGTTGTGCGTCCTCATCCTGGGTGCCCCCCTCAGGACTGGGTTGTGTTGTACGTTGATTCTGCTTGTCTGAGAGACTTTTTAGAATCCTCTCATGTTCCTGCATTCATCTCCTATTATCACTTATTACTCGAACCATTTCTATCTGAAGTTGTTGCACTGTATCCAATAGTATATTGGTCTAATGTTGGTGCTCCTAGAGTAATCTGTTGGTTTGATGATGTTGATCCACACTCAGTTGTGCCCACATTTCCGGGTTAATTACCGGGTTAGGTAAGGGATGAGATTCCCCTGTAGCTCTGGGTGCTTGATAATCGAGTCCTCTCCTCATCCTGCTCAACCAATAGTTTTTCTTTCTTCCTGTCACTATGCACAATTTTAGACACACCCATTATTATTCAAATGTCACATATGGGTCCCAGCGTGTGAACGTCACTCTAATAACACTTGTCACAAATACTACTACTCATGAATTACCATAAAAATTTAAATTTAAATTTAAAAAAAAAAAAATACATAGTCTCAATCTACTTGTGAGCCTTCGAACCTACATTAATTACATTGCTAGACAAATGATCTTTGTTAAACTTATGTTAACCAATGCATATAAAATACATCTGCCCTTATCTTAGCTTATCTAACATTTCAAACATATAAGTATTAACATTTCAAAGCACATAAGTCTTAGAATTACAAAGAATATAAGTCTTAACATTACAAAGCATATAAGTCTTAACATTACAGTGCGTTCGTTGTTAATTTTCTCAGCTAAATTAGACGGTCTTTTGTGCAACCGGCATATTCGGAAAATTTTTAATATGTGATATTTATTGTTATTTTAATATTAGTACAGCTCTCGGGTTATCGCTTGACTGGTGGTTTCGGTTCTATGCCAAATCCTTAGTCTATGAATTCGCAGTTCATTGAACTTCGAATTTTCTTAACCCTCCCTTTAACCGGCATCTTTCAGTCGCAAGAAAACAACACCAGTACAATCCTTGTTCGTCGATTTCATCCAACGGTCTCTATCGTTTCCGAAGAGGCTAGGGTAGTGAACTCCCTACCCAGTCTCAGTTCTCCTGCTCATTCCGTCTCCGTGGTGCTACTCTCCGCTTTGAGGTAGAACTTGAATTCCACAGCTGTCAGGGGTCCTCTAGGTGCCTTCTTAATGAATCAATTGCTATGACTAGGTATTCAGAACCCAAACCTATGTTCGAAATTTTTTCATTCGTCCACTATTTTTTGTTTGTTTTATGCTATGTCCATTTATTTACGCTCAGGTTTTGTCTATGAAATTTGTTGAAGGATTTTTTTTGCTTACAGGAACATGAGTAATCATGTTCAGAGCGTCGATAGGAAGTGGTTGGATCTCGATAGGGTTTGCAAAGCAAGTTTGACCCTCTCGAACTGAACCCTTTCTCTTTCTCCATGCGTCTTTTCCTAATTTCTACATAGAGATTTACTAGAATTCTCATGATTTGTTTATGGTTTTAAAAAAAGTCTTGCAGAGTGTTGAAACTTCGACTTGCACTGGATTTTAGCAACCCTATCCACAACTGCACCAGCCCTCCAACTCGCCTAGGTAGGTGCTCCCACAACTCCAAAAGTTTCAATGGCTTTTTGCATTTACTTTCTATCTGGTATTAGAATTGAGGGATACCAAACCCTGTGGCGGGGTTCGACGGGGTTATCCCCTAAACTGGAAGCTTATAAGGGGGAATTTTTATCAACAACTATGGTTATTTATTTCGTTCCATTTAGAGTGACTGCCTCTGTAAATTTTAATGTTTAAGGTTTTTAAGAAATAGGGTTTCCTTCTCCTCTTCTTGCAAGCTTATATATAAGTTTTGAACCTTCGGGATTATTTTAAATTTTACCCTAGGTTATGGCACTCTGCCCTGAGAAGCCCCTTAAGATGCTTGTATAACTTCTAATACTCTGTGGACTATAGATAATGATGATGGAATAGCTGCTTACTGTGTAGTATTTCCTATGACTCATGTGTTCATACTTTTACTATGCATTGTTAACATGTATGCTGAGCATTTCCTTTTACACAATTACATTCTACTTTTCAGTTCTTATGGTTTCACAGTTGGTTAAACTATAGTTGATAACTTACAGTTTATTTGACAATCTCAATTGTTTCCTTTAGTTGTGCTTTGGTTAAGATTTATATATGAACAGTATAAAAGTTCCTCTTTCCACACAGTCTCGGAGGAGGTAAGAGCTCAGCTCCAGCTTCTTTGTTGGTATGAGGTTTAAACCTCCATGGCCACTCTCCTTAGTCAACTTTATTTTAATAACTGTGAGGGTTGAGGGTTTGTTATGAAGCCCCTCGACTTCAGGTTTTTGGGTTTATTTTCTAACTGTGTATTTTCTTGAAATGTATCTTAGTTTCGCTTTCTAAAGCCACTCTCCAGACTCTGTCGAACTGGGAGATTGACCTACACTGTATATTGGTTTCAGATTCATAATTATAGGCAATACCCTAGTCTCTGATTGCTAAAACCATTTTTAGTGGAAGAAAGTTTTTCTATATGATCATTTCTTTTTTTTTAAATAACAGCTACTGCTATAAGCAGAGTTTTGTCTTTAATCTCATCAAACCATATAATGCAAATACGGTCCGTGCATAGTTGTTTAATTGTGGCAATTAAGAAAATTGTATTCAACATTGTAAATTTGTATAAGTCATCTTTAACTTCAAATATATTGTATCTAGAGATAGTGGTTTCATATCAGTCATCTGTAACTTCAAATGATACTGTATCTAGCAAATTAGCTCATATCAATATGTAGAAAGTTAATTTTTCTTGAAGAAATAAAGTTAATTTTTCTTCCAGTTTATTGGACATACATCTAATATTCAACATGAATTCTACATAACCATTTTCTAAGTTATTTCCTAACAGTTAATTCCCATCATAAATTATCCACTTATCTCATAATAAACTAAACTGGTGGTAACTCCCAACCTTGAGTGAGGCAATGAAATCCTTTACTTCCCCGTGCTCCTCACCAAGGTGAAACATAGCAGTATTTTTCCCGAAGTTAGACCTCACGACCTTCGTCCAGCCTCTTCTCTCGTTCAAATTGCAGAGTTCCACTGGTTATTATCCATCTCTGAACCACTCTTCCTCATAGCCATATTGTTGTTCCTTATTTTATTTTTTCACAGAACCCCTTATCCTCTCTGGGATTTCCTTTTATCCTCAGAGGAGAAGGTAACTCTCAAGAACTACTTCTTTCCAACTGCTCTAGAATTCTCGGAATTACTTACCAATCAGTTATGTAAATTCTAAATTTATTCATAAAATATAACTCGGGTTCTTTAACCAGTTTAACACGTTGTTAAATCTCTTTTCACTTAAGAGTCAAATGTATTTTTTGTAAAAGTTTAAAATAAAAATGCAGACTTTAAGCTGGGGGTTACATCTTCCCCTGCTTAAGGCAAACATTGTCCTCGATGTTTTACTCCATCACATTAAAAAATCCTGGATATGTTTCTCGTATAAAGCCTTCATCTTCCCAAGTAGCCTCATCCGTCCCAAAGTGCTTCCACTACACTTTAACTTGGGAGATGGCTCACCTCTGGAGCATTATTTCTCTCTGCTTGAGAATACGTTGAGGCTCTACCAAAAATTCTTCGTCTGGTTCGACCTGCAACCGACGAAAATTTAATTAATTAATTAATTATTAATCTCTTTTCAGAGGACATAGTATCAATTACAATTTACCTGTATGTTATTTCAATGTATTACATGCTTTGGGTCATGCACATATCGTTTCAATGTGGATACATGAAACACATTGTGCACCCCTATATGACTAGGTAATTCCAACCGATAGGCCATCGGCCCTACTCTTTCCAAAATTTGGAAAGGTCCACATAACCGGGGAGCCAGTTTGGCATAGGTCATCCATCTTAGAGTGCTTTTATTAGGTCTAATTCTAACATACACGTGATCCCCCACTTCAAACTCTCGATAATTTCCTTTATGATCTGCATAAAATTTATGCCTATCCTTGGCAGCTTTTAGATTCTGTCGGATCATCCTCACCTCTCACGCCATTTCTTCCAACATTTTTGGCCCAAGCATTAGCTTACTTTCTGGGATGCTCCAAATTATAGGTGTCCGGAATTGTCTTCCGTACAATGCGTCAAAGGGACTCATCTTTAGAGATTCTTGGTACCCATTGTTGTAATAAAATTCTACCAAATGAAAATAATCTTCCCACTTCGTGGGCTGCTACATCACATACATACGTAACATGTCTTCTAATATCTTATTCACCCACTCAGTCTGCACATCCGTTTGTGGATGGTAGGCTGTAATAAACTGAATTTGTGTGCCCAATCTAGTGAACAGTGCCTTCCAGAAGGCTGAGGTTAACTTCACATATCGATCTGAGATGATTGTTTTCGGGATACCGTGTAATCTAAACACTTCTCTCATGAAGATGTCAGCAATTTGTACCGTTTTATAAGTCGACTAGACTAGTATGAAGTGAGCTGCCTTGTTGAGTCTATCCACAACCACCATAATGGAGTCATTGTGTTTCTTAGTCCTTGGTAAGCCTGTAATAAAATCGAGTGAAATGTCTTCCCATTTCCACTCTGGTACAGGTATGGGTTGTAGTAAACCCACAGGGTGTTGATGCTCCACCTTGACCTGTTGACATTCCAAACACTTCATCAAGTATTTAGAAATATTTGTACGCATCCCAGGCCAAAAGTGGTCTTTTCTAATTTTTATTAAAAAATTTTGTTATCCAGGATGTCTGGCATAAGAGCTTCGATGTCACTCATCCAAAATCAGCTCCTTCAAGCTCATCTGATTATGAATGTATATATTTTCTCAAAAAACCAATTGTTGTTCATTATTGATCTTATAATATGATTGTTTTCCCTGATTTTCTGCTTCTTTTGCTTTTTGCCACAAAAACTGATATTCAGGATCTTTTTGCGCTGCCTCCTTCACCTGCTTTAGGAACTTAAATTCCACTTGGTTAAAGTAAAGCTCATAAACACAATGCAGTTTCCTACTTAAGGCATCAGCAACACGGTTTTCCTTACCTTTTACGTGCTGAATTTCAAAGTCGAATTCACTCAGAAAAGTGTTCCACCTTGATTGGTGAGCATTCAAGTCAGCCTGCTTAAAATAGCTAGCAAGATGTTATGGTATGTTTTCAGCAAAAAAGTTTTCCCCAATAGGTAGTGTCTCCATACTTTGAGCACGTGCACTACTGCGGTCAGCTCTAGATCATATGCAGAATATCGTTGCTCATGATCTTTCAGCTTTCTGGATTCAAATGTGATGACTTTTCAGTCTTGTGACAACAATGCTCCGACCCCTTCCTTGAAAGCATTGGTGCACACTTCAAACTCCTTGTTTAGGTCAACTACCTTCAACACGGGAGCAGTAGTTAACATTTTCTTTAACTATTCAAAGTTGTTTTGGCATTCATTATTCCACTTCAAAATTTTCCTTTTATGTTGCAAGGAAGTAATGGGGAAAGCAATTTTAGAGAAACCTCTGATAAAACGTCGGTAATAAATAACCAATCCCATGAAGGAACATATGCATGCTACATTTTTGGTTACCCTCCACTCCATAATAGTCTTTATTTTATCTGGGTCTACTGATATCCCTTCAAAAGAGACCACATGACCCAAATATTGGATCTGTTCTTTGTATAAATCGCACTTGTTGAAATTGGCATAGAGCTTATGGTCCCTCAACATTTTCAGCACCAAGCGTAAATGTTCCTTATGTTCTTCCATGTTTTAGAGTAAATTAGTATATCATCAATAAATATCAAAAAAAAATTGTCCAAAAATGGATGAAATATGCCATACATCAAACTCATGAAAGTTGTTGGTGTGTTGGTTAATCCAAACGGTAAAACCACGAACTCATAATTCCCATATCGGGTGCAAAAAGTTTTTTTTATATATATCCTCATATTTTATCTATATCTGGTGATATCCTGATCTTAAATCTATTTTTGAGAACACATTTTCTCATTTTACTTGATCAAAAATATCATCTATCTGCGGCAGCAGATACTTCTTTTTAACAGTTAGTTTGTAAAGATGCCTGTAATCCATAAACATCTGCATCGTACCATCTTTCTTTTTAATGAACAACACCGGTGCCCCCCAAGGATACATGCTAGGATGGATGTACCCCTTGCCCAAAAATTCCTGCAGCTGCATTTTTAGATCACTCAGCTCAAGTGCACTCATTCGGTACAGTGTTCATGACACAGGTGTTGCCCCTAGTGTTAATTCGATGGTGAAATCGATATCCCGCTTTGGAGGTAGTCCGAGTATGTTTTTCATAAACACGTATATAAAGTCCTTAACTACCGGTATATTTTCCAGCATAGGGGTATTTTCCCTTGAGTTAGCGAATCCTACTTGAATAGAATGAATTTGACACCCTTTTTCTTATGCATTTACCCAGTTGATATGCAGTGATGGGGCGCAATTGGAGTGGCTTCTTAATTCCTTGTAACTCCTGGCGAGTACCATATTTTGCCATATAAATGGTGGTTTGTTGTTTGCAATCTAACATAGACCAATGCCCTTCTAACCATTCCATTCCCAGCAATAAATCATAGGATCCCTAAGATAAAATATTCAGCTCAACATTTATTTGCTGGTTCCCTACATCTAGATAGTAGTTTGAGACTTTGGAATTAACTCTCCTTTTTGCCCCGGTGGCTAATTGCACCAACCAGGGACTTTTAAAATTCAAACTTTGTAATTTACACTTTTCAACTATTTTGGGATTTATATAGTTAAACTCGCACCAAGATCAACCAAAAAAGATACAGTTTGGGAGAGTAACTTACCTTCCAGTTCTATCACAGTTGGCTGGTAATCCGCTTGCCGGTCTTCTAATGCAGTGTTTATCCTTGGTATATTTCGTGCAACATCTCCCATTGTGGATGCTTCTTGAAGATTAGGTACAGTTTCATTTCTTCCATGGTGAGGGCAGTTTTTATAATATTGTGCCTCACCACAGCCCAAGCATTGCAACAAGGGTTTCTAGATCTACCCATGGTCTGGTCTGTTGGATTCCTTAGTAGGGAGTTCTTATGCTGGTCATTTGGGTTTTTGCTAGTTTTTTCCAAATTTTCTATTTGTTGGGTTCCTTGCAACGTTTTTATAGTTACCTAGGGTGATACATATATCCTGGGCTATATGATATTAAATGTGGTTGGGCAGTATATGCCCACCATCATATTTAAACGAATTTAAATCTAATGGTGGGCATATACTGCCCCACCGCATTTAATATCCTATAGCCCAGGAAATAAGGTTGGTCGTTCCCTGGCCTATTAGTTTTAAAATTTTGAGTACTCTTCTGCCCTTTTCTTAGTGGCCAACTTCTACTAGCATCTCCCTTCATTTTTGTTTGCTAATAGCACATTCGTGTTTTTCGAATCACCTCATCCATAGTCCTTGGATCGAAGAACTCAATACTTTCCTTCATGTGAGCAGGCAAGCTACTCAAAAATTGGTGTACATTTTCTTTCTCATCCCTCAAATACGGTACATACCTCAATAAGGATGTAAACTTAGTTATGAACTCGTCCATCGTGAGCTATCCCAACCTTAAATCATGAAATTCTCGGGATTTTTCATCATAAAAAGGCTTCGTTAGATATTTATCCTTAAATTACTGCTGGAACGCGTCCCACGTCACATTCTGGTCTTCGATTCCCCACACATTTTTAACTTCCTCCAACATAAAGTAGCCTTTTCCCGCAATTGGTAAATAGCCAAATGAGCTTTGAGCTTGTTGCTATACTCATAGACTTGGAAATATTTATTCATGTTAATTATCCATGCTTCTGCTACTTCTTCATCTTCTCCGTCGAATGTGGGAGGTTTAATTTTTCGAAATTCTCCCTGAATTTCCAGTTTTTGTTTTTTCATCTCTTCTTGATCAAAAACATTTTTGGATTCTTCTTCATTGTAATTTCTACTTCTGTTACTTCGTTGGTTGTGGCTTCCTTCCATATTATCATTAGCTTTTTTTTTTTGTGCATTCTCATCCCGGTTCCCCCCTTAGGACTGGGTTGTATTGTATGTTGATTATGCCTGTCGAAGAGGCTTTTGAGAATCCTCTCTTGTTCCCGCATCAATCTCTCATTATCACTTCTTACTCAAACCATTTATGCCAAAAGATGTTGCGCCATATCCAGTAGTCTGTTGGTCTAACATTGTTGTTCCTCGATTAATATGTCGGTTTGATGATGTTGATCCACACTCAGATGTACCCACATTTATGGGTTCATTTCTAATTTAGGTAGGGTATGAGCTTCCCCTGTAGCTTTGGGTGCTTGATAACCGGGTCCCCTCCTCATCCTGATCAATCAATAGTTTTCCTTTCTTCCTATCACTGTGCACAATTTTAGACACACCCATTATTATTCAAATGATCCATTCGGGTCCCAGCATGTGAACGCCACTCTGATACCACTTTTCACCAATACTACTACTCATGAATTACCATAAATAAATAAAAATATTAATTACACAGTCTCAATCTACTTATGAGCCTCCAGACCTACATTAATTACACTGCTGGACAAATGATCTTTCTTAAACTTATGGTAACCAATGCATATAAATACATTTGCCCTTATCTTAGCTTATCTAACATTTCAAACATATAAGCCTAAACATTACAAATCATATAATTCTTAACACTACAAAGCATATAATTACAGTGTGCACGTTGTTAATTTTCTCAACCGTATTGGACGGTCTGCTGTGCAACTGGCATATCCATACTTTATGGAATATTTGATATTTATTTTTGTTTTAATAGTAGTACAAATCCTGGGTTATGGATTGACTGGTGGTTCTAGTTCTATGCCAAACACTTAGTCTCTGGATTGACAGTTGGTTGAACTTCGAAGTTTCTCGACCCTCCCTTTAACCGGCATCTTTCGGTGGCAGGAGAACGACACATGTACAGTCCTTGTTCGTCGATCTGGTTTGACGGTCTCTATGGTTGCCGAATAGATTAGGGTAATGAACTCCCTAACCAGTCTCATTTCTCCTGCTCATTCCATCTCCGAGGTGCTGCTCTCCACTCTAAGGCATAACTTGAAGTCCACAACTGCCAGAGGCCCTCCAGGTGCCTTCTTAACAAATTTGTTTCTATGACCAGGTATTCAGTACGCAAACCTCTATTAGAAATGCTTTCATTCATCCACTATTATTTTATTTTTATGCTCTGTCCATTTATTTGTGCTCAGGTTTTGTCTATGAAATTTGTTGAAGGATTTTATTTTTCTTACAGGAACATGATTAATATTGTTCAGAGCGCTTGCAGGAAGTGGTTGGATCTCGGTAGGGTTTGCAAAGTAGGTTTGACCCTATTGACCTGAACCCTTTATCTTTCTCCATGCATCTTTTCCTAATTTCTACACAGAGATTTGACAGAATTCACATGCGTTGTTTAAGGTTTGAAACAGAGTTTTGCAAAGGGTCAAATTTTCGACTTGCAATGGATTTTAGCAACCCTATCCACAAATGCACCAGTCCTCCAGCTCACCCAGATAGGTGCTCCCACAACTCCAAGTGTTTCAATGGCTTTGCGCACTAAATTTATATCTGGTATTAGAATTGAGGGATACTAAACCCTGTGGCAGGGTTCGATGACGTTATCCCCTGAACTTGAAGCTTATAAGGGGGGATTTTTATCAACATCTACGGTTATTTATTTTGTTCCATTTAGAGTGATTGTCTCCATAAATTTTAATGTTTAAGGTTTTTGAAGAAGGAGGGTTTCCTTCTCCTCTTCTCGCAAGCTTGTATATAAGATCTGAACCTTCGAGAATATTTTAAAGTTTACCCTAGGTTATGGCGCTCTGCCCTGAGAAGCCCCTTAAGATGCTTGTATAACTATGAATACTCTATTGACTACAGATAATGATGATGGCATAGCTGCTTACTGTGCAGTATTTCCTATGAATCATGTGTTCATACTTTTACTATGAATTATTGACATGTATGCTGAGCATTTCCTTTCACGGGATTCCATTCTAATTTTCAGTTCTTATGGTTTCACGGTTGGTTAAAAAATAGTTTATAACTTATATTTTCTTTGACAATCTCAATCGTTTCATTTAGTTGTGCTTTGGTTAAGATTTATATATGAACAGTATAAAATTTCCTCTCTCCACACTGTCCCAGAGGTCGTAAGAGCTCGGCTCCAACTTCTTTGTTGGTCTGAGGTTTAAGCCTCCATAACCACTCTCATTAGTCAACTTTATTTTAATAACTGTGAGGGTTGAGGGTTTGTTATGAAGCCCCTCGACTTTAGGTTTTTGGGTTTATTTTCTAACTATGTATTTGCATGAAACTTATCTTAGTTTCACTTTCTAAAGCCACTCTCAAAACTCTGTCAAACTGGGAGAGTGACCTACACGGTATATTGGTTTCAGATTCATAATTACAGGCAATACCCTATTCTTTGATTGCTAAAACCATTGTTAGTGGAAGCAATTTTTTCTATATACCCATTTTCTTTTCTTTGTTAAAGAAAAACTACTTCTATAAGCAGAGTTTTGTCTTTAATATCATCAAACCGTATAATGCAAATATTTTCCTTTCATAGATGTTTAATTGTAGCTATTAAGAAAATTGTATTCAACATTGTAAATTTGTATAAGTCATCTTTAAATTCAAAGTTATTGTACCTAGAGATAATGTTTTCATATCAGTCATCTGTAACTTCAAACGATATTGTATCTAGAAAATTAACTCATATTATATGCAGAAAATTAACTCATTTCCTCGAATGAATCAAGGCAATGAATCGAGTTGTATTATAAGGTACTCCCAAGTCTCAAAAAGTCTAGTCATAGTAAGTGTACTATTTTACGTTTCAACCAACCAATAATTGCTTCTCTACCTTTAAATACTACCGATATAATAATCATAAATGTTCACTCGTTAACCATTCAACCAAACAAGTGATGAATTATGCTTCCCACTAATCACATTTTGACATATTGACAAGGCATGTATTGCTTTTTAATATTGGACCCTAGGGTGTGGTCTTTTTGAGCTATAATTTTGGAAGGTTTCCTTTTAACTTAATCTACAAAAGGTAATGTTGCCTTTTTCTTGTAGTTCTATATCTTTTCTGCAAAACTATATCTTATGACAACTTTTTCTAAGAATCCGGTCCCAAATCCTCCACGGAGATAAGGACATGTTCCTCTTCCTCATCTAGCATGGAAGGCTCATAGAGTTTCAAATTCTTTACATTCACAACTCAATAAATGTGCATGAATGGGGGTAGACTGAGTCTGTAGGCATTATCTCCCAAATTTTCTAATATCTCAAAGGGACCATAGCGTAGAGACTTTATTTTCATACCATGACCTTGTAGTCTCTCCTTGTTCAAATGTAACCATACTTTGTCTCCCACCTTGAAAATATTCATTGTAATGTGTTGATAATGCATAGCCTTATATTTTTCATGTGACTTATGTAGTGTCTCTGTATTTGTTTATGGATATGTCTAATCTTCTCAACAAATTTTTCAACCCTCAAGGCACCCCCAATAAGATCCTCCCTCACTTCTTGCAGTTATATGCAATATCCAAAGGTGAAAGTGGAAAATATCCAAAACAAGTTTCAAATGGGTGTTATAGGTCAATTTGGGCATCATCCCCCATGACCTAGTCAAACTAGACATCATCCCCAGGACCAATGAAATAGGGTCTATCATCCCCTTATATTTCAGTTGCTATATGCCCTAAGTGAAGACATTTCATTCATGGCTTCTATTGTGATATTTCCAAGGTTTGAAGTATATGTTATATCACCTATTGACTCACCAACGCTCACCTGCAAGGGACCAACTCTGTTGCAGTGCCAAATCCTCCATGCAAGGGTGCACTGCAGTGCACTTCTTGACACTCAAGGGTGTGTTGGTCACCTGGGAGTGGAATTCTCATTGTTTTGGGAATCTCCACATGGCCAATGCCTTCTAGAAGAGTCCATGTGTGTCAAAATTTGAATCCAAGTGTCCATCTAACACCTCGGAACTTGGAAACATGTCTTTCATATTATTAGAAAGTTATTCATTGAGAAACTACCATCAGTTTCCCTATAAATTGAGCACTCATCCTAGTGCTAGGAACAGAAGAATTTTGGTAAAGTTATGTTGTTGGATTCTCATTTGATAAGAGAGTGAAAGTATTGATATGTTTCTAGGATAATGTTGGACGTGATGAGGCCGGAATGAAGCTAGAGTAGGTTGACAACAAATCAGTCCATTGGTTGTAATCTTCCCCTTCTACTCTTTAATAAATATTGATGTTCATTTTCCCATACATATGTCTCTATTTTTTATGTAATGTATTCTTGAATGATGTATGTATTTCAGATCTAATCGATTTGATTTGAGTAAGATAAGTAGATATCTGTATATTGCATGTTGTTTTTTGTTCTATGTTTGTGTTTGCAGGAATTGATCTAGCGACTTGAGTTGGATTGTGAGTGATGGAAATAGGGACAGAAGGAGAAGGAGAAGCGAAAGAATCACAAGTAGGATTTTTTCCATTCTGTATATATGCTTGTTTTAGAGAAAGTGATAGGTATTCTTTCCTCTATTGTTCTAAGTTATAGACACCACACTTAGGGAATTTGGTTTATCTGTAGATCACAATTCTGCATAACAATGGGGACTTACTAGTATAAGTGTGGATTTCTCTATAATTTATAAGAGTGTTGTATATATACCACATTTTCATCCTAGGTCTTTGAATGTTTATGATTGTAACTTCTCAAAAGTTTCACCAAAGTATTTTCAACTACTTTTGTCTACCATTTGTCTATGAATAGAATTTTGTAGATCTCTTTAACTTCATGTTCATCTTCTCCAACAATGTAGTCCAGAACGCACTGATAAATTTGGTGTCCCTGTCTGAAACGATGCTCCTCAGTATTCCAAAGTCCACCCAAACCTGTCCAAAGAACAAGTTCATTTCTTCTTTTTTGTTGATGGTCCTTCCATAGGGCATCAGAAAAAGAAAAAAAGAAAAAAAAAATCTTGTTGAACCTGTCAACTACCACAGACAGATACTCATGCCCATTCCTAGTTGTGTTGGAGAATCAAGGTAATTGGAGATTAAGGTTGATTCCCCTTACTCGATAATTACTTGTGAACTTTGTTGGCTTCTTCTTAAATTCTTAGCGTTCTTTTTCTTCATCGAGAAATTACCAAAATATAAACATGAATATCATAGGAGACAATAAACACGAGATATAGGCTCCATGCCAGGGAAAAAACCCACAATTGGGGAAAACCCAAACAATCCTCTTCTTATATAATTAGATCAAAGTGAGACATCAAGACCCAAGACCAAGACAAATACCTCCATAAGATCCCTAAGTCAGCCCTCCACTAGACAATAGTTGTCATAAGTTTGCATCTAAGGCTTCCCACAAGTTGCCACATATTAGTCCACATGAATGTCAACAAGGGGCCAACTGTCAGTCCTCAATATGGTGCAAGCTTCATCCTCTACTCCAATATTCGCATGCCACAGAGATACCCTCACAAACTTCACATCTTTCCTCAGAAATGGAGCCTCATAACATATCTTTGTATGTATCAGATTGTGCCTAAGATTCACATTGATTTCAGAGCTCAAGTGCCTCAGAACTTTGCATTTTCCTCATACCTTCATATGTTGTTGCAAAGCCTCTAATTTTTCATATCACAGACACTCTCACTTTATGACACAAAAACTCACACTTTTATGCCACAAAAACTCTCATTTTTATGCCACAGAAACTCAAAAAAAAAAAATTCTTTTTGGGAGAGGATTAGCCCCAATTTATATTTGTTCGTCATTGTGAAAGGACACATTTTTTCAGCAGGCCGACCTGACCATCTGGAGGGCCGCCTTGGTCTTATGGAGGATTATTTGACTCTTTTTTACTACATTTTTTTCTTTTTCTTTTTCTTTTTCTTTTTCTTAACGAATAGTCCAAGTGGACTTTGACTCAATTTCAAATATTTGACTCAATCAAAACCTAGAAGCATGAAGAACATGCTTAAATAAAAAATAATAATATAAATCGTTTTCTTCTTTTTCTTTTATTATAAGTACAAAGATAAATATGAAGACCAAACCTATTTACTTTTCCAACAGGTTGTTATTAAACCTCCCACAAAGTCAATGGTAACGCTTTTCGAGGGATGTGTGGGTATAATTAGGGGGTGATATAGACCTTGTTTCCTGTTACTAGGCTTGTTGGTACAACAAAACATTCATCATCTTATGAACCTAACTACATGTTCTTGCATCTTGGGCCAATACACATATCTTTGCAAGTTGGCTATTGTTTTCTCTACACCAAAGTGCCTTACAACCTTCAAGGTGTGAACCTCTGTAATTTGGTGCAAATGATCACCTTTACAAACTCATAGCTTATCCATCATGTAGAGTAACTTTTCTTGGAGATGGTATTCAATGATGTTGTCGCCATAGTGCACATGACTCTGGATATGTGATTGTTGAAACACCTCCTTCAATTCTTCATCCTTTGAATATGCCTCTTTTTATGCATCATGGGTGAATGGCTCCCTATGCATTAGAGTTCCCAAAGATTTTCTATTTGATGTGGGTGGCCTTGAAAGCATGTCAACCAACTTGTTTGTGTTTCCCTTCTTATACTTGATCACTATATGAAATTGTTGTATAAACCCCATCCACTTGTAATGTCTGGTGTGTTGTAGCTTACTTTGGGTCTACACGTACTATATTTTTTGGTGATATGTGTATTATTGTCTTATTTTTATCAGATAGTGCTTTCACTTCTTCATATCTTGCATCAAGGCATATATCTCCTTGTTATATGTAGGGTAGTTAATAATTGCATCAAGGCATAGATCTCCTTGTTAGAATGGTAGCATATAGGCCTCCCACCCTGCATCAATACCACTCTCATAGCATAACAAGTCGCATGTGTCTCCACTTCGAAAGGCTACTGCAAGTTTGGTAATGCCATAAATGGTGATTGAATGGTATTCTTCTTTAACTCCTAAAAGGCCCTCTGTTGACCATTTCCCCATTCAAAACTCTTGCCACTTTTTATTATGGCCCAGAGTGGCACTGCTACTGCTAAAAATGAGGCTATGAATTTCCTCAGGTACTATGCCACCCAAACAAAACTCCTAATCTCAAAAACATTAGTAGGCATTAGCCATTTCATGATGGCCTCCATCTTGGCAATATCTATCTTCAGTGCTTCTCCATCTATCACATACCTCATATATACTAAATACTATTTTGCAAAGTCACACTTCTTAAGATTTGGTAACAAGTTTTGCTTCTTCGATGTCTTCAACACGTGTGTTAAATGTGATATATTCTCCTCCCAGGTAGCACTATATACCAATATGTCATACAAATAAACAATAACAAATGAATCTATAAAAGCACATAGTATATCATTAATTAGCCTCATCATCATAGCTCTTGAATTGCCTTGGTCGAATGGCATGACTAACCACTCATACAAAACTTGCCTAGTTTTGAAGGAAGTCTTTAAGGTATCTTCTTTTCTGAATCAAGCCAGGTGATATCCAACTTTAAGTCCATATTGGTGAATTACTTTTCTTTTTGCAATTGATTCAATATACCATCTATTCTGGGCAGGGGATACTTATTATTTAGTGTGATATTTTTCAGTGCCCTATAATCTAAACGCATTTGCCAAGTCTCATCCTTCTTTGGCACAATGACGAGGGTGACCCACATGGTGATGTAATCAGTTGAATGATACCTTATTCCAGTAATTTTTGTAACTATTTCTTCACCTCACTTACTTCTATGACAAACTAATTATACAACTCAATGTTTGGTAATGGGAAGTTCAGAAATAGTTGGATCTCGTGATTCACTTCCCTCTTCGGTGGTAACCTTTTAGGCTCCTGGAACACATCCTTCTATACCTGTAGCAATTCTTCTATTTGTCCTTATTTCTTAGTACACCCCTTTAGTGAAGCCTTTTCTCTTACTGACTCTTCTAGAGACTAATTCTCTCTTAAAAATAATAAAACATACTTCTTGATATAACTTATTAGTTTCTTGGCTTGGTTGGCACTTACCAACCAAATTTTCAACATGCCTTTGTGCACGTTTGTTATCACTATGAGTTTTACCCAGCTGTGTAAAGGAAAATATTAAGGTAACCTGAAGCCAATCTTTAATATTGGAAGCTAGCTCTTCCAACCCAGAGAGTGTTGATAATTTGGAGGGTTGTAGGTTAATACAAAATTCTCTTCTTGATAGTTACTTGTGACCTTACTTGTGATACTTAAGTCTTCTTCTTCTCTTAAGTTAGTTAATCTTTCATCAAGTTAATTATCAAAATGCACAAGACACAAAAGTTAGGCTCCTACATCCAAGGAAAAACCTCTCCCTCTTGGAGAGGAAAACCCGCAGAGAATTCTTCTTATAGATCTTCAAATGACAAGTACCATGACACAAACTTAAACCCCTGACCTAGATATGCTTCCAAGACCTTGATCTTCTTGTATATGCTTTTATTTGAATTGATTGGACTGTGAGAAGGTAAATCAAAGATTTACCTTCCTCACTATTGTTGCCGCTTCTCCTTATGATGACTGTCTTAAATAAATTATCAACCCTGAACCAATATTCTTAATCTTATATTTATATCATTGTACCTTTCATGTGCTTGTCCGAAATTTTAACTTCAGTCATAAGCAATCCTATGTTTCCTTCAATTTTCACAAATCTTACTTCTTGCTCTTTATTTTCAGATCCGTATCTATGTTCTGCCCTTCAACCACATTTATATGCTGCCCTATTACATTGTTATGTCTGCACTCGTATGTTTCCTTATACCTGCTATTATATACACCCTCTTCTCCGCTGTGGGTTCATATACATCTGCACCTTAATCCGCACTCTTTCCTGAAGTTGATCTGCACTTAGTAGATATTCGCAATCCTTGTCTTCACTCATATGCTTCCTGTATCAACACTTGAAATCTTCCTTTTTCATCCGCAGATTAATCTCGTGTATATCCGCATGAGGTTCAGGGTTATCCGCTTATCTTCTTTACCAAAAACAATCTGTAAACTGTCTTAAACTTTTCGGTAATTTTAGAGTAATCCGCACTCAAATTTCTTCCTTTTGTCTGCAGGAACATTGGTATATATATAGGCAATAGCTCAGCGTTTAGGCTGACCTATCTTAAGGCTTGTAGGCCGACTTCAACAACTTTTATAATAACTTGTTTTTCCAGAATTTGACATAGGTCGGTTTGTAGGCAATTCTTCCATAAACTCTTAGATGTCTTACAAGGATTTTGACAAGATATGGAGCATATACGGATGACAGATTCCTTCATATATATACATGACACTTAACTATATTCTATGCCTAGAATACTTAAACCTAGTAGACATCAAGAAGAAGTCTATCTACATAGTAAAAATCTTGCTCATGAAACCCATGAAGCAAGTACACCAAAAATACTTTTTATTATCTTTGAAATCTTCTTTACATGTATACATAATTACATAGTCAACATGAAGACCAGCCTAGTTACACTTTTCAACACTCCCTCTTAACTATGGAGGTATTCATACGGGTACATGGTTACTTTCAAACTGAAGAATCTCATAAGAAGAATCAGATTGGTAACCACATCTGTATAGCATCATATCAACCAGGATTATCCTAGTGCAAGGCCTTGACTAATAGGCCCATCTCTCAACGAGATAATGGGCTGCAATGCTGGCGAGACACATGAATTATAGACACCATCGTCATTGTCTCTCCAAGATACATACTCCACCCAGGTGTTCCCAAAGTATGACCTTCTTGGACTATTCTTCTCTTGGGTAGCTAGCACTCAAAGAATATCAGTCCCCGACTACTCTTATCTTGAATTCCCTAATACATTCTCAAAGAGTATCGAATGCCAGATGATTACCCAATCCTCCATTCTGTCTTCCCAAGTGAAGACCAGAGTGATGTGTCTATCTCTCCCTCTCAACCAGGGAGGACCTATTCCAAAAAGGAATGTACTCATTCCTATACAAGGAATGTACCTAAGCTCATTCTTAGGAATTACCAAGTTTCTTCCAAGTAAGAAACTTATCATCAGGCTCCCTCTTAACTAGGGACCTCTAGCAGCAATGGTGACACATCCAACTACTCATGAAGAATTCTTGTCCTCGATGTCATGGATTTCGATATTTAGGAATCTTAAACTTTTAGCTCATAGGGCACAAATCATCCATCACTTCCATCCTGAGTCATGTCATCTATCAGAGAGTGATTCATCAGAATTCCTTATCTAGTCCACTATTATGCCATGTTTCTTTCCTTCAAATCATCTACAAGGATCATACATCCTTTCTTATGATTGGCAGCCCTACACAATTTTTCCAGATAAACATATTCATATGAACTTTTAGAATAAAAGTTACCTTAGTGATGATATTTTCACCATGACATCTTCCTGCAGGCACCTACATCCTTCATACAGATTGACATGTCTCCTAATGATATGTTTTTCCAAGGGTCTTCTACTTTAACAGACTTCCGTCAGAGCCTACATATCTTCCCAAGAGAACTCCTAGTCACATCTTCTTGGCCTTCAGATGATCACTGCCTCTTGACACAGTTGTACTTCATGATCTCTTCCTCTCTACACATTCTGCAACATATGACATGACTTCACAGCATCCAATATCAGCATATATGTCTGCACACCTCATACCTATTTTCCTTGAGTCATCCTGTAGCAGTTTCTCTTGAATGAAGAGCTTCATTCCTTTGACCTACTTCAACAATATTTCATCACATCCCAAAATTCTATCTCCATGATGACCCTTGATCTGATGACTGCTTTACTTTTAGTAGAGAGGTTTTCCAGAATATTTTTCACCAAGAGCTCCTTCCATGCTTTTATCGAGATGCTTCTTAATGTACATGCTATCATACAATTTTACAACTAATCATAGATCACTTACAGAGGAAGATGATCTCAATCATAATAGAGATCTCTTGCTTCCTCCTTCTTAGATATTTTAGTGTCAGGTTCTTCTCTTTCATAAGTGACATGGGCTTCTTCCTTTTACCTTTTGTTCTCTCTAGGTTTAGGACAATCTCTTTTATAATGTTCAAGCTCATCACATCCAAAGCATCACACGTTGTCCACATTTCTTCTTTTATTCTGAGGGCCAAATTTTCTGAATCTTCCTTTCTTCCTGTATGAGGCTACAAAGGAATGATTCTCTTCACTTGGTCCTGTATCATCTTTTGCCTTTTGTCTTGTTTCCTCTATTTTACATAGATACCATATATCATGGAATGGAGTGAATTCTTTCTTCCCATATAGACTAGAAGTGAAGTTTCCCCATTCCTCTGTTAAAGCATTCAACACCATTGTTGTCATCTTAGTGTCAGACATCACTTCTCCTAATTCTTGTAGTTGATCCCTTATTTCAGAAATCCCCATAAAGTATGGAGAGATTCATTATTCCCTTGATAGTTTCATTTTGTATATTTCTTGTCTCAGAGAGATTTCTTCTCCAGTAGTACTTACAGAGAATAGCTCCACCAATTTCTCATATATTTTTTTTGTAGTCTTTAGTTTTGATACATAGGGAATGAGATAGTCTTTGATGGATTCTATGAGAATCCTTTGGGCTCTAATTTCTCCCTTCATGTACTTGGCATGGGCTGAAGTATCTTCTTTTGGAGGTTGAACAGTAGATCCTTCGATATAGTCCATTACTTTGTCTTCAATTAAATTCAAGTTTGTTCTCTTCTTCCATGCACTAAAGTATGATGACCCAACTAGCTTGTTACTTTCTTTACAATAATTCATCTTGATAGATAGTGTCATGAATACTTACTTGAGTGGATTTTCTTGCAGCTTCCTTCATGATGATTGAGAATGAAGTCAAGGGTTTCCTTTCTTCAATGTTGTTGTACTTGAACCCTTGATTATAATTACTATCTTTATAAGTTGAGATTTCCTTCAAACAATGTCTTGAGTGCAAATATTTTGATGCCAAAGATTAATTTCATGAATGAGTTGATCTTTTGAATGAGGTATAATATCTCACATGAAGTATTTGGATAGTCTTCCTTGCAAACTGGTTTGCCTTTCCAACCCAAACTTTGATCTTTGCTTCTTTGAGTGTCTTTGTTGAAAAGCAACCCTTATGTTCAACACCTTAGCTTTGATACCATGTTGATAATTTGGAGGGTTGTAGGTTAATACAAAATTCTCTTCTTGATAGTTACTTGTGACCTTACTTGTGATACTTAAGTCTTCTTCTTCTCTTAATTTAGTTAATCTTTCATCAAGTTAATTATCAAAATGCACAAGACACAAAATTTATGCTCCTAGAGTCAGGGAAAAACCTCTCCCTCTTGGAGAGGAAAACCCGCAAATAATTATTCTTATAGATCTTCAAATGACAAGTACCATGACACAAACTTAAACCCCTGACCTAGATATGATTCCAAGACCTTGATCTTCTTGTATATGCTTGTATTTGAATTGATTGGACTGTGAGAAGGTAAATCAAATATTTACCTTCCTCACTATTACTTCCTCTTCTCCTTATGATGAATATCTTCAATAAATTATCAACCCTGAACCAATATTCTTAATCTTAGAGTTATATCGTTGTACCTTTCATGTACTTGTCCGAAACTTTAACTTCAGCCATAAGAAATCCTGTGTTTCCTGCAATTTTCGCAAAGCTTACTTCCTACTCTTTAGTTTCATATCTGTATCTATGTTCTGCCCTTCAACTGCATTTATATGCTACCCTATCACACTGTTATGTCTGCACTCGTATATTTCGTTATACCTACTATTATATACACCCTCTTCTCCGTTTTGGGTTCATATACATCTGCACCTTAATCCGCACTCTTTCCTGAAGTTGATCCGCACTTAGTAGATGTCTAAAATCCTTATCTGCACTCATGTGCTTCTTGTATCCGCACTTGAAATATTCCTTTTTCATCCGCAGAGTAATATCATGTATATCCGCATGAGTTTCAGTGTTATCCGCTTATCTTCTTTCCCAAAAACAATCTACAAACTGTCTTAAACTTTTCGGTAATTTCAGAGGAATCCGCACTCAAATTTCTTCCTTTTGTCCGCAAGAATAGGTATATATATAGGTAATAGCTCAGCGTTTAGACCGACCTGTCTTAAGGCTTGTAGGCCGAGTTCAACAACTTTTATAATAACTTATTTTTCTAGCATTTGACAAAGGTCATTTTGTAGGCAATTCTTCCATAAACTCTTAGATGTCATACAAGGCTTTTGACAATATCTGGAGCATATACTGATGACATATTCCTTCATATATATACATGACACTTAACTATATTATATGCCTAGAAGACTTAAACCTAGTAGACATGAAGAAGAAGTCTATCTACATAATAAAAATCTTTCTCATGAAAACCATGAAGCAAGTACACCAAAAATACATGTTATTATCTTTGACATCTTCTTTACATGTATACATAATTACATAGTCAACATGAAGACCGACCTAGTTACACTTTTCAACAGAGAGTGCTCTCTCTTGAACTTAGTCACTACAACAACTAGTTCTTAATGAATACAATGGCTAGATGTTTTTTCAAAATCAGGGTTTCAAAAGATTATGGTAGGGAAGAGTGTGAGTCAATCGAGCATGGAGTCAAGATAATGGAATATTAATGAAAGGGTTTCAAGACTTACTTGATGAACATGTAGTTCTCAAAGGAAAGGTAGCCAACATTCTATTAGACATGGGGTTGTTGTAGTATGGTGGTCGAAAAGAGAATAACAAATAAATTATAACAGAGCATCTAAAAAAAGATGAATTATGTAATAATATCAGAGTGACTGGTGCAATTTTTTTAATGCAAAGATATAGATCATCAACAGATGAATTCCATATATATATAGTGTTCATACAAATAAAGAGGAATAACATACCATGAATTACAAAGAGAATAAAATATTCATTGGAAGATAGGTTGTAGAAAGCCAACATAAGAATCTTTGAGTTAAATCTCCCAATATTTTGCCTGAAAATATTCTTCTAATATTAACACCAATTAATACAATGTCACCAAAAGAGTTCAATCAAAACCGAACCCTTCTTACATTACAAATGATGAAATATATAGCCAATATTATCTTTAAGTTGTTGATAGATTTCAAGAAAACAAATCTAAAAATAAACTAAAATTAAATTAAATCTGGAGCAGGTTGCAAGGTGTCTCGATTGTTTGAAGGCTTGATCTATCCATTTGATTTGGAATAATCCTATACTAGCATGTGCCTTAGGATAGAAGATTTGATCCTTTATTTGTTCGGTGTTTGACACATGATCGTCGGTGAGATTAGCTGATGAATTTAGAAATTCACATCAACACAGATGATTTTTGTTATCTCGTGGAAATGGGTGCCATATTTGATGGTCAAACCTTGAACCAATCAATGATAAATCCTCTGCATTTTTTCCTTTGATTATGCATTATTCTAGATGTTCTTCATGTTGATGTCTGGTACCGTCATATGTGCTCTAAGTCTAAAATTTTGTAGGGAGGCTTAGACACATGTATTCCAAAATACCCAGAAATCGTTTTGGGAAATTCCACCCAAATGGGGTTTTATCAAAATAATTAATTATTTTTAACGGGAACCTAAGTATAAACTTATGGAATTAAAATAATTAAAGTATATTAATAGAATTGGGTGTGAATCATCTATAAAAATATGAATATCAAGTCAAGTTAATCTCAGCCGTTGATTATGTTTTAATATGGGCCATTCATTTATCAAAAAGAAGATTATAAGGACTTCGATGGAAATTTTGAAAACACATCAGAGAGAGTCTAGATATTGATTTCTCAAGTGAGCAGCATAGAGCAGCCAGTGATATCATCAAGTTGATTCTATGTAGTGAGGGGAAAATATAGTTCTAATTGGATATTTTTCGTAAGCCGAGAATACATCGCAGAGAAGATAGAGAAGAGGACGCAGAAGAGGTAGCGTAGGGGCTACATTGGGTAGCGCAGAACCACGCAGAGGAAACACTGAGCCTCTGAAGAGATCCGTTATTTCATTGAGGATCAATAAGATCCAGTGCCAAAGAGTCGGGGTGTGAGACCAGAGGGGCAGAATATCTATATCCAGTTAGCAGAAAGACCACCCGAAGGGAGTGACGCAATCCCCAGCCAAAGTGATACAGATCTACGAAGAGACAACGTGGGGCTTGTTAGTTCAGGGTTGGGTCAGTGTCAGATCTCCAGTGTTAGTGTGAGGTCATTTTCCCACTAACTCTCTGGCAGTTATTTTCTCTATATGGATGGCCAATAAGGCATCCTAGATTGTATTCGGAACTACTTAATAATACAAACCCTCAATTGTTGCACTGGTTTTCCCGAATTGTGTTTTTTCGGGGACAGTTGTCCAAAAATAACGGTGTCATATTTTTGTTTTATTTCCTTCTTGATCATTTCTTGTTTCCGCATTTTATTTACGTAGTGAAGGTTGTAGTGTGATGTATTCAGTGTTTTCCGTAGAACAACTGCAAATAAATTGTTAAGTGATGAATAACAATTAGGTGAATATTTTCGAGTTGTTGTAATAGGGTTCAGTATTTAGTAATTTTCACATGGTATCACATCATCGCAGGTGAAGCAAGAGAGTATACAGAAAGAGCTCAATGTAGAAGAGAAAGAGGGAGATCGAATAGCTACATAAGCAACATATCGAATCCTCAAGGTTTTGTGCAGTCTAGGCCAGAAAGGGAAAGATTTGCGAGGAAGTTTCTCTCTGAGTGAGTCAACGGAGAGGTAGGGATTTCCAGTTCATGATTTTTCATCGGCAGAGGGAGAAGCGCAATAAAAAATTCAATGCAGAGCAGTTTTTTGTGGGACACAGTTTTTGCTGCAGGAGTTGCTGGTGCAGAAAGCGTCAGAAGAAGCATACTAAGGGAATTTCTTCCTCAATGAATTCCAGGCCAAGGAATTTAATTTCTCAGTTGCAGAGCAGAAGTAGTGAGGAGCAGATCTACATACTCCAACAGGGATTACGTAGGCTACTGTAGTAGCTGCGCAAATGAGAGAGGGAGCAGTTTGAATTTTTTTGGCAGAGATGGCAGTTAACAGGTTTAGAGATCAAGATCAGTTGGAGGGTGCCTCTAAATATGTGATCTGGCAGGAAAGGATCAAGTTTCCGCTATATGAGCATGATCTCAAAGCTTTCATCAAGAATGTGGTAGTTGTCCTCGTAGATTCAAATCTGTTGAAAGCCTACAAGAAGAATATGGTGAAGGCCAAGCGTTTGATCCTCGACGGAGTGAGGGATCATATAGTATGTCACCTCACTGGAAAAGGGACTGCAAAATATATGTGGGATGCCTTGGAGATGTTGTATCAAGGATCTTCCGAGCAGCGGAAGGTGTTCTTGTTGGATAATATGTGATCTATGAGGATGTAGAAGGGAAAACACATTGATTTGTTCCTAGTGAAGCTTCTAGAAACATGAGATCAATTGGTAGTTGTAATATCAGCACCTCAAGGGACCGAGATGGTTCGATTGGTCATGAATTCAGTCTCATAAGAATGGCAAGTCTTTTTCCATAGCATCCTGGGAAGAGAAAGGTTGCCTAATTGGGAATCGATGTGGGCTTCTCCTGAGCAAGAAGAGATGAGACGAGATATGATCAAGTGAAAACTTGATGGCAGTAGTAGCAGTGGTTCGAAGCCCAAGGAGTAGGAAGAGAATAAAACCCTTGCATCTAATGGGAAATAGGAGCAACGAAGGTGGAAAAGGACGCCTCAAAGATCAAGTGTTTCCGATGTGGTGAGATGGGTCGCTACACTACGCATTTTCCTTTCAATAAGAAGGACAAGGATGAGAAACATGATCCGCAAGGTGCAACTGCAAGGATCGAGGAGGAAGATTTTGCCATGATTTCCCACATATATCCAGGGGATAATTTGGGTGATCTAGAATTATAGTTTGAAAGAAATGCAATTGGGCGGGATCCTTGAGGAGTCCACCTCTTGGATCAATACCTTGCTATAGGAGCCCATATCAGAAGTAGCAGGATGGAAAAGTGTCATTTGGTGCAAAGGAGTGTCAGAGTGACAGTGTAGTGGCTAGAGGATGCCAGAGTCTAAGAAGCGTAGAGCAGAGTTGGCAGCAGTCCAATAAGGCACAACGCAAAGTCAGCAGAAATGCAACAACTTCAGAGGGTCAACGCAAAGACTAGCAGCAGTCCAATAAGGCACAACGCAGAGTCAGCAGAAATGCAACAACTTCAGAGGGTCAACGCAAAGACTAGCAGCAGTCATATCGTCAGTATCATATGCATCATATTGAACACTTAGTTCAGTATTTTGGATGTTTTTCTACAGCAAAAACAACAAAGTTTCAGTGCAGATGCAATTGGCAACAGTATGCAAAGTCAACAACAACATAGATGCATCAACAAAGTAGTTGGTGGACAACAGTGTCAAGAATTAACATCGCACAGGGAGATGTTACAAAAGTAGTGTAATGCTTCAGCAAGATGCATTACTAGATCACATTCCTCGCTAAGAGGGAGTGTTGATTTCTGGTAGCATCAGATTTTCTCTACATCTCAAATTTTGTAGGGAGTCTTAGACACATGTATTCCAAAATACCCAGAAAGTGTTTTGGGAAATTCCACCTGGATGGGATTTTATTAAAATAATTAATTATTTTTAATGGGAGCCTAAGTCTAAACTTAGGGAATTAAAATAATTGAATTAAATTCATAGAATTGGGTGTGAATATGTTAGAAAAAGACAAAGGTAAAGTTAAGTTAATATTAGCCCTTGATTATGTTTTAATCTAGGCCATTGATTTCTCAACGAGAAGATTATAAGGACTTTGATGGTCATTTGGAAAACACATCAGAGAGATTCTAGAAATCGATTTCTCAAGTGAGCAATGTAGAGCAGCCAAAGATATCATCGAGTTGATTCTACACAATGAGGGGCAGAGATAGTTTCGGTTGGATATTTTTTTGAGTCGGGAATACGTCGTCGAGAAGGCAAAGAATAGGACACAGAAGAGGCAGCATATGGGATATGTTGGGCATCACAGAGCCACACAAAGGCAGCGCTGAGCCTTTGAAGAGATTTTTTATTTTGATGAGGATCAGTCAGATATAGTGCTGGAGAGTGGGGGTGTGAGACCGAAGGGGAAAAATATTTGTATCCAACTAGTAGAAAGACCAACCGAAGGGAGTAACATAGTCCCCAACCAGAGTCACAACAGAGACTGTGCAGAGGCAACATGGGGCTTGTCAGTTCAGGGTTGGGTCAGTGTCGGATCTCCAGTGTTAGTGTGAAGTCATTTTCTCACTAACTCTCTGTCAGTTATTTTCTCTGTATGGATGGCTAATAAGGCATCCGATATTGTATTCAGAACTACTACTTAATAATACAAGCCCTCAGTTGTTGCACAAGTTTTCCTGCATTGGGTTTTTTTGGGGACATTTGTCCAAAAATAATGGTGTCATATGTGTGTTTTATTTCCTTATTTCTGAGTTCTTGTTTCCACGTTTTAATTATGCAGTGAAGGTTACAGTGCGATGTATTCAGTGTTTGTTGTAGAACAACTGCAAATAAATTGTTAAGTGATGAATAACAATTAGGTGAATATTTTCTAGTTGCTACAATAGAGTTAAATATTTAGGAATTTTCACACTTCATTCAACACTTGACACCTTCACGTTATTCCCAGGGATGACTCAACAAAATGGGAAGTAAAACTCAGTGATTCCTCAACACGTGGGCATAAACTCTTCATTGACACGTTTTTCAAAAGTTATTCCCCTCGTGACACAGGTGACTGCTCTTACCCATGACTGCGAGAAACTTAGTGAAATATGGAAAAATTGGGGAAAAAAAGTGATATGCTAGCGAGGATCTTTGCTTCAAAAGAGAGATTAATTGTGATTGGCCATTACTAATCCATGAAGGCATAATTAATAATGATGCCTAAAAGGTGACCCTCATCCACTTATCTTCATCCCCGTAAGCGAATTTAATGCCTTCATGACAACTCAGCTACAATTATATCCCTAAATTTGGATATGCATACCTCTATTTGTTCATCTCTATAGATCTTTACTAGAAAGATTTGAAATCTCGATTAACCAGTTAAAAGACACTTAATTTTGCAGTGCTCCTTATGACATGGTATACACTGTTTACTGTATTTTAATTTGGAAGCGCCTTTTATTTATACCGTAATTATGATCGTTGTCAAATTAAAAGACAATGTTTGTTTAAATTTGGAAAATCAATGTTGTTTTAGGACCCAGATTGAACTTTCTTACTTAGCAAGGACTAATTTCAAAGAGAAGTTGTATATGCTAACATCTAGCTCCAATGGGGATGTTTTCCTCCATGCGAGGCAGCAGAGAAATTGTAGAACAAGTGCCTATCCACTTAACCCCAAACTTCAAAACCTGCAATATGTTCCAATCTCATTGCTCATGTCTATCGAACAATCTTCAAACTAAAAATTATACTATAAATTGTAAGTTGGAAACATCATGCTAAAAACCTAAACTGACATTGCAATCCACACTGAAAGCTACTTCTTATTTATGTACAACCTCCTACTATAATCTACTGAGACAACTATTGAATCAAGTGATACCAATTTTCTAATGCAACCATGTAAGTAAATGGTTACTTGATTGTTTTCTGCTTGCACTCTCCTTAAGAAATATATATATATATATATATATATATATATATATATATATATATATATATATATATATATATATATATATATATATATCGACTCAAAACCCAGCTGAAACTGAAACCCATAATACACGAATACTATAAATTTCTCATTTGAAGATTGCAACAAGAATGCAAAATGATCTTTAAGAACATGAAAAACTACCCCTTCTTGATGATCAACAAAAGGAAAAAGACAAGCTTCAACTCCAACTGTTGCTTGTATGTGTCATGAAGTTGATCATTTTCAAATGAAATGGCAGCAAATTGTTCTTTCCTTATCATCCAGATCAAGGAAAATACTTGTATATTCTTGTTCATTTTCAGATGTAACAACTACAACATGTATTTGAGGAATATCTAAAAATGATCCTTCATGTAATTCAATAGAAATGTCATCTTGATTTTCAAAAGAATCAAGAAAAGCAACTTCTTATTCATTGTCTTCATTAAACTCTAAATGACAATTGTTATATATAGAAATTAGATTTTCATTTATAGTAAACCCATTATTTTATTAAAACTTATGATAGTCATTTTCTGGAGTTTGTAGCCTAACATCCTCAAAATATGAAACTTCATGTATATCAACTTGAGACAATGGGTGCACGAGTAACCTTTTACGTGAATATGAATTGAGAATTTCTTGAGCAACAAATTCAATAGGTGTTCAAAAATATCTCTCCTTAATGCATTCATCAACAACTGGCAAATTAAGATGCAATTTTGTGTCACATGCCTTTTCAATCTCATTGTCTTGGAATACAACCTCATGTTGTTTATGAATAAAATTCTCGAAATAATTTGTAATCCCTTCTTCTTCAATCATTAACCCAAAATATGAATAATTTGATTGACTATCCATATCCTTTTGTTGGTATATTAAGGTTTGAAAAGAATTTTGAAAAGTTTCATCATTCTTAGTGGATAAAATTTGAATACTAAGGTCATGTTTTTCTTCATTCACAATCAAGGAAGGCACTTTTTTTTGTTTGATATCTTCCTAAATATATTGAAAACTATCCTCTATTATGTCTTCTTTATATGGAAAAGGGTTTTCATAAATAACCTCTTTAATTTATTCATCCATAAACTCTTCATCACCATAAATATTTTCCATATTTTCAATGAAATTTTCAAAATGTTCACAACAATTTTCAACCAACAACAAATATGGATAAGATTCTTTATAATTCTCAAAGAATATTGTATGAAAATATTTCATGGAATATAAGCTACTAGGTTGTAACCTTTCGTACCATGATCTTGCCTTTCCCTCCAAGGAGACCATGAACATTTTCATCAGACAATCTTCATGCAACTCAACCCTTAGCTTATGTATATGCATATGAAATTTGATTAGATGAAAAATAACATCATCTCCTTCTTGATATTTAAATTTTGGCATATATGTTTTCCAATCTATACAAGGCAAATGATTTGGAAAACCAGGAATATGTGAGCGATTCATAGGAGCATACCTTACAGATTGAGAATCCATCTTTGGACAGTGGAGTCACTAAGAAATTCTTTAGGCTATTTATTCTTCGGGCAATGGAGTCACCATGAAAACTTCGAGCTCTAGATTCTTAAAAATGGAGTCATTAGGTGAATGATGCGCAACTTCTTTGTGTCTGACTATTATTCACCATCAACAATAAGATCTTATAATTGTTGTTCTTCCCATGGATTATTTCACTTTCGCTCCCCAAAAACGGCACCAAAATGTTATCACTTGGAGTTTTACCTATATGTGTAAAGGAAAATCCTGAGGTAACCTAAAATAAATCTTTCAGAATGGAAGGTAGCCCTTCCAACCCATAGAGGGTTGAACTCAATCACTCAATGTCACTACAACAACTAGTTCTTAATTAATACAATGGATAGATCTTCAATCAAAATCAGGGTTTCAAAAGATTATGGTAGGGAATAGTGTGAATCAATTAAACATGGAGTAAAGATAATGGAATATTAATAAAAGGGCTTCAATACTTGGTTAATGAAAAAGTAGTTCTCAAAGGCGAGATAGACAACATTCCATTAGACATGGAACTTTTGTAGTATGGTGGTTGAAAAGAGAAGAACATATCAGTTATAACAAAGCATCTAATAAAGGATGAATTTTGTAATAATATCATAGTGACTGGTGAAAATGTTTGAATGCAAAGATACATAGCGTCAATAGATGAATTCCATATCTATATCGCATTCATTCAAATACCGAGGAATAACAAAACATGAATTAAAAAGAAAAGAAAACATTCACTAGAAAGAGGACTGTAGAAAGCCAACACAAGAATCTTTGAGAAAAAACTCTCGATCTTCTTCCTGAAAATATTCTTTCAATATTAACACCAACTAATACAATGTTGCCAAAAGAGTTGACTCAGAACTGAACACTTCTTACATTACAAATGATGAAATATATATCCAATATTATCTTTCATTTGTTGCTAGCTTTCTGGAAAAAAAATCTATAAATAAACTAAAATTAAATTAAATCTGGAGTCGGCTGCAATGCTACTCAATTGTTTGAGGGCTTTATCTATCCATTTGATTTATAATAATCCTCTGCTAGCATGTGCCTGAAGATAGAAGATTTGATCGTTTATTTTTTGGGTGTTTAACACATGATCATCTGTGAGAATAGTTGGCCAATTTATCAATTCACATCAACACTTGGATGATTTATGTTATATCATGGAAATGGGTGCTAGAATTGATGGCCAAACCTTGAAACGATCAATGATAAAACCTCTATGTTTTTGCATTTGATTGTGCACTATTCCAGGCATTCTTCATTCAACACTTGAAATCTCTGCACTATTCTCAAGGATGACTCAACTAAAGGGCAAGTCGAACTCGGTGATTCCTCAACACGTGGGTGTAAGCTATTCATTGACGCGTTGTGAAAAGGTGATGCCCCTTGTGACATAGGTGACTGCTCTTACCCATGATTGCGAGAAACTTACTGAAATCTGGAAAATTTGGGGAAAAATAGTGATATGCTAGCAAGGATATCTACTTCAAAAGAGAAATTAATTGTGATTGATTGTTTCTACTCCACGAAGGCAGAAGTAATAATGATACTTAAAAGGTAATCCTCATCCACTTATATTGGTCCCCGTAAGTGAATTTAATTCTTTCATGAAAACTCAACTATGATTCGATTCTTAAATTTGGATATGCATACCTTTATTTGTTCATCTTCATAGATCTTTGCTGGAAAGAATTGAAATCTCGATTGACCAGTTAAAAGACACTTAATTTGGTAATGTTGCTTATGACATGGTATACACCGTTTACTGTCTTTTAATTTGGAAACACTTTTTATTTATATTGTAATGACGAGCGTTATCAAATTAAAAGACAGCACTTATTTACAATTGGAAAATCAATGTTCTTTTAGGACCCATTTTGAAATGTCAAACTTAGCAAGGACCAATTTCAAAGAGAAGCTACATATGCTAATAGTGTTTATGGTGAATTATTCTATATCCTTGACGATGTTGGTTATGTGTTATATTCTTTTCACAACTAGTCACGCGCGAGGGGGTCACAGGGGGGGCGATAGCTTCCTCTGTACGTTGCGCCGGGCGCAACAGGGGGGTCACAGGGGGGGTGGTAGCCCCCTCTATTCAGGGTCCGGGGCAGCGCCCCAAGAAAAATATTTTGGTCCTTATTTTTTGGTGGGCAGACCCGCACATGGTTTTGTGCATGGGTTTGCACATGGTTTTGGGGCATGATGGTTTTCGGCCCCTAGTATTTTGTAGATCCGGTCAAGGGAACTACGGTTATGTTCTAATCCGGGGTTAATGGATTAGGGTTTATGTATGCTTCGGAATGTATATATATGTGTTGTAACACAAAAAGGAATATAATGAAAAATCAAGCTGGTCATCCCGATTTGGGATCCAGGGGAAAATCTCTGTGTATATCTATTTTATGTTTTATGCTCTCACTATTGTTTATTTTCTATTTTTTAAGATTCGTTTGCAGATAATTTTTGTACAGGGTTAAAACCTACAGATGAGTCGATATTAGTTGTAATATTCCCAATTAGATTTTAGTTAGTTGTAATATTAAATTTTGTTTTTTCTTCTTAGTTAGAAGAATAAGAGGGTAGGGAGACCCATAAATCTCCTTAGTAGGAATAAAATCACTCCAAATGTGAATGGAGGTCATCTAAGTAGTTGGATTAAATACCCTTATGTGTGAAAATAGGATGGAGCATGTAGACTGGGTCAAATTTGACCAAATCAACAACGCTGGTATGGAGGAGTGGACATTCATTGAGGGATAGCGCAGTTTTGGAGGGAGATTCCATGCATGGAAGTAGTGGCATTAATGAGTGGGGCCCAAGGTGAGAAAGCTCACCAAGCATATAAGGAAGGGGATGGCAACCATAGAAGGCATGATTTGACTATTATTTTGTTTATGGTCTATATAACTTGTTGCTCTCCTCATTTGTTTAGCGGAGACTGCAGTGTTTTTTAGCACAAGGGTGTTCCCGAGCAGGAATCCCACCCTCATCCTCGAGGGACTCTGAATTCCCACTCAGGAGAGGTGATTGAACTGCATTTCCACATTCTGGCATTATTCCAAAGCTTCAGTCTTATTATACAGCGCAATTTCTTCCAGATTTTGGTTGTGTTGCGGGGCAGAATTTGTGGAGGGTTTGTAGGGCCATTTTCTCAGCTTGTGTTTCAGTGGAGAGGTGGCCTTTCCATTGGGATATCATCAAGGAAGGTCCTTGATCATTATTTCATCATTTGGCACCAATTCAAGCTACCACCAACCCCTACAACGCAGTTTCCTTCCATGACTACGTAATTTCATAGATGAGTTGCAAGGGTGGTTTTAGTGCATGATTTGGGGGAGTTAGATCTCTAGTGGAGGGATCAGCCTTTCACCCAGAGAGTCCATTGGAGGAGAGCCATATATTTATACATAAGCTTCAGCCATATCTTCCCAGCCATTTTGCTCCATTGAATCTTCATCCCTAGGGTTGTAGTTCACTATTGTATTTTGATTTATTTCCGGAAACCCTCTTGGGTTGTCTAGGAAAGGTGATATAGGGCCTTGATCTGTATGTGTAATATATTTTGAGGAAAATATCAGTTTTTATACATCATTGTATGATTTTAGTAGCAGTTATTCTTATTAGGACTGCGTTGTAGTAGCTCTCCGACATTTTGTATACTAGCAGCATCTCACTTTTGAGAGGGTTTGATCTTTGGAGGCTTGTTTACTTATGTTATATGATTTGTGCCTCAATATATTGCACATATTTTCTACTGATATGATTAATAAAATGGCTCCATATTGGTCTCATATCTTTATGTAATGTTATTCACTTCTATTTCCATTTTTATGTCCTATATTTCTGCTTTTCCTATTTTGGAACATTACAGTGATATTAGAGCATAATCTTGGCTCAGCCTATGCATCTAAGCCAATATTTCATCAGCATAAGGAGATCCTCTCATAGATAGAGAGAATAGGAATCTCAAAAGCAAAAACCGGAGATATGATTATACATATGATAGAGAAGACAAGGGAAAAACTCCCTTATCAGGAGAAGGTGAGGAGAAGGAGTATCCCAAGCTTCTTCTTCAAACCATGCAAGATATTGCAAGAGAAATCAAGGAGATGAGGATGGATAGACTTAAAGAATCCCCTAAAGGGTTTCTACATGGAGAAGCCTCTGGCATTTCACATAACTGGAGTGCTCAACCAGTGAAGCAACAGGTTTCCCAATGCTCTACAATGCCTACATTTTTAGCAGTGGGAAATGGAGGGTTTCAAAAACAAGAAACCCTGGAAGACTATTTTCTTGAGTATGAGTCTCAATATCAGAGATTCAAGACCATTTGAGCTTTCAGGATTTTTTTCAGATCAAGGACAATAGGATACCCTGACATCACAATAGAGGTGGAGGACTCATACATCATAATGATCTCCACCGGAATATGGGCAAATTTTTCTTACCCACTTTTAATGGGTCATCTAAATACACTGCCAAATCTTGGCTAGAGAAGCCAGAAATATACTTCCAGTTGAACCAAGTACCGGAGATGGAAGCTATCAAAATAGCAGCGCTGCACCTTGAGGGTGAAGCACATGATTGGTGGTTTCATGGTCTTTCTACATTGGGTCATGCCAATGTGACTACATATTCAAAGTTCACAAGGAGGTTGGTGGAGAGGTTTGATCGAAGAGACCCGGAAGCACCTTTCATTGAGCTAGCTAAGCTCAAACAGTCAGGTAATCCAGAAACTTACATTTCTGAATTTATAAATCTTTATGTTATGGTTCCTAAATTATCTGCAGCTAGGAGGGTCTATATGTTTATTGAGGGGCTAGCAGAACCTCTACATGGGTTGGTTAAGTCTACCAAACCAACTACCCTTCATGATGTTGTTGAAAGGGCTAGAGATCTACAATATGCCTTGCCAAGAGCAAAGGAAACATTTCCGCAAAAGCCCACTTTTCCATCAAGGGAAAAGATGAAAAGGCTCATACTTCAAAGGAGAGCCAAAACAAAGTACCTCTTAGTGATAATGTCTAAGGAGACTTGAGGAGAAGGAAGCTTTGCTTCACATGCCAAGAATCATGGGCACCCGGCCATAGATGTGCAACAAGGAAGGCACACTATATAGAGGTGTTTTTTGATGATGAGGAGGAAGAAGAAGAGGAACCAAAAGGAGGTCACAGCATTGGGATAGCAGGAGAGGATCCACCACCACCAGGAGGTGGGAATGGAGAATTTGCTCCAATTTGAGGGGCCCTTGCATCATTGAGAGGAGTACCCAAGTACTTGACCTTGAGAGTTCGAGGTTCCATTCAGGATCAGAGGGTTTCAGTGTTGATTAACAGTGGGGCTACCCAAAACTTTATTGATGCCCAACTTGTGCAGAGGAGGGCAATACCCACTAATGATTTTGAGGGATTTTCAGTTTTGGTCCCAGGAGCTAGAACTATGTAGTGCATGCATTATGTTCCATATTTATCTATCACCATGGGGACATATACATTGATTGATCACTTCTTTGTAGTTGACATACCTGACACCAATGTGATATTGGGTGTGTAGTGGTTTATTACTTAAGGGAAGGTCACCACAGATTGGTAGACTTTGCAGATGGAGTGGATGGATAGAAAGAGTGGCAAACATCATATGATTAGGGGCATGCACACTTATCCCTCTCAGACAAATTCTACATATAAATCAGAGCTAGAATTGCGTAATGGAAGCAAGGACCTAGCAATCCTATCATTTATGCTGATGACTTTGGCCCATGAGACATTATTGTTTAGTGGCATTCCACATAGGAGGCCACCTGATCAGGATTTGATGAGAGATGTCTCACCACAGGTTGCACCACTCATAGATCCAAGAGGAGTGGGAACCTTGGGAGGACTTGTCACAGCACAGAGAGTCTTGGGTAGGCTCAAGGAAGAGGGAGACATTCTCCCAATATCATTATTACCCACTCTCACCCCATATATTGCGCTGGAAGAGAAGGTTGAAAGGATGGAGGTTGACACCATCATGGTGCAAGGAGACCACTCCATGGGTTTGGAGACCCAGAAGATACTTCCACTTAGGGAGAAATCTTCCACATATGGTAGAGGTTGGTGGCCACTCATGCTTACATTGGCCAAACTCAAAAAAAAATTGATAGGTGATAGCTTCCCATGGAAGGCTAGCCTCCAAAAACTTCAACCTTCACTAGAGCATGAGCAGTTGCAGGAGGAGCAGTAGAGGCAGGATAGCAGCATCCCAGCATGTGACTTTGGCATGGGAGATGTCAAAGGAGGGGGAAGCAACACGACAGGTGCTTTACATGGTAGATCAGCAGCGTTGTCATTATGGAGTATAGATCCTTATTGGAGATCCCAGTTGTTGGTGGAATACTCCAAGGATCTCTTTGCATGTAGGATACTTGATGGCCAGTATTCATATCGGAGACATATAGTGAGAGATGAGGTCATCTACTATCAGAGTAGAATATTCTTGACTAGAGCTTCTAATCTCAAGGAGAAAATACTACATGCAGTACAAGAGGATTTTCTCTCGAGCCATACTGATTTCATGAGGACATATCATACTATTATGGAGGGTGTTGGGCCAAGAAGAAGGTACGCTTCACCCCCATCTTTACCACGATTTTTCATTTACTTTTCAATATATTCCCTTCATCTAAGCAATAAATTAAAGGAAAATAAGGCAGAGTGAAATAATGATAAAAGCAGTGTTTTTATAACGTAAAAAATGATTTGTCACTGTCTTTATTGATAGGGAAGAAAAATAGCCAAACCGTTGATCGGATGACCAAAAGATAGTAGACAAGGAAGGTGAACGGAATCATATCGGCTCCTATGAATTAGTGGAAGATGTAGAGGCACACCTACTCTTGGAATTCTCAGTTGGTAGCCACGAAGCAGAAGGGTCTCATAACGAGAAGGATTCGTTACTACTTTGGAATTTGCCTTTAAGCTATAAAAGGCCGAAGGTGAACAAGACAGCACAGTTACTGTAATATGATATTCCTGTAATAAACATATTCGGATAGAATCATCAAGTTTGTACCAATGTATTGCTCTATGGATTAATTAATAATTTTTTGTTTTTGGAATAAACAACTTCTGAGTATTCCTTAGCAGTAGGCTACTAGCGGCTTCGGGCCCAGCCCTGGGGGTTCTCCTGCTACTTCTGTGCTATACTGTAATATCCCTATTTCAGGAATATTTCTAAGCTGATCAATAGAAATTTTGTATATAGAAATATGGCCCAAAAGCTTTGATACCACTATAATATCCCGGTTTCAGGAAATCTCAAAACACACCAAACTCCAACCAGAGATTGACTGGGAGGGCATTTACCGGATATGTCGCCTCTAAGAGAGTACAAGATCCAGAGGCTATCTGGCCCTTTACAGAATCTGTCTAAGAGTGGAATATGAACACACCAAGTGGTATAGAATTATATCATACAATATCATACGACAACTACGGCAACTCGTCCGGAAAATGAATTTCTCAGCAACTCATTCCTGAAAAACGCATTATTCAGGTGTGATGGTTTTAGATGTCATATAATATGCCTGAATATGCTCAGAAACCAAAATAAATAACATCAGAAACCTTTACTCAGCTTTTAAGGGCAAAAAGGTGGGGAAAAGTGAGGATTTTGGCCCTAAAATGAGTGTATAAGAAAATATGTTTAAAATCATGGGTCAAGGTTCTGGAATATGTTATACTAGGTCAATAGGGACTCCCATGTCCAATTTCAGCTCAAAAAAATGCGTTTTACTAAGTTCAATAGTTCCTCCTTCCCGACTAGTCAAGAAGAACCCTGATTTCCCAAGACTTTGAGTATGCAGAATTTTACTAAAGCAAGGGCAGCGTATTTTCTGAAGGAATATGATGTATAACACTATAAATAATCATATAATGGGTTTATTATCATGGCATAGGCTTTCAACAAGGGTAAACAGCAGTTTATGACAAAAAACCCCTCAAATAGAGGTGTCGCAAGACAAAGATTGATCCACAAACACTTCAGCGTTTTCTCCAGGAGGCTGAAGATTATATTTATTATATTAAATATATGAATCTGATGAATACATGAAAACATAGATCTATAATGAAACAAAATGCCCAAAGGGCTCTTTATTACTTTCCCCTTGGGGATTTCAGCAATACATGAGAATGCCGGAGCAGATCTGAATTTTACTGCAGCAGATCTGAAGAATGATTCAGAATTTCTGAAGCAAACTTCAGTATCAGATCAGAAATATACTTGGATTGGTTGGCCAATCCAAGGATCACCCTCAATCAGAGATCTAACTCCAAAATGATGCCAAAACCCCTGGAACGCTGCTCCTTTAGCAATAACGCAGATCTGGGGAAAGAACTGCGCAGTATACCATGAAGAACATATAGGCCTGATGCTAAGATCTGATAATAAGCTCCAATATCTCCCAATCTGATCCTCCAAAGGAAAGAGAGACTCTCCCTCTGAAAAACAAGAGAAGGAGGTGGTGTCGTAAAGTCACCACGACAACACCCTACAACACAGTATTATGCTGCTGCAGCAATAACGTTGTCCTGGAGGATGATGCTAAGAAAATAACCTTGCCTGAGCAGGCACTCAAATTCCCCCGAGGCTAAGGGTGAGATCTCCGCACGGAGACACTCGGTGCACTAAACAGTGCAACAGACGGGCTAAACATCCAGCGTGCCAAAGAAGACAATATGTCTCACTCAACAATCCATAATCCAAGCATGAATCAAATGAGGAGGCTCCTCCATATTTTATAGCGTTGGTTTCCCTCCAAAACCCAACGTAGTCTCTCTCTCTCCTCCACATCCTCATCCTTATCCACATTCTCATCCTTATCTCCACAGAAGCTTGGAGAAACTTCTAGAGTGTACATAGGCCCTCTCCTCCACGTGGTGTTGGGTCCCCCCCTTGACTCCCACTTAAGTCACAATGTTGTGCTACTAGGTGGATGTCTTATTTAATTTAAGTGAGTTAGACCCTCTTCACTCACTTTTTATTTAATTACAAACTATAGGCGGCAAAAATAAACAAAATAGAATATTCCAATTTGCTGTCGCAAATTAGGAATATTACAGTCCCCCCCCCCCCGGCAAAATGTTGCTTGCCCTCAAGCAACTGCCTGAACAAATCTTCACCAATACTGCAAAATATGCCTGGGTCCCAGATGCGCCACTAAATCTTCCTTGTCCTCTGCATCATCCTGATATGAAGGGATCTCTCAATGCCAGGATCCCAAACTAATCTCTCCTGGTACCATCCAACCAACGAATACCATGACTCCTGTTATGCTGTATCTGTCATGATGTAGGCTATCCCATCGACTGTGTATCAACTCATCACTGCTCTCCACTCAAGGCATGGAGTCTGGAATAGAATGAGGAACATCTCCTCCATGTGGATCCTCCATCTCCAAGCAATCATCCAAACAAAATGAGCCACCGCCCAACAAGGCAACTCCTGAAAATCTCCTTCCACCTCGAGCTCTGGTAATGAAGGTGGGCTGAAAATCTGATCTTGTCAAGCATAATAGCTTACCCCATGCTGTCCTTCTCTCCACTCATGACAAGTGTAGAGTGTATGCTGATCCTGGGCTGCAAAATCATTGCCCTCCAATGGCAAAGTGAAAAACAATCGTCCAGAGAAGGTTCCTCCAACAATGAAGAACAAGCTGGCCCAAAACCATCCATCCATGAAGACTAGGACATGGTCATCATGGAACATCCAAATGAGAGTTTTGTTGAAGTTTTTACATGATGATACAGGATGCAAACAATCTCTCACAAGGATACAACGCAGTCTCATCCACTGCAACTTCAGAAAATTACATGGCAAGCAATGTACAAGATCCATCACATCTACTAATGGATAGTAAATGGCTGAATATGACAACAACATAAGACCAAAAACTTGCCCATGGCTGTACAATGGATGACCATAAATCTCATGGCCCACCTCAAAAGAAAATGCATATGTAGTAGTGGTGGCCATGCCTCCTCCCATGCTCCTATTAGAACATGTAGTGCAGAATTTGTGAGAATTCTTCCCACTCAAAGACACATCCAGCTCATGTGTCTCCCTCGTAATCAAGCCTCCCATACAAATCTGATCTATATCAGAAAATGGAGACATGATCAGCAGCTAAATGAAGGAAACGCTGAAGGTTACATGTGATGAAAAGAGGTACCAACAGCTTCCCAAACAAGTACAGAGCAATTTTACAAGTTGTTGCTTTTTAAGAGTACATGGCAAAATGCTTATGTTAATCATGCATGTCTTCATATGATACATGATATAGTGCAGCAAATGAACATACATGTGGTGATAAGACATTTTCCCAAGGCCACAAAAGAGATAGCTGCCTCCATCATGTAGATTGGCCCAATACATCTCATGGAGCAATGTCACAAGCTTGCCCCCTTGTGAAGCAATGTACTACAGAGGAATGGCAAGAGTGTGCAAATTAACTAATGTATAAACAGATCCCTCACCATATGCTGGAAGTAAGATGGTACATGGGTCCATACACGAGTCCTCCATAGTGCTTTGGCCTACTATGAAGAAGAATGAACCATGTGCTACAAGAAGATAAACCTCCTGATGCTTGGAAATCCAAGTCAAGAAGAATATGCCATAGATGTCTCTATCATCATTACCTCCTCTTTGTTCATCAAGCGCAACAAATATGAAGTGATCATGGGACCTATGGGTTATAGATCCACCATATTTACGCTGGGCACACTTCATCCATGAATCTCTGCTCCAAGGTGACAACGTTGTGAGCTCATGCAAGTAAGCTCCTATCAATACAAAGCTCTGTTCTTTGACATGCTCCTTGTCAAAGACTCCTCTAATAATGTTGCAACAAATATGGAATACCTCCCAAGATGGAAGTGCTTCTAAGCCATCATCAAAGATCAAGGAGATAATACCATCTCCTCCTCCTGCAACATCATACAAAGTGTGAGAGAAAATATGCCCTTGCTCTCCCAGAAACAAGCAAAGCAACAAGACATTATGTTGCCTCCCCATACCTCCATCATACCAATCATGTGATGAAGACACAATGAATGATAGGAGTATCATGTCAACACCATGCATCCATACTTTATGCTGCTCAATGATGCAAGTATCCTGCCATCTTTCCTTCATCCTCCGACTCTTAGGAAGAGTCTTTGCCAAGTGATGGCCAAAATCTTTCAAGAGTAACCAGCGCAGCAAAGCCTCCTGCTGCCCGGTATCATAGATCTGCAAGTACAAATGATGCCCAAACTCCCTCAAGAGTAACCAGTGCAGCCAAGCCTCCTGCTGCCCGGTATCATAAATCTGCAAGTAGCCTCCTAGCTCCTTGCTCATAACCCACATCCACTCAATCACTTGTGGATGCCTCCTTCTTCTCCTCATCCTGGTACTCCTCCCATGAGGGCTACCATCCTCCCAAATCAAATTTCTGACTTTGCACTTCATGGGATTTTGAAATTCAAACTTCTCAAGGATCAATGAGACCCTATCAAGAATCAAATAGGTGGTAGGTAAAAACCTCCCATCGTGATGTGTATGGCTCAAGGGATGTCCAACACAAGCATGAGAGATGTTATCCATCCTAAGATGTCCTCCATCTTCTATCTGCTCTTGTGAGAAGGGAAGAAAAGCATTTCATCCCATAGTGTGTCGAAGTGCATCTCCAGTGAGATCTCTCCTTGAGACCTCCCCTTCATCCATGTTGCACAGCGTAGTGCAACCAAGCTGCTCTTGATGTGCATTTGGAACTTCTTGTAGAGCTACAAGAGTCCCATCCTCAAAAGTGTTGGCTGCTCCAACTGTTGATGCATGTGGCTGCTCCTCCATGGGTGTGACAGCGTTTTCAAAAGCCTCCTCAAGAGGTGATGTGATCTCTTCTTCTTGATGAGAATTGGAAGCGCATGGTACTTCCTCTTCTTTTTCTTCATTCTTCTTGACCTCCTCAAAGGTGGATGTATTTCTTCTGGATCTGAAAAGAGATGAGAATAAACTCTCCTTTTTCACCGTTCCAGTCTTCTTGGGCTTAGACTCACAGGGACTATTGGATTCCTCATGCATGGGAAGAGGTGATCTCCCAGTGGTACGCTGCAAATCTGAACTCTGCATGCTAGAAACTCCTCTGTTACCATAGTACCTTCCTCCTTCATCCTGTCTGAGCTGACAGTAATCTTTGAAGGGCAAAGTGCTTTGAAGTCTTCCCCCTTGGATTGCCATTCTCGGAAATAATCTCCAAAGGGTATATGACCATGCTGATGTGAGATCCTCACATGTGCCATAGATAACTAGCTCCACAGGCTGAGCCATAACTATGCTTTGATACCACTGTAATATCCCTATTTCAGAAATATTTCTAAGCTGCTCAATGGAAATGTTGTATAGAGAAATATGGCCCAAAATCTTTGATACCACTATAATATCTCGGTTTCAGGAAATCTCAAAACACACCAAACTCCAACCAAAGATTGACTGGGAGGGCATTTACCGGATATGTCGCCTCTAAAAGAGAATGAGATCCAGAGGCTATCTGGCCCTTTATAGACTCTGTTTAAGAGTGAGATATAAACAAACCAAGTGGTATAGAACTAGAACACCCAAACAATAATAGTGCAGCAAACTGTAGTATCCCAAAAATGGAATTCTCAGCAGATCATGCCTGAAAAACGCATTATTTAGTTATTATGGCTTCAGCTATCATATAATATGTCTTACAATTCTCAGAAACCAAAATAAATAACATCAGCAACCTTTACTCAACTTTTATGGGCAAAAAGGTGGGGAAAAGTGAGGATTTTGGCCCTAAAATGAGTGTATAAGAAAATCTGCGTAAAATGAAATCTCAAGGTTCTGGGATATGTTATAATATACCAAGGGGGACTTCCATGTCGAATTTCAGCTCAAAAAAAGGCGTTTTATCAAGCAAGGTGATATTTTCTAAGGAATATGATGTATAACACTATGGCCAATCGGGAGAATGGGTTTAGGAGCATGGCATAGGTTTTTAGCAAGTGGGTATGTGCCAGCTTATGACAAAACCCCTCAAGATAGAGGTGTCGCAAGACAAAGATTGATCCAGAAACCCTTCAGCGTTTTCTCCAGGAGGATGAAGCTTATATTTATTATATTACAGATCTAAAACTGGTAAATACATGAAAACATAGATCTATAATGAGACAAAATGCCCAAAGGGCTCTTTATTACTTTCCCCTTGGGGATTTCAGCAATACATGAGAATGCCGGAGCAGATCTGAGTTTTACTGCAGCAGATCTGAAGAATGATTCAGAATTTTTGAAGCAAACTTCAGTATCAGATCAGAAATATACTTGGATTGGTTGGCCAATCCAAGGATCACCCTCAATCAGAGATCTAACTCCAAAATGATGCCAAAACCCCTGGAACGCTGCTCCTTCAGCAATAACGCAGATCTGGGGAAAGAACTGCGCAGTATACCATGAAGAACATATAGGCCTGATGCCAAGATCTGATAATAAGCTCCAATATCTCCCAATCTGATCCTCCAAAGGAAAGAGAGACTCTCCCTCTGAAAAACAAGAGAAGGAGGTGGTGTCGTAAAGTCACCACGACAACACCCTACAACACAGTATTATGCTGCTGCAGCAATAACGTTGTCCTGGAGGATGATGCTAAGAAAATAACCTTGCCTGAGCAGGCACTCAAATTCCCCCGAGGCTAAGGGTGAGATCTCCGCACGGAGACACTCGGTGCACTAAACAGTGCAACAGACGGGCTAAACATCCAGCGTGCCAAAGAAGACAATATGTCTCACTCAACAATCCATAATCCAAGCATGAATCAAATGAGGAGGCTCCTCCATATTTTATAGCGTTGGTTTCCCTCCAAAACCCAACGTAGTCTCTCTCTCTCCTCCACATCCTCATCCTTATCCACATTCTCATCCTTATCTCCACAGAAGCTTGGAGAAACTTCTAGAGTGTACATAGGCCCTCTCCTCCACGTGGTGTTGGGTCCCCCCCTTGACTCCCACTTAAGTCACAATGTTGTGCTACTAGGTGGATGTCTTATTTAATTTAAGTGAGTTAGACCCTCTTCACTCACTTTTTATTTAATTACAAACTATAGGCGGAAAAAATAAACAAAATAGAATATTCCAATTTGCTGTCGCAAATTAGGAATATTACATATACATTCATTTACAGAACTTGCATTTCTAGTTATCCATTACGTTTCATAACATTATCATTTAACTAGTTAAGCGCAACCGTGACATGTTATAGCTTCCTTTTTGTTAGTGTCAATATTTGCATACTTCCACCACGGATCAAAACACATTTTTCATGTGCATCTTAGGTGTCCCACTCTAAATAATTTTCAATCATTCCATTAGGTCATGATATAAAATTGTTCCACTGGTTTTTGCCCTTGTCAAGTGTCTTGTTTTCCTTCACAATTATATGCCTACTGACACTCTTCCATGTCTTCATCATGCTGAAAACAAGTCTGCTCTCATTCCACTTTTAGTCAAAGTTACTCATTGAGTCAGTTTCTTTCATTTCTCATTAGGTCACTAGGGTTTCATTAGGTCAAATCATCACATTGTCTCATTTTCAATAAAGGGCAGCAGAAGGTGTGAGGGTGATCCCAATAATGTCTCTTTACCATGTAAAGATGATCTCCAAAATGGCTTCCAAATTTGTATTTTGATTTCAAGTGTGAGTTTCATTCCAAGATGTAATTTTATTTTTATCCATGTAATTTTATGTCAGTTAAAATGAAATAAGAACTCAGTCTCCCAAGGCTGCCAACTCAGATTTCAACATGCCAACACATCAAGTTTCAAACACAAAAAGTGTCTACTTCAGCAATTGATCAAATATCAAAGGGAGTTTTTTTTATTCAAGGGTGCCTAAGTCACATTTTCGACAAGCACTAAACCCTAATTTCCTCTCCCATTGAGCTAGGGTTTGCTATGGAATTACAGACATATGAGTAAAGGAGGCATAATGTAGGTCATATTAGTAAGTATGAGGTCATTCCAAACTCACAAACATCATTTCTCCATCATTTTCCAGGAAATCATTCCAAGAGTCAAGCCATTTGCCACTCATAGGGCTAGTTTTACTTCAAACTATGTTTCTGACCAAACAGAGATGAATTTGACAAAAGTGAGAGAGATTTTTTTCCATAATAGGTCCAAGAAGAAAAACCTCTTTCCTCTTTTACACAGATATCATGTTTTTTGAGAAATTTCAAAATTACAGGTGCTACAAGAGGTTTGTTGCATTTCTGGAGTGACCTTGGGAAAATCAAACTTTCTCATAGCTGGAGTGTCCAAATGACCTGCTTGATGAGTCAAATGATAACTAGACAAAGCGATATTTCCAATTATCTATCTTGATCTCAATTTGGAGTTAAGGAAGGTCTCCAAAAGTTGCTTTCAACATCACTCTGCATTTTTTCACCTTCATTCAGCACTTTTTGACCAGTCTTGAAAAAATCAATTTTTGACAAGGAAAATAAACTCAAAACAGACAAAAAGAAAAAGAAAAAAAAAAGGTATATTTGGAAAGTAGACAGGATAAGATTTCCAAAAACCTATCATGGGCCCAATTTGGACACTGGGAAGGCCTCCAAATGTGGTCTGAAAAAAGGTGTTGTAGGGACGTTGCGCGTTTGACTGAAATTGCAGTGTATTTATCAACGGCGCTGCAAGTTTGCTAGGGATGCTGCATGTTTGCCCAGTTGCTTCAAAAATTCTCTACCATACCTTAAAATCTCACAAATTCACTTCCAAACCTTCAACGGCAACTCTTCATGCCTCCAGCAAGCCAGTAAGTAACAAATTTGATTCACTACATTTTATCAAATGTCATTTTGATGTGTGAAGTTTGCCTAAGGGAATTTGGTGTCTCCTTCTATTTCAAAACCGTAGTTTTCATTAAAACCTAATTTACACTTTGATCTCAGTCCCTTAGCCTTCATATACCTTTCCTAATATCGCGCAACACTTTCTCAAATCCCTACACTGATATCCCCTTTCCCTAAACTATCATATCCTTCAAAACCCTAATTCCTAGGTTTTCATTTACGTAGGCTCCATACACCCTACCTACAATTAAATCCGCTATCCTAAAACCCCTCATAATCATTACCCCTGTCACCTCCCTCATATTACAAATCCTTATTCCCAAACTCCTCCAATTTCATCACAACAACCCTCACTTCATACACTCACCTTCCATTCCATCATCTCCCTAGGGTTTGACACCAAACACACCATTGATGAAGTGAGATTCACTACAACAATTTTGGCACATTTTTGCACTCATGTTAATTTTTGCAATTTTTGATAATTTTCAACTCAGAAATTTTGCTAAAGGCGCAAGGACCTGGACGTTGAGCTCTTTTTAGGGGCCTCCAAATGCCAAATGGACACCACCAGCAGGTTTATAATGATGAGGAAATAAACTCTAGCAAATTTTAGAAGACTTGGAGGAGAACTGGTCCCTAAAACATGCAAAACACCACCTAAATATCATGTTTCTGCCTCCTTTTTTACTTGGTCACTGCGTGTTTACCAGTCCTGGGAGATTGGATTTTTTACAAGGCAAATCAAAACCATTTTGAAAAATGAAGATATATCTAGAAACGAGACTCAGAGATTTTTCCAATGAGCTATCATGGAGCTGATTTGGACACCGGGAAGGCACTCAAAACTAGCTTTCAAAACAGGTTATTTTTCCTGCTTGGATGTTGCGCGTATGCCAGAAAATTGCAAATTTTACAATCTTCAACAAATCTTCTCCAATTTGACTTTTCACTTTGGGAAATGTAATTTTACTAATGTAAATGTTCAAGATGAATGTAAAAGTCATTTTTTTACTTTTATCTAAGGTAGATACATTAGGTAAATGGCCTCAATGACATGTAATGAATCAATTTGCTCAAATTTGGGACGAGTCACTTTGACCACCCTATTCTCTAGTTGTCAGTTTAGTCTTTCTTGGAACTGCTCCTCCTCTAATGGATTCGACCCCCTGAAGCTAGGATGAGTTGGTTTTAGGTCTATATGATTTATTTTCTCAGTCATTAGTAAGGGTTGTGGGACTTAGTTGGATGTTTGGCTTTTGAAGAGACACACTTTTGTATCAGTTCTGAGGAGGAAAATTAATCAAATTTGTAGCTATTTTTATGGGATCCATGTGGTATGGTGTTTAGTTTCAGTTTCTCCTTTTCTGCTTAGTTTCTAGAATGTTTTTTTTTATTTCATCCATCATTTCATTTCTATTAAGTGAATGTTTTCAAGTTTGATGAACAGAATCCATAATTTCTATGCTTTTTTTTGGGTAAATATTCACAGTCTGTAATTTCTTCAGTTTATAAAGAAACCTTGATTTCACCATGCTCTTTCTAGCTCCTTGCCTGTCTTGATAATCTCACCATTGAAATCCTAAAGTGTTAAACCACTGCACCTACCTTGCCCCATAGAACACCCTGCAAATTTTGACCTAATTTCCCTTACCTTGATTGTTTTGCTCCTTCTGATCTAGCACAACCCTATACAATCAAAATCAAAACCTTGAGCTACTATACCTAGCCTAATATCTTCTTTCCTCATTCATCTTGGTTGTGATCCTTAGGAGAGAGCCCTCTCCTTGCCTAGTAGGGCTAGCTACTTGGCTAAGCATGGTTTGTGGTTACCTAGGAATTGCCTTCTTCAGCCTGAGGTTCAATCTGAGTGATAACACTTTTCACTAGATTAGATTTATCATTCATGTCTTCTTACTTGGAATCAATGCTTTTACAATTGTTAGACTAGTTTCAGCACGGTTGTTGTTCAATTCTGCGTATTGTTAATGTTTGGATCTTTTCATCATAATTATGAGTGTTTGATTTATATTTAATTCTTAGGGATGTTATTAGTTGATTAAAAGAGAATATTATTGAAAAATCTAGAATAATTGATTGATGTTCAATTTATTAGGATTGTTGTTCAATTCATTAAGGTAGTTTTTCAATTCATCAAAGCGTGTTGTTTAATTGAAATCTATTCTTTTCAGTCTTGAGTGGTTATTTCTGCATAATCTTAGAACATAATTAGCTCCTTTGAATACTCTGAAGTATTTCATAATTCACTTTCAAGTTGGTTTGATTTAACTTCAAGAATTAAGAAATCTTCCTTATAATGATTTACAATAGTTAACCTCTGATGTCACTTGCATATATTTTGCTTACACCCTTGAAACAACAAGGATTTCCTTGGGTGGATAATTAATGAGAATATTTAAGGTTACCTTTAAAACAGTCAGCTTCATGACTCAACATTTTTGCGTCGTTGCCAGGGAGAGTGTTCAAGAGTGATGTATTTTATTTTATTTTCCTTTTTCTGTGAAATAATTGGGTATTGAAAACGAGAGGTAAGAACCTGCATACTAGCAAGAAAAACGCTTCTCTCCAGCTCGCTTCTCAACTATTGTGCAGAGGTTAATAGGATAGGTGTTCTTGTTTTTTATGACTAGGAAGAAAAAGATAGAATTAGATCAAAATCCCCCACATAAATCCACAAAACCCAAAGGATTGGTGGTCCTTGGCAGAAAAACATATATAGACGAAATCATTAAGAAGGCTGAATCTGAGGCATCCGTAGGACCCAGAACCATTCCTACTTAGATTCCTACTATAGTCCCTCAAGAAGTAGCCTCAACATCTACATCCCATGCCGAGGTTCACAGTGAAACATAAGGGTTTGAACAAAGCCTTCAGACTGTTGAGCACGTAGGTTCCGACCCTTCAAGAGAGGTAAATTCTTGCAATTTGCAGGAAGGAGAGGGAGAAACCAACAGTGATGTACAAGTAAAAACTCCAGAGCTTGGATTCCCTAAGATAGCGGTTGAGACAAAGACACCCAGTATCCCAGATTGGGGAAGTGCTGTAAGGCCTCCTCCAAATCCACTCCCAAATCCCACTCAAATTATTCTCCCAAATCAAGAAATCCCTGAATATTATTGACACATCTTTGATCAAATGGTGAACAACCAAAACCAGAGGCAGACATCAACATTGGAGTATCCCACTGTTGATCCGGCCGCAAATTCCCATATGAAATCTATTCCATTACAAAACATCCCCACCTTCCATGGGATGACCTCAGAAGACCCAGATGGATTCTTATTTGAATTTAATGTCTTATGTAGGGGATATGACTACACCACTGACCCTTAGAAACTGAAATTATTTCCCTCTAATTTGAAGGGGACAAAATTACGTTGTTTTATGGGGCTCAGTGGAGGAACCATTAATAGTTGGGATCAGATGAAAAACTATTTTCTTAACAAATATCAAGAAAACTGCAGGACTGGAGAACTAAAAGACGAAATCTTCAATATGTCTACAAGAGACAATGAGACATTAGAAGAATACGTTTAAAGATTTCAATATAATTTGTAAAGATCTCCATATACTACACTGTCTAAAGATATTTTAAAAGCAACAATGATTAAAGGAAAGAAAGAAGAATGGGTTGAAACACTTAATATAATGGGAAAAGGGGAAATCTATCAAGAAGAATATGATGACATTATTGCATTGTGCATCAGGTGTTCTTGAGGTAGTACGCGAAGTAGGCCAACCAGGCAGGATTTAGCTACAAGGAATTATAAAGAGTCTGGTGGCAATGTGACCATAGCAGAATTCGGTAATCTTTTAGAATATTTTAAAACTGATATCTTGGGCACCCTCACAACGCAGCTAGATGTCTTATAAGCCAAGCAGAAGCAAGTTATAGAAGAACAGAACTTGGATATTTTTTTCCCACGCTGTTGGAAGAAGCACAAACAATGGGAATGTCCATTAGACATGGTCCAAACATGTGCTATTTTTACCAAAGACCACACCACTGACCATTGCCCTTCACTTTCAGGGTTGAAAGCGATTTTTAAAGAGGCAGAAGAAGAAATAGAACTAGTGTATCTAATGAATCAACCTCGGAAATGGAAAGCACGACCAGGTATGCCACAAGACCCACCTCAATTCTTTTCTCCCTCACAATTTAATCAACGGAACCCTACAACAACATGGCAAAGCCAATCACCTTTTTCTGCCTGGCCATCCCAATCATTTTCCATGCCTCCTTGGCCAACACAACCCTCTTCAGGTAATAATTGGTCAAGTTTTCCTTTTTCTCCCCCTTACTGGAAAAAAAATCAATATCAGTCCCAGTGGCTTGCCTCCATTTCATAGAATACAAATTGGTCTCAAAACTGGCAGCAACCCCTGGGAATGACCAATTTATCGATGGGAACAGGGGCTCAGAATTAACCCACATAACTAGCTTCATACCCTGGCCAACACAATCCTCAGCCTATTATGCATCCTCAACTGCCAGCTCAACCAAATCCTAATCCCAATAACAAACTGGTTCAACTAATCCAGATTTTTGAAAACCTAAACCCCGAAACTGAACACAAGCAATGCAATTAAATTAGGCGGAGATTAGGGCTTATTATTTCACTTGAAGAAGATACGGCCCTGCCACAACTTAAGTGTTAAATTCCAACAATACCTAAACAATCAACTATGACAGAAACATAGGTAGAGCAAGCGAGGGACACAGTTGACCAAAAATACCCTGAAAACCTTATTATTTCCTCCCCTTAATTCGCTAAGAGATTGACACTGCCTAAACCAATAGTCTCTTTAGATTTTGATCTCCTAGGGGAATTAAAAAATCTTTGCATTAAAATTCCTCTTCTGCAGGCTATACAAGACATTCCTATCTATGCCAAGACAATTAAAGAGCTCTGTGGGAAAAAACAGGTGAGGAAAGCAAAAACTGTACCAAATGTTCATGTAGTGGGAGCACTTTCAGACTTACTCTTGGGTAAAGAAACACTAGTAACATACAAGGATCCAGGAAACCCCATAGTTACGGTACAAATTTCTAGCCACTCCTTTTTCAGACACATTCGTTTATTTGGGGGCGGCCATCAACATCTTAACTATAGAAACCTGCGAGAAGTTAGGTATAGCAACGTTGGAACCCACATCTACCTTACTGGAACTTGCTGACAGATCTGTTATCAAACCAGAAGGTATATTACATGACATCCTGGTTTTTGTGGACTCGTGGGAGTACCCAACAGACTTTTATTTATTAACCCAAAAAGTAGGTTAGATGGACACCCCCTGATACTGGGACGACCTAGGTTAGCAAAAACCGATGCTTACATAGGCTGCCGAACGGGCAACATGACCATCGCTAGAGGTGATTCCATAAAGAATATTGTCATATACCCCCCTGCCAAACCAAGTATTCCCACTGTAAATATTCACAAATAGCCACATACATATTGGGAAGAAAACATCCGTTCGTCACTGACAATAGTTGAAGCACTCAAATTTAAAGATCAAACCAAATACGATGTAATCATTAACTTCATAAATCAGCCATCTACTTTAGAAAATTTAAAGTGCCAAATGTTAAAAGCAGTTCTTGATAATGAAGCACAGGAGGACCCCTTAGCAGACATTAATAACCAACACATACTCACGATTGTTGTTCACAACATCATGCAAATTGGAATTGAGCCAGGAAAGGTTTTAAACATCAATGGTAGTCTAAAGAGTAACCAACATCAAAAGCTTGTTAATATTTTACAAAAATATAAGGGAGAATTTTCTTGGGACTATCTAGACATGAAGGGTATAGATCCTCAACTATGCACACATCACATTTATACTAACAAAGATGCTCGACCTATTCGGTAGCCTTAGTGGAGGTTAAACCCGCATCTGAAAGACATTGTAAAAGATGAATTGAAAAAGCTGCTAGATGTAAACTTCATTTATCCTATTTCAGATAGTAAATGGGTCTCTCCTTTAGTAGTCATTCCTAAGAAAAATGGTAAGTGGTGAATCTGTGTGGATTACAAAGAATTGAATAAAGCAACACAGAAATACCACTTCCCCCTCCCTTTTATTGATTAGGTCCTTGATACATTAGCAGGAAAGTGGTTCTTCTCTTTCCTTGATGGTTTCAGTGGTTACAATAAAATCCAGATAACCCCTGAAGACTAGGGTAAAACGACCTTTACTTGCCTCTAGGGTACATTTTCCTATAGGGTATTGCCATTCGGATTATGCAATTCCCCAACGAAATTTCAAAGGGTCATACTCAACATTTTTTCTGATTTAATAAATGAAGGGTTTGAGATTTACATAGATGAATTTACTCCATATGGAGATGACTTTGATCAAGCACTGCAAACACTAGAAAAAATATTGGAATGATGTATTGCTACTAGATTGTATTTGAGCAATGAAAAATGTCACATGATGATGACTGAAGGAGTAATCCTAGGACACTACATCTATGCAGTTGGAATACAGGTAGAGCCGAAAAAAATAGAGGTAATTCTTTTATTAGCCACACCTTGTACTCAGACAAAGGTACGTAGTTTCCTTGGGTATGCAGGGTACTACCATAGGTTTATAAATAATTTCTCACAAATTGTTGCACCCTTGTATGCATTAAATGGAAATGTTGAATTCCATTGGTCTGACAAATGTGACATTGCTTTTTTAGATTTGAAGAAACTGGTCTCGACTGTACCAATCTTATGCGGCCCCAATTGGAAGTTTCCTTTTCACATTTCCTCAGATGCATCCGACACAGCAATAGGTGCAGTTCTAGGTCAAGAACAAGATAAAAGGCCCTACCTTATTTACTATATCAGCAAGAATCTCACTCCTACCGAATTAAACTATACAGTGACCGAAAATGAGTTCTTGGTTTTCATTTATGCTATTAATAAATTTAGACATTATATAACTGGTTATCAAGTATTCCTATATACCAATCACTCTGCCAATAGATACTTAGCTAATACACCTATTACAAATGGAAGAGTGACTCGTTGGTTGTTTCTTTTACAGGAGTTTGACATAAATATCAATGACCACCCAAGGAAAGAGAAAGTAGTTGCAAATTTCTGTCTAGATTTCCAAAGTCAGATGACCCACTAGCAGTGGACGATTAGTTCCTTGATGAACATTTTTTCACTGTAGTAGTAAAAACGCCATGGTACGCAGATGTAGCGAATTATTTGGCAGTAGGAAAGCTGCCAAGACACTTGACATCAAAGGAACGGAAGTTGATTGTTCAACGCAGTGCTAGATTCTCCTGGAACGGTGGATATCTTTTCCATACAGGAGCTAATATGCATATACGTAGATGCATCCAAGAAGACGAGATTTATGGCATCCTAAGGGCCTGTCATGATGAACCATGTGGTGGCCATTTTGCAAGTCGTAGGACGAGGCACAAAGTATTGTAAATGGGCTATTATTGGCCTACAATTTTTAAATATGCCAAGAAATATGTCCAAGCCTATGATAGTTTCCAAAGAATTGGCCGCCTTGGCCAAGCTGACGAAATGCCATTACAGCCATAGTTAGTAGTGGAACCTTTCGAACGGTGGGCACCGGAATTTGTTGGAACATTGAATCTACCATCGAATAAGAAGACCTACATACTGGTTGCCAAAGATTATGTGATGAAGTGGGTAGAAACAATGGCTTTATCGATAGATACAAAAGAATTTGTGATCAATTTTCTTTTTGATCTATTTGTGCGATATGGCTTACCTCAGGAAGTGATAACTGATGGAGGGCCATAGTTTGTGGGAAATAAAATCATGGCCACTATGAAGAACTACCATGTCACCCATAGAGTCACCTCTCCCTACCCCCCATAGGCGAATGGGCAGGTTGAAAGCACCAAAAAAGTCCTTGAGTCAGTTCTCACTAAAACAATCTCAACACATCGTCGGGATTGGGCTGCTAGACTACCAGAGGACTTGTGGGCTTATCGCACAACATGGTGAAACACCACTGGATATTCTTCGTACCATTTGGTATTTGGAAGGGAACCAATTTTTCCTATTGAATTTGAAATAAAGACTCTGAGAACAACCCAAGAAGTGGGGCTGGATTTAACGGAGGCCCAAATTAGAAGAGTCCAGTAAATAAATGAATTAGATGAAGCACGACTACTTGCTCTACAATGCACTACAATTATTCAACAACAACGAGCTAAGTGGCATGACAATCTCATAAAAAATAAGACATTATAGAAAGGAGACTGGGCACTCCTCTATGACTCCAGATTCCAAGACTTCTCGGGTAAGTTACAAATAAGGTGGCTTGGTCCATATGAAATTAAAGAAGTGCACAGCAATGGTACCATTACCTTGAGCACCATATATGGATCTGGCTCTGCCTTTCGAGTCAATGGACACCGAATGTGCCTCTATTATAAACCACTTACAAAAGAGTCTTTTTGCCAGAAGGTGTGTGACGAACCCACCATCCAAATTTTAGTTGCAGGGGGTGATGGCCCAACAGCTTTCAGTTCATAAAATTTTGTTATTCCCTCTTGCAAATATTGTATATAATTTTCCTTCAATTTATAGTTTTTCTCATTGTTGTACATTCCATTTCTTCTTCATGCTCACAGCTACATTATTTTTCTTTTTTTCTTTCTTTTGTATGTTTTTTTGTTCAAACCTTTGAACAGTTGTTGTTTAATCAAATTGAACAGTTGATGTTCAATCAAATTGAATAATTGTTGTTCAATCGAATCAAACAACTACTGTTCAATTCAATTGAACGAACGTGTTTATTTTTTTTGTTCCATCAGATTGAACAATTGCTGTTCAATTCAATTGAATGGATGTGTCTTTTAGTGTGTTTATTTTTGTTGTTCAATTGAATTGAACAACTGCTATTCAATTCAATTGAACGACTGTGTTTTTTTAGTGTGTTTATTTTCGTTGTTCAAACGTTTGAATAGCTGATGTTCAATCCAATTGAACAACTGTTATTCAATCGAATTGAACAGTTGTTGTTCAATTCAATTGAACGACTGTGTTTATTTCTGCTGTTCAAACCCTTGAATAGCTGTTTTTCAATCCAATTGAACATCTACTGTTCAATCGAATTGAACAGCTGCTATTCTATTCAAATGAACAGATGTTTTTTGCGTGATTTTACTTTTGCTATTCAATCGAATGGAACAACTGATTTCTTTTCTAAGCATGTTTTTTTCTTTTGACGATTTCTTTTCGAATATCCACTCTTCCTTTACACATCCTCGCCATAAAAGCCATTTTTGGAAAAATAATTGGCACCCGAAGAGGAGAAAATCACTGATATTACTAATATTATGATCTTTTGATGGAAATCTCTACTTCAAACGCTGACATGGTTTATCTGTAAATGAAGGGCTGGATATCTCTTGTTCAGACATATTGTTACACAATTCATTTCCATATTCTTATGCTGGTATATATTTCAACACTCTCAAGTAGTAATTCTCCTTGACATGAGGATATAGGAATAAAGAGTATTAATTGTATTGGCATTCTTTTCACTTCTCACACCATCCCTAACTATTAAGGAGTTAGTGAAACTCCCTCCATATATAAATAAAAAGAAAAATATCATGTCTATGTGCAAATTTTTAAGAGAGAATAGGGGGTTTCGTCACGAGCTAACCTACCATGATCATAAGGCTTTAACATGTGACATTCCCACAATGGTCAACACACCAGGGTAGTGACCTTCTCGGCAGATAAAGCTTCTTGAAGGATAGGAGGTCTCATCACGAGCCGGCTTGATCACTCTATTACAATCCCCGTGAATGGCACTATGACTATCTCGCCACCACACCAACACAGTGGTCTCTCCATAAAACAAGCAAAATGCCTACTTTTCAAAAAGAAAAATATTATGTCTATGTGAAATTTTTTTTTAAGAGAGAATAGGGGGTCTCATCATGAGCCAACCTACCATGATCATAAGGGTTTAACAGGTGAAATTGCGATAATGGCCAACACACCAGGGTAGTGAACTTCTCGACAGCTAAGACTGCTTGAAGGATAGGGGGTCTCATCACGAGCTAGCCTGATCACTTTGTTACAATCCCTGTGAATGGCACTATGACTATCTAGCCACCACACTAGCACAGTGGTCTCTCCATAAAATAAGAAAAATGTCTACTTTTTAATAGAGGATTCTAGCTCATTTCTGGGTTAAAATAGCAACCCTGTCGAGACTATGAACGCCTGCTGGTAGTAGTGGCTCTGCTTGTGGTATTGAATTATGTTTCTAACAATAGCCAATTAATTTTATATGCCCTATTTCCTATTGATCTATTCCTGAAATAAATGCACTACTTGAATAAGTGTTATCACTACCTAACCACATAATTAACTATGAGTGAATTATCTTTTCATGTTGAATTAAGGGATGACAGCACCAATCATAATCTATCACATGTCATGCTTCCGTCATGCTATACCGTCAAAATAGTACATCCTTTCATAATAATTTCTACTCCGCTTTTCTCCCCTTCTTTGGTCATTTCCACTTGGTGTACAGTTGTGATGATTATCAACTGCTGACCTTTTCTTCGTGTGCATTCATGATTGTTACAATCTTTCCTCTTTTATTGAGCTTCAACTCCATGGACGTCCTTCTATCATACATTTGTGATGATTACCAATTTCTGACCTTTGCTTCATGTGCATTCATGATTGTTACAATCTTTCTGCTTATCTTGAGCTTAAGGCCGTGGACGTCCTTCTCCCCATAGAGGGGGTGTGAATTTCATAATGAATAAGCATGTGAATTACCCACGCGGCTTCCTTCAGATATGCTGATGGGACTAAAAGATCATTGCATTTATGTCATGAAGTTTCATTTTTATAATATACTTTAAAAAAAAAATTGCATGTTTATAATGTTTTAACCAACAGAGCCAAAATAAATGCATACAGAAGAAGAAACAAGTTCTGATAACACAGTAGCCATGGGTGGGAATTCTCTCTGCAATGAACCCACAAATTTCCAAGTCTCAGAATCAGCTCACACCGTTCTCCAGAAATTTTTCTGGATTCCATATCTACGCAGATTACAAGGGTTTAATACAGAGATAACAGTTGAATTCCTGCAAAACCTACAAGAAGGACATACCATAGTCAAAGGAAGAATCATACCAGTCGCTGAGGAAATCATCGCTGAGGTCTCTGAACTACCAATAGAAGGAGAAATATGGACTGAAAAACATGTCCTTCTATAAGAAGAAATCTCAATGTACCAGGACCCAGGTGAACCATTGGAACGAAAAGGGAAATGTATTAATCATGCATCCTTGCAGCATTCGTGGAAAGAATTGGCAGTCTTCATTCAAAGATATATCACATGCGATAGATGCCAGGATGTGGTAAAGTTCAGCCAATATAAACTATTAGTTGTTCTCAAGCAAAAAATTTCAGCTAATTTTCCCTTTTTCCTAAATTATGTATTGCACAATAATGCTATTCGAATTAGAAAAGCTAAAAATCCCCAAGCATTTTTCAGTCACCATGTCTTGATTAAATTTATTATCATTCATGAGTTAATCAAACATTAGATAACTTGGGATAGCTTTGTTAAAACTACCTTGCCTGCCCCTAACGAAAACCCTAACAGAGCAGAGATTGAACTCCCTAAAATAACCATACCTAGGAGAGCAAGAGGGAAGAGAACCCATCTTTCGACCACAGAACCAGGAAAACAGAGATAGTCTGAAAGGTTGCAACTACAAAAAAACACCTCTGAATTTCCAGATGAGGCGGGACCATCCCATACACCTTTAAGCCCTCAAAATATGTCCTTACAAGACTACGAAGAAGAAATGGCTCAATTACTTGAGCAAATGAGAGCATCTCGTGAAATTGGAAGCCCATCTAACCAATCAAAGGAACAGAGGGACCTTTTGAACCAGTTTGTCGTTTCTAGCAACTTTTGCCATACTGAAATCCTACCTCACCATGATGAAATGCAGGCTTTGAGGGTTTTCTCTCCCTCTGATAATGAATGGGTGAGTAAGGAAGACCAGAAAGAGAGAATATTTGAATTTAGAAACCAGTCAGGGGACATTATTCTATTAGAAAAAAACACAAGTATTGAGACAGTTCCCCTGACGCCTAAAGGAAATATTATTTCACCCAGTCAGGACGTTAATGGTGAAATAACCTCTTGGACGCCTAAAGAAAAAACCATTGCTAATAACCTTAGAACTGACACAACCATTTCTGAAACCGAAGCCATTTCTCCTCCTTCTCCTACCAAAACCTTGCTAAAAGAAAAATCAACTGAGATTAGGTTAAGGAAAATGAGCAGGAAGTGCAAGAAATTGAGAAAAATGGTAAAACAACTAAGGAAACGATTGGAAGAAGCAAATAAGGCTTGGAAGCCTGAGAAGGAATTGGCTACCATGGGAACCCAAATAGATTTTGTTACCCAAATGGTAGATACTGCTGAAATTTCTATGTAGACTAATTTAATATACAATGTTGAAGCCTCTGTATAGACCGATTTAATAGATACTGCTGAAGTTTCTGTACAGAATGATTTAATGGATAATGTTGAAGCCTCTGTACAAATGGATTTGATACACATTGCTGAAGTCTCTGTGTAGAATAATTTGAAACTTACAGGAGATAAGGGGACTCAAATAGAGGTAACACCTACCCACACTCCCCTAGTAGAAAAAGTTGCCAATCAGAAGCTTCACAATGAATTAATTCAAGTCCAGCATGAATTGGTCCAGTGTAAAAAGGAAGTAGTACCCTTACAAGAACATCAGGCACTACTAAAGAGATTCAAATAAATTTCTACAATTGAGGACGAAACCTTTGCCCAACTCAGGGAAGAAAGGAAAAAAGTGAAGAAAGCACATGATCAAGTGGAACAAGCTAAGAAGTAAACCAGTATGGTTTGCTCTCTTTACTCAGATGTATTGACTTGCAGGGCACCAACCAATAATTATGCTTTATTCTTAGTGGAAAGGTATTTATTGTTGAAAATCAAGGCTGTCAGGGTAGGGAAGCCCACTACTTTTAAAACCATTAAAGAATTTCTCCAATATTGCAATGAGCAGGATGAGCAGGTCCAGCATATTTTGTGTGAATTTTATTTACACAATTTATTTCTAGAGAAGGATAGGGATAGTAACCCCAACCCATTCATATGGGACGTTCAGTTCCAGGATTTTTTTTCCTTTACCAAAAAATAGACTAGATGAGCTAAGGCCTACAACACCTTTCAGAAAAGAGAGCATGTCCTAGATCTATGGGTCAGAGGGGAACCTACTAAAACCCTATTCTTGTTTACCCAACATAAGAAATTCATGCAATAGAAAGGAGTGATATCCAAATTGGGACCTATTCACAAGGATATTATGCAGAATGGGCGGGCATACTTCCAGGACATTCAGGAAGAAGCATTAGCAGCAACCAAACATAGATGGCTAGCCTCTACAAATAATGTGAAGAACAGAGAACCATTTGGGTATAGGAACTTCAAAGTTGTTTCTTCCAGGTTACTTCTGTACAACAACCTAATTTTGAACATGGTTCCTACATGGATAGGGTGCAGATATAGATGCCCCATCATATGGCACCCCCCTGAAGACTATCATCATGATTATGAGTTATCAGAGGGGAACTCAAAATCAACATTTGAAAATATAAAATAGAGACATGGCTTCATACTTTACAAAGAAGAGGTATATACTGCATTTTCTTTAACCCAGCTAAACCTCAACCATTTGTTTGCACGAGCACCTGCAAAAAGGTAAGCAGGGGAGTATGTTGGGCCAAGAAGAAGGTACGTTTCACCCCCATCTTTACCATGATTTGTCATTTAATTTTATATATTTTCCCTTCATCTTAACAATAAAGTAAAGAAAAATAATGCAAAAATAAGGTAGATTGAATTAGTGATAAAAGGTGTGTTTAATAACATAAAAACTGATTTGTCACTGTCTTTATTGATAGGGAAGAAAAACAGCCAAACTATTGAATAGGATGACCAAAAGACAGCATACAAGGAAGGTGAATGGAATCGTATCGGCTCCTATGAATCAACGGAAGATGTAGAGGCACACCTACTCTTGGAGTGCTCAATCGATAGCCACAAAGCAGCATGATCTCATAATGAGAAGGATCCGTTACTAATTTTGAATTCGCCTTTAAGCTATAAAAGGCCGAAGGTGAACAAGGCGAGGGACAAAATGTATTATAATCTTCCTGTAATAAACGTATTCGGACAGAATCATCAAGTTTGTGCTAATGTATTGCTCTGCGGATTAATGAAGAATTTTGCGTTTTTAGGATAAACAACTTTTGAGTATTCCTTAGCAGTAAGCTTCTAGAGGCTTCAGGCCTAGCCCTAGGGGTTCTCCTACTACTTCTGTGCTATATGTTTATTTACAGAATTTTCATTTCCAGTTATCCATTGCATTTCATAACATTATCATTTAATTGGTTAATCACAAGCGTGAGATGTTATAACTTCCTTTTCACTAGACTAGATTTATCATTCATGTCCTCTTATCTAGAATTGATGGTTTTACATTTGTTAGACTGGTTTCAGCACGGTTGTTGTTCAATTCTGCGTATAGTTAATGTTTGGATCTTTTCATCATAATTATGAGTGTTTGGTTGATATTTAATTCTGAATGATGCTATTAGTTGATTAAAAGAGAATTCCATTGCAAAATCTAGAATAATTGATTGTTGTTAAATTCATTAAGGTAGCTGTTCAATTCATCAAAGCGTGTTGTTCAATTGCAATCTATTCTTTTCAGTCTTGAGTGGTTATTTCTGCATAATCATAGAATAGAATTAGCTCCTTTGAATAGTCTGAAGTATTTCATAATTCACTTTCAAGTTGGTTTGATTGAACTTAGAGAATTAAAAAATCTTCCTTATAGCGATTTAGAGCAGTTAACCTCCGATGTCACTTGCATATATTTTGCTTACACTCTTGAAATAACAAGGCTTGACCTGGGTTCATAATTAATGAAAATCATTGAGGTTACCTTTAAAACAATCACCTTCATGACTCAACAAGTGCTTCCACCAATGTTGTAGGTAGTTGTATGGCATGATGTTATTTCTACAAGAGTTGAATATGCTGCTACAGGGGATAAAGATGATGCTACAGGTCCTAGAGGTGTTTGGACATGTTATGGTTGTTGCTTGAGGAGCTGGAGGTGTTGGTATTAGTACGAAGGTTAGAAGAATATGTCTTGCATGTCATAGAATTGTTCTTATCCTATTTCATCAGTTTCATACTTGACACAGAGGCTTGGAGGTGTGTTCAGAAGTTGAAAAGGTGTTCCATCAGTTGGAAGAGCTTATAGACTGAAGATCCTTTGGTTTACTTTAGTTTTAGCCTCATTCGCATGGAGATAGTGTCGTGGGAGCGACTGAAAGGCTTTAGTCACTGGCATGCAAGCCCGTGGGAGAGATTATAGCTCCAGTCACATGGATTTAGAGTTATGGGAGATACTGGATGATTTCATGATAATTTCTCTGCATTCCTTGTGTTGATCAACTAATTTTTTTGTTGTGGCGACATCCTCGATCATAAATTTTCGGTTTATGGTTTGAAAAGTTCATGGGACCTCCAGAAGCTGATAAAAGTTGAAAATATAAAAAGGAAAGTGGAGTTAGTGGTTTGATAGAGTCAATGAGATGAATCCATATCAAATGAAGCATATAAACATGATTTTTGAGCTCAATAGTTATGTGTAATTGTTGAGTTGGGAATTGGAGTTCATCTTATATTGGAGGAAGCTTAATGCCAGCATGGTTGATTGTTTAGTGGTGTTAATGGAGTGAGTGTGTGTGGAGAAGAGTGTGCAAAATATGTGAGCCATAGTATTAGGATTTTTTGAATGAGTTTGTAGTTGTAGTAGCAGTAATATGAAGTTTGTTTCAACCATATGTTTATGTAGCCAGTGAGGTGTTGATGTGTGGATTGGAGTAGAGTCACAGGAGATTCTTTTGATCTATGTGTGGATATTTTGAGAGGAGTTTTTTATTGTAGATAGTGCTGAAAATTTTCTATTCAATTGTGCTTTTATGCTATCTTATAGCAATGCTCATGTTGAGAAAGTTTAGGAGTCTAATCTGAAAATATATGAAACGAGGCTCACATGGAGGAAGTGAAGGTATGGAGGCTTTGAGTATACAATGACTTGGTAGTTTCAATAGAAGGAATAGTTTTTTCCATGCAATGGTGATTGGATAGTTCGATAGAAATTCAACGAGTATAATTGGTCTTGATAGTACCAACAAATCAGATTTTGTAGAGTTAATTGTTAGTTCAGGAGTCACCAGACGAGGATCATTGATCGTCGTGGCCTTTAGTGGATGGTAGTCCATAGACCCGTGAGAAAAACTATTTCATGTCCGATAGGTGCTAGTATACTATGAAATAAGTTGAGTCTTCTAGCTCATGGGATTGAGTTGATCCATGTATAATTTTTTTATCATATAATAAAAGAATTGAGAACAGTAGGGTGGCTTTTTTTCCAGTGAAAGGTTTTCCACCATAAATACTTGTGTCCATTGTGTGATTTCTTTTTATGGTTGCATGTTTATTTTTGGTGCTCTAATCTCTGATTATGTGTTTCATTTCATGAATTCTTAAAGTAATTGGAGAAAAAAATTGAAAGTGCCACATTATTGCTTCATGCACCCCCCCAAAGAGTGATCTAGTTTCCAACAATTGGTATATGAGCATGGCTCTCGATTATAGCTTGATCGAATTAGAGAAGATCTTGGAGATTTTGGAATAATTTTTGCAAATTTACCGAAATGGACCAGCAAGGTATTCCAGTACTTCACGAAGATAAATTTGCAACTTGGAGATTAAATTTGGATGCATAATTTTTATCCGTTAATGAAGATATTTTTCTATCATTTGAATATGGATTTAAAGATAAATCAGATTATTTAGCCAAAAATATTATTTTGAATAGTATTTCAAGATCTGATAGCATGCATGTGAACCATTTTGTGACAACCAAATAAATGTTGGATAAGTTGTAGAACTTGTATCTTGGAGGAAAAATGCATTTTTCAGAAATGAAGAAAATGCAAAGAATTCTACTTTTATTTCTATAACAAATCAATCCTCCTCACAAGAATCTAAGGCACTAGTGATAACAATGAGATATCAAGCATAAATATTTAAGATGAATCAAAGATAATGGCGCTTGAAGCATAAATTCAAAGATTGAAGGCTAAATTAATTTAAGCAAGAGAAGAAGTAGAGAGGCTCAAAACTAGTGCTAAAGTTTCAACAAGTAAATTTGAAAAGGTTGGAGCAGCTAGTGGTAGCAATAAAATGGAGAATTAGCAAAAAAATATCGAGCCATGCATAAGGCAGAAAAATAAGAGAAGGAGGTCCAAGAAGAATAGTAGAATTGTAAAGTGTTATAATTGTGGAGTTCGTGGACACATAGCAGCAATTTGCATAAATGGAGAGATTAGTATCTCTCATCAAAAGAAGAATCCAAAGGAGAAGCTACATCAAGCATGCATACAAAGGAAATATCCATCCATTAGGTATACTAGTCATTTTTATGGTTACTATTTCTCATGCAATAATTTTGGCCATAGGGCTATTGACTGCAGGGAACATGCAAGGAATGGAAATTATACTAATAGAATACATCACCCTATTCCTCTATTACTTGGTAAAATTAGATGTTTTATGTGTGAAAATATTGGCCACAAGGCTAAGGATTGCAAGCTTACCATGCGTTTCAAGAGATCCAACCAAAGAGAGGAGAATATGCAAGGCCAACCGCATAAGAAGAAAAAGGACCAGTATATGAAAGTTTGGAGGAGAAAAGAGCAACAAGGATCTCCCACCAAAAATTGAGGCTTGCATGGCCTCAGGGGGAGCATATGTTTGCATTATGAGTTGCATGAAAATTTTTAATTGTGCAACCATATGGGAAAGTGTATGAGAAAAAAAATATGCATTTTTAGAGATGCATGTGTTTAGTGGGAGTCCATGAGGTTTGAAGCATAATTTTTGTTTTTGATCTATTTATATTATGAGTATGTTTTTAGTTGGAGCATAATCTACATATGTTGATTATTTTGGAGTAGCTATATGTTTTGGTTTTTGTTGATTCTAATGATGATATGGAAACCCTGTAGTATTTTTATGTGAATGGTTAAGGTGTGAAGAGGGATCACACATTCAGGGGGAGCATTTGTACTTCCAAATGGATTTGGAATGTGTTGGAATTGTGTTTAGGAATATTTTTGTTGTTAGTGTCACACATTGCATGTTGGATGAGATAGTATGGTTGCATGGAAAATTTGGCATGCTATTAATGTTTTTCATTACCATATTATATTCATGTGTTTTCATGTTTATGTTTGTTTCCATCGAGATGCTATGTTGTGTTGGAGATATTTTATCTGGATTATGCATATTATTGCTTATGTTTTTATTTCTAGATGAACCAAACATGATGCATGTTATCACTTCGTAAACTTCCCTAGGCTGAAGAGAGAAATTTCAAAGGTAACAACAAACCACTTTTAGGCCAGAATCTAGCCCTTCTAACCTTGGATAGGGCTCTCTCACTTAATTTGGTCAACTGATCTAATATTAGGCTAGGTATAATGCTCAATAAAGTCTGATTTTCAAAGCTCTGTTGATGAGAAAATAGACAGATCTATTGGGCACGAAATCTTGTCAAATTAAATATTTTTCCAATGATATAATGAAGAAAGTAAGGGTTTCTTCATAGGGGAGCAGTTTCTTGTGATACTTTTTTCTTGAGTTATTTATTCTCTTGATGAAAATATGTTATCGTTAGATGACCCTTGTCCATCCGATATTTTAAATATTTAATTCTCTGGTCCCTTTCATCAACTTCCACTTCCTTAGGTCTGCTTTCTTATTCAACAACTAGAACAGGTGTAGGTGTAGGATCTATAGAAAATATCTTGGTTGAAGCTCTTTTTCTCGATACCCTAGCCATTGTTTCTACCTCAGGTGAAATGTGAAGCTTCTTGGCACTTCTTTTATCAACTAATTCGATCTTAGTCAAAGGATTTTTGACTGAGCTAGTTGCTACAGGTGATTGCAGCAAATGGGGTATCTTTCTTAGTCCTCTGGCTGTTAGAATATTGCATTATCCACCTTGAAGAAACCAAAATTTCCTACCATGATTGCTCCTTGTTTTCAAATTCCTTTAACACCAATAGTTTATTCAATAAAAAATGAAACAAAGTAGCTTCAATCTAATCTCCCTTTGTTTGAACTCTGTCAACCATCTTGCAAAGAATCCTAAATAAATAGCAAGGAAGGTTCAGATGTTTTCTACTTGTAAAATGCATTAGGAGCCTAATATGACAACGATAAAATTTAATGGACCTCCCTTCACATGTGAAATGCCTTTGAATCACCTTCAATAGTTTACTATGGTGGTCTTGTATATAGATTCTTGGAACAACAAGCCCATACCCTGTCTAGTATTTTGGTTTGAGAAAGTATTTGAAATTAACCAAATCAAACTCCATACCCTTAAACGATTCCTCACCATTAAAAGGGATCTGAATGGCATAAACTATTGATTAGGATGTGAATGGAAAAGTAAGTGCTCCCATTTTTTCTTGCAAACCATCAAAACCCTTGGTAAACTCCTTAGTCAATTGTAGATGGTACCCCTGAATCTTTTCACAAAACCTCATACACCCCACTTGCTCAAAAGCCATCCTGATGGCTGGATCAAAGGAGTCCAAGTCAAGTATTACCTCGTATATCGTTGATGTAGCCTCACTTCATTGTGTGCATAATGTAAACTTGGGTCCATAAAAGTATTGGTTGATGATAGATATATAAGAGTCATATCTCATTTCTACATTCTTTTCATAACCTTGTACTTGCTCCATGAAGCATTACATTGTATTGTACTATATTGTATATCATGTCCAAATTCAGTTAGAGTCACGGCCATGAGGATTATCCTTTTGCATTTGAAAAGGAGGCTTATGCAACAGACAAAGCTTTGATTGCAGCTCCATTACATTCTTAGGGGGAGCATGTTCAGTTTAGAGATGACATGGCATTGGCAGAGATATGTTTAGACGTTTTTTTCCTTGTTTCCATGCTTATATTCTAGGAGATACTTCTTGGGTTGGATTAGTATGGTGTTGAGTATGACAGGGGGAGCACTACTCTCTTGCAGAACATTATTGGAATTTTTCTTTAGTGTTTGTATGGACCTTTCCCATTGATTTCAAAGGGAGAGATATTTTTCATTGTTGAGTCAACCTCACATGTTGTATTTAGGTTGACATAAATGAGAAAGGGGGAGTTTTTTGGCATTATAGTGTTGGCATTAATTTCAAAAGGTTGGAGATGCTGCTAGTCATATGCATGTGTGATGAGTACTTGATGATGTTTGTTGGCTTGATGATCATGTTAGTTGGCATTGATTTCAATGCACTTATGACTAGACCTAGTAGAGGTTGAGTAGAGATGGATTCCACATGTGATGTTGGTTTGAGGTTGGAATTTTATGTTGTTTGGAGATGTTGTTGCTGCAGGAGGTCAGAGTGCTTCTTTAGATGCTGCATATGTATCTACATGTCTTGGAGACATTGGATATGATTCTATATGTGATGAGTTGTGGCTGCTTGTATTGGAGGTGCTTCCACCAGTGTTGGAGGAAATTTTATGACATGATGTTGCTACTACAGGAGTTGGATATGCTACTACAGGGGATAGAGATGCTGCTATAGGTACTGGAGTTGTTTGGACAGGTTGTGGTTGTTTCTTTAGGAGTTGGAGGTGTTGGTATTAGTACGAAGGTTGGAAGAATAGGTTTTGCATGTCTTGGAATTTCTCTTAGTCTATTTCATTAGTTTCATACTTGACATAGAGGTTTGGAGGTGTATTCAGAATCTAAATAAGGTGTTGCATCAGTTGACATAGGTTCTGGACTCAAGATCCTTTGGTTTACTTCATTTTTAGCCTCAATCACATGGAGACATGCCTGTGGGAGCGATGGAAAGGATCCAGTTGTTGGCATGCAAGCCTATGGGAGCAGTTATAGCCTCATCCGCATGGATTCAATGTTATGGGAGTGAATGAAGGATTTAAAAAGAATTTCTCTACATTCCTCGCACTAATCAACTAATTTTTTTGTTACGGTGACATCCTTGATCATAAATTTTCAGTTTATGGTCAGAAAAGTTCACGGGACCTCTGAAAGCTGATCAAAGTTGAAAATATCAAAATTAAATTAATGGAGCTAGTGGTTTGATAGAGCTAATGAGTTGAATCCATATCAAATCAGGCATATGAATAGGATTTTTGAGCTTAGTAGTTATATTTAATTATTGAGTTGAGCACTTGAGTTCATCTTTATATTGGAGGAAACTCAATGCTAGCATGGTTGACTGTCTAGTGATGTTGATGGACTGAGTTTGTGTGGAGAAGAGTGTCCAAACTATGTGAGCCATAGTATGAGGATTTTCTTAATCAATTTACAATTGTAGAAGTAGTGAGCTAAAGTTGTTTTCAGTCATATGTTTATGCATTGAGTGAGGTGTTGATGTGTGGATTGGAATAGATTTGAGGATATTTTGTTTCTCCTTGTGTGGATATTTTGAGAGGAGTTTTTTATTGCAGCTAGTGCTACAAATTTTCTATTCGATTGAGCTTTGATGTTATGTTGCTACAGTGCTCATGTTGATCAATTTTTAGGAGTCCAGTATGAAAATATATGAAATAAGGCTCACATGGAGGAAGTGAAGGCATGGAGGCTTTGAGTATACAATGACTTGGCAGTTTTAGTAGAAGGAAGAGTTTTCTCCATCCAATGGTGGTTGGATATTTTGGTAAAAATTGGGAGAGGCTCATTGGTCATGATAGTACCAACATATCAGATTTTGAAGAGTCAATTGTTAGTTCAGGGGTAACATGGTGATGATTTTTGATCATGGTGGCCTTCAGCAGATGGTAGTCCATAGATCCATGAAAGAAACAATTTCTTATCTAATAGGTGCCAACATAATTTGAAATAATTCGAGTCATTCGAATCATGGGAGTGAGTTGATCCATGTATAATTTTTTCAACATATAATAAAGGATTTGATTAGCGGAACAACAATAGGGTGGGTTTTTGCTCCGTGAAGGGTTTTACACCATACATACTTATGTCCATTGTTTGATTGATTTTTATGGTTGCATGTTTATTTTTGGTGCTCGAATATTTGATTATGTGTTTCAGTTCATGCATGCTTAAATTTTAATTAATTGAAGAAAAAAAATTAAAAGTCCCACACTACTGAGTCACCCCTACCTCTTAGTAGTGATCTAGTTTCCAACAGTAAAGATGAATTTTGTGTGCCTCGGTAGGCCAAAGAATCCTCGACCAATGAATGGTGGGATATACGGTAAATCCTAGAGGTGTGTGCCCTTTGTTAAGGTGAGCAATCCTCAACTGGTGTATGGTGGGATATATGGTAAATCCTGGAGGATGGAGTCTCGATTAGGCCTAGGAATCCTCGACCCGTGAATTGAGGGAGTTATGATAAAGCCTAGAGACTATGAGGTAGGAAATTCCTCATGCTGTAGGTGGATAAATCCAGTGGAATCCATGATTTTTTAGGCCCTAGTGATCTGGTGGGGATTGTGGTAAATCCTGAGGAAACCTGGCTCAATTTGGTTTGAATTCCTACATTCATGATTAGAATATGGCACATGGGTGATTAGGTTAAAGAAATCTTTGGCTAAGCCAATATATGGTCGAGTGGTTTGAGGAAGTCCCAAAACTTGTTGGCTTTTGCATTCATTAATAAGAGCTTCTTCACCTCATTATTTCATGTGTAAATGTACTTGTTTATATGTGGATTTTATGGATGTTATATCCTTGTTATTTTTGTTGGTTATATGTTGGTTATGAGAATGTTTTATGACATACTTGATGTGTGGTTCTCATCATGTTTTGGTCAGAAAATGAATGTACAATGTATATATTTCCTAATAGATGATAATAAATCTATTGTGATAAGGAAACAATGCTTCTTTACGATTCTCAAATAAGTATGAGACCCCTATGCTTAGATCTAATTTTATGACTTGTAGATTACATATTTGTGACATGGTTGATGAAATTCCTTTCATGGCTAGTAGGGTTCAGATAAAGTATTTGTATCAAAGTTTTCATTAGTAACTTTGTTCCCATGTTAGTTATCATTTATGAGTTTTTCATGAAGTTTTGGGCAGTGGCCTGAGTCCTGGCCCTGAAAAAGTTGCACAAAATCTGGGGTTGCTGGCACATAACTAGCTGGAAAATTTCATAGTTGTTGGCATGCCTTCCTGTGGGAGCATCTGGAAGGCCTCAATCACTTGTAGTGCTTGTCATGGGAGCAAATGAGGGTCCAAGTCAGTCAAATGATGAGTTTTCTCAGGGGTTGACCACATAGAAGGGTTGGTTGGCTCCTGAGAGATCTGTAGTATGTATGGAAGGTCATATTGGTGGTGTTATGTCGGTTCCACTTCCTTAAGGTGAAATAGGTGTTTGAATTACACAATAGTAGCCTCTCGTAACCTGTTTACCCCACGGACTGGTTAACTTGAGTAAATGTGGTAGGAGGCTGTTACAGAGTGGTAACATAACATGGTTCACCCCTTGGACTATATGGGTGGTGTGTTGGTCATGCATACATGTCGATTGCATATGTGTTGTGTATGCATGATGGGGGTCATGGTTGCGGTTGTGTCGCCATGTGAAATTTGATGGTGTTGATGTTAGATGTGTTTATCATGAGTGTATGTCGGCTATGCATGTTAGTTTTTATATGTTGTTGTGCATACATTGACATGGTGATAGTTGTCGTGCATGAGCTCATGGTATATGGTTAGTATGGTCATGCATTGATAATTGGATGATGGTTGAAATGATGTTTATATACTGTTATGATTATGTTTATACATGTATCATGCTAATCAGGTTGATCTTGCAGATGAGATATCCTCCCCTAAACTATATTGAGATATGTTTATTATGTTATGTTTGGGTTTAGCTGACATGGTATATTGCAGGAAAGAAATCAAATGTAACTACCAAGATGGTAGAATATATTTCATGAGATTACCCCTATGGATAATTTGAGTAGTGTGGTGGTGGGAATTCTTTTGACTTAGCAAACACGTTGAGAAGTTTGAAGGCATAAATAAGAATTTGTAAGGAATATAATGACAAGATCATGCAGGCACATGAGAAACAAGCAGAAGTTAATGCAATATTCCTTTAGAGTTTGTCGGAATTGTAGAGAGAGCGACCTATTCGGATCAGCCATGGGAAGGAGGATAGGAATAATGGGGCATATGGAAGTAGGTATCATGGTGGTCATAAGTCGGATAGAGATGACATGATCAAAGATGGAAGGCTCTTGGATACTCCAGATAGGAGAGGTGATGGACACAGGTTCTATTTTGGTTATGGTTTTGACACGCACTATGATCATCATCGTTATCATATTTACAAGAGGAGTGATAGGGGATATCTGCCAGAAGAGTTCAAGAAAGCAAAGCCACCTACCTTTGATGGGGATATGAAGAATCCAGAAGATGCATAAGCATGGTTACTTGGGATGAATAGATTCTTTGAGTTGCATGAGTACATAGAGAACATGAAGGCCATAATATTTATAGTCAATATCAAAGGGAAAGCAAACATATGGTGGGAAGATGTGAAGCGGGTTAGAGACATTAAGACAAAAGAGTTGAGTTGACATGAATTCAAAAGACTCTTCAGGAAGAAATACTTGTCAGATAGGTACTATGATAGTCAAAACTAAGGAATTATATGAGTTAAACATGGGATCGATGACATATGAGGAGTATAGGACCAAGTTCTTGGAGTTATTGAGTTATGTATTGTATATTAAGGATGAAAAGGCTAAAGGTCAAAGATTTGTTAGTGGATTTACATTATCATTTAGAGATCAAATTGAGTATGATGAGGCTTGGTCAATTGAGGAAGTTATTAGGAAATTGAAGCACTGTTATGAGAAATCAAAGCATAAGAAAAAATATCAACAAGGTTGGAAAGGAAAATTTAAATCTAAAGGTAAATTACAGTCGAAAATAACAAGATCTTGAGATGCAGAAGATAAAGAAAATGTTGCACCTAACAAGAAGTTCGATGTAGTTATGCAAGGACATGGGCCACAAAAACATAATAGAGGTGATGGTACAAGATGAATGTAGTGCTGGAAATGTGGTAAGGAGCATCTAGAAAGGGATTGTCTGCAGAATCAGGGTGGTAGGCCTCCGGTTTAAAGTGCACAGGAGGCGCAAACATTTGGGGATGTTGGGAATAACATTCCTTGGATCTATGCAACATTAGATAATAGGTAGGCAGATCAGAAAGAATATATCATTGAGATGGATGGTAAGCATTGTGATCAAGTTATTTCTATTTTGATTGAACTTGGATCTAATTATAGTTAAGTTAACCCTGACTTGGTGGATAAGTGTGATGTTGAGCCTCCAATTTGTCATAATTTTGTTGATGAAACCATCCATTTTCACATCATTCCATTCACCCATTGTCATAATTTTTAACCATATTTCTTCATAAACGCACCAAATTACCACATACATGTTTACATGGTTTATTATTATTATTTCTATTATTTTTAATGACTTAAATAAAATTATGCATGGTTTTACTAATAATAGTTTGACAGTTCAAGTTTCTACAGTTTCCGCAGCTGTCTCCATGGTTGAGGTAGTAGCACCACTCTAGAATAAAATTTGAAACATGGACATTGTTTCTAGAAGCTCCAATATAGATTGTTGTTGGTCAAATTCCACCCAGCTCGCACATGTGGACCTCCAGGAAAAGATCAAGGGAAAATCGCGATAGTTTTGACCAGTAAACTTCAAACGCATTTTATGAGAAAAAAAAAGTGAATATCTCAAAAAAAAAGATGGGTTTTGTTCAGCATGGGCCCAATCAAGTTCTTTATGAACAATTTTTCTGAATTCGTTACCATTTGGGAGATATTTCAGGTTATTTGGAGCCCTATTTTGTAGTTGCGTGAGCAAACATTGTGCCCATGTGTCATTAAATGCCCAGTCAAGCAAACAGAGGTTGGAATGGATTGTGCTTCATCAAATTTGTGGAAAATAAGTTTCCATTCAGTTCTAATCTTTATCCATATAAATTTCCATGAATTTACATTGCAACCCCTGTATAAACACTCCATTGAAACAAAGAGAGGAGGTTAATTTTCTGAAGCACAGTGTGAAGTTTTAAAACTTTGTTTTCCATTATTTTTTAATGAAGAAGTACCTTGAAGACTCGATGCGTAGCTAACTATTAGAGTAAATATTTAACCGCCTATTTGTGGAGGGCCCCTGCAGACAGTGAAGGTTCTGCATTTTATGTTTTTAATGTAGTTGTTTTCATGTTTTCATTTTATCATTTGATTTAGTTATTTTCAAAATTCTGATTTGTCATTTACTGTAGTTGTTTCCAGAATTCCATTTTGTCATTTGATGTATATGTTTACATAGATTTCCTTTATCATTTGATGTAGATTCATCAGTCTTCCCTTTCAAATTGTTAAATTGCAGAGTGATTCATAGTTTTTCTTCCAGCGCGGTAGTAGTTTTACAAATTCATGTGTGGTTTATTTCAAGAGAATTGAGTGATTTATTTTCCAGTTTATGGATAGTTTTATTTTAAGAGAATGAGTGACTTATTTTCAAAACATTACTAATTGAGTGATTTTCTTTCATAATATGAGTGCGTTCTTTTCAGTTCATGAGTGCTTTCTTTTCAAGAACTATAGTGATTTCTTTACAAGTTTCATTACCATAACATTTCATTTCAAAAACATAAAAATGTATAAATTCCCTTTTCTAGAATTTGATTTTATCTTCGTACACGATACTGTAGAATTTTTAGAAACTAACAAATTAGTTAAGATTTCTTCATAAGATAGAGATGATTTGTTTCAGTTTTTGCAAAATAGAAAGCATGTTGATTTTTTAGAACTTAGTTGTAATTTAAAGTTATTTCATTAGGAAAATAAGAATAAAAACATCCTTAGAAACAATCTCTACAAATTCAATAATCACGCCAATAAACTGAATTAGAAGAGGCTTCTAGCACATATAGTGCACTTTCACTTCAAAAGTTTACCAACTTCGACAGATAATTTATGATAGCAATTTAAGAACATTAAATTGACTAGACATGTGGTTTGAATAAAGAAGTGCATGCAAAATCTTGGTTAGTGTAATTGGATACAGATACAAATAAAAGATTTCATCATTGGGTAAGAGCTTATACATTCAAGTTTAATAGTATGCCTACATCACCACATTTGAATGTATTTCTGTTGGGATTGTGTAGTATGCTATTGGGTATGGACTGGTTATATCTTCACAAGACTAATGTAGACTAATATGATAAGGTTGTCGAGAGTTTGGATGAAAATGGAGAACAGAGAATCTTACAAAGTAAGAAGAAAGAAACATTAGTTAGAATGGTGACAAATATGCAGGAAAAGCACAGTCGCAGAAAAGGGTTTTGTGTTATTTGCAATGCATATTTCCAGTGATAAAGGTAAGGAGGATGAGTATGAAGAGATATTAAGCAGGCACCCAATCTTGTAGCAGTTTCAGGATATGTTTCGAGAAAATATTTTAGAGTTGCTGCCTCACAGGGAAGTAAAATTTTATATTAAGTTGGTACCAGGGGAAACACCATCATCAAAGGAACCATCTAGAGCTAATAGAGTGAAATTTGTAGTTGAAGGAAATGATTGAAAAAGGGATACATTATGCCAAGTGTATAGCCATTGGTCCACCAGTGTTGTTTGTGAAGAAGAAGGATGGTACTCTTAGACTATGCATTGATTCCAGATAATTGAACAAGGTGACCTTCAAGAATAAGTATCCATTACCGAGGATTAATGACTTGTTTGATCAGTTGAAGGGATAAGCAATGTTATCGAAGATTGATTTTCGATCACGATACCGTCAGGTATGTATCAAGGAGGAGGAAATTTACAAGACAAATTTTCGGACCAGGTTTGAGCATTATGAGTTTGTTGTAGTTCCATTCAGTTTGACTAATTCTCCAAATAATTTTATGTGCTTGATGAATAGTGTGTTTCATCCTTATCTAGACAAGTTTGTTATTGTATTCATTTTTTACATATTAATATATTCCAAGAATGAGGAAGAGCATTCCAAACATTTAGCAACAATATTGAGATTTCTAAGAGAGTATCAGTTGTATGTCAATCTTAGCAAATGCAATTTCTTTCAGAAAAAGGTACATTACTTGGGACATGTCTTTTCCAAGGAAGGCATAACAGTAGATCCAGAAAAGATAAGGACTATCATGGAATAGCCAACTCTTAGGAATGTGGATGAGGTAAGATCATTCATGGGAATGGAAAGTTATTATAGGAGTTTCATCAGGAAATTCTCTCAGATTGCATATCCTATCACGTCTTTGCAGAGGAAAGGTAAGAAATTTGAATGGACAGAGGAATGTGTAGCAAGTTCTGAGCAGTTAAAGCATCTATTGAAAAATGCTCCAGTGTTAACTATTGTAGATCTGGACAAATAATTTGTGTTTTGTACAAATTCATGTAAGATAGGACTTGGTGGAGTCCTTATGCAAGAAGGACATGTAGTATGATATGAGTCACCGAAACTGAAAGCGATGATCTGACACTTTATATTGAGTTGAAAGCGATCATTCATGCACTAAATATGTGGAGGAACTATCTTCTTGGTAAGAGGTTTTTATTGATGACTAGTCATAGTGGGCTCATATATTTGTTTGACCAGCCGAATTTTAATTCTAGGCAAGTTATATGGTTGGCCATAATTAGTGAGTTTGAATTTGATATTAGGTACATAAAGGGTAAAGAGAACATGGTTGCATATGCTTTTAGCAAGAGGATATAGGTGAATCACATAGAAACTATGAGTTCTTACAGGACAAAATTTTAGGATCAGA